>CM075859.1:51431305-52031305 GCA_037975125.1 Latrodectus hesperus | reverse complement strand
TAAATTTCTGTGTCGTGCATGTTTCATTAAAAATTAGCATTATTAATTTAATGATTATCTTTAAATAAATTAATAAGAAATGAATAAAAATATGAATTAAGTCTAAATTATTGTGGCATCATTATATAAATTATTGGAGTTAAAAACTAAGTACATCTCCTAAAAATAGCTCTTATGATTTAATAATTGTATTAATTTTTTTTGAAAATATCTAATTTATTTCCTATTTTAGTAAAAAAATTTTCGTATGCATAGCAGGTTTTGAATTTTTTAAGGAATTAATTACGATCATGTTTATATGATATGATGAATTTAGAGATGCATCAATGGAGCCTAATATTTATGTTTTGGTAATTACCATTTTTCAAAAAACAAAATTGGAATTTGAAGCTATATTAAGTTGAAATGATTTTAAAGTAGTAAAAATTGTTTGATGGTTTAGAGTGGAATTTATGCAGCGGATTATAAAAATTTAGTTCAAATAAAATATTAGATTAAGTGAAGGGTAAAATTTGCATACACACATGTGTTAAAATGATTAAAAAGAAAGTGTTATAAGGAGAGAAAGTTTAAGATTATCAAATGCAACTTTTGTATTAATAAATATATTTTTATTAATATTCCTGTTGCATATCATTAACACTTAAATAATAATTAAAAAAAACTGATCTTGCAAAATTATGTTTTTGCAAGTGAATTTGTTGAAGTAAATAAAACACTTGCAAAATATAGAATTTAATAGGGTGCAACTTAAAAATTTATAATATTTCAATTACTAAATTTTTTTAAAAAATACGAAAAACTCCTGAGCTCCTTATTTTATTTCGAATATCTAGTTTTATTATTAGAAATATATGTAAAACAATTATTCAGAAATAGCTGCAGCTTATTACGCAACATTAGCATTACATTATAAAAATTTAACTATTTAAACTTTAAATAAAAGCAATGATATTTATAAACCTTAATTAGGGAACTACTTTCATGTAATGTTTACTAAAAGTTAATTTTTAAATTTTTATAAGCAGTGTCATCCCTAAACCCAAAAGTTTTAATTTTGTTAAGCTATATTTAAATTTGAGAGTTTTTTATAATTTATTAATTAAATTTATTTCATGATTAATGTCAGTCTAACATACAATATTTTTGGGATTGAAACCAATATTGTTCATTAAAAAATCTGTAATACTTTAAAATATGTGATTCGATTAGCAATTCTGTTGATTAATCAAGTTTATTAACCCCCTTTATATTCTACAATGATCTTCAATTTTAATGTTTAGAAAAGTACAAATGAAATAGCTGCCATATGTTTTTATCTCTCTAAAAATAATTTGTATTTATGTCAGATATTTTGTAAAATTTAATGGAGAGATTAAAATTATTTGCTCACACAAATATTAAAAATGTTGAAATATTATAATTTTTCTTCAGTTTATAGATGAATAGTCATTTTTTGTACACGAGATCTAATTAAACATCATCTTGCGGTTCAAAATAGATTTCTATAGTCTCCAAGCCTGAGGTGGTAATCGAACTCACAAACTGAAGACCTGAGAGGTGACAATCCGATTACCAGATTGGCATTTTCTTTCGACAAAGAACTTTGGCCTATCTGTAATATTATCGTTTTTGTAATGAAATTGCGGTTAATATTTTTACATAAAACCAAAGATAGCATGTAAATAAGTCATATTTTATGACCTAATGATTTTACATTAGCATTTCAAAGTTGTTAAATGTGTTATAAAGTTTGAAGCTTTTGCGAATTCAATTAATATGGAGTTTAGCAAGTAATATGTTAAATATCATATGGATTTGCTAATTTTAAAATTCTTAAATTATTTCGTAAGGAACATTTTATAATATATTTGTAATGCAATTTTAAAACAACATGATATATATTGTAATTTACTTTTAATAAATTAGTTCATGTACTGAAAGTTAGTTCACATTTCACAATAAATTTAGTGTTCATTGAGATATGTGAAATAAGTTCTTTTAAGTGGCTGGAGAATTGCTATTAAATGGATAAAAGTAACTGTCCTTTTACATAGTTTACCAAAAATGCAAAAATATTTAAAAAAATAAAAAATATTAACAGTAAATCAATTTGATTCATTGTTATGATTTACAGTTATTATTTGAAAATAATAACAGCAAAAATCAATTTGATTTAGAAAAAAGTTAATTATATTTAACAGCTATCATGCTCTTATGTAAAAAATAAATCTTTATGTGCACAATATTAATTCATGTGAATTAAGTTATTAGACAAAACTTAATTTTTAATTATTAGTCATAATTTCAGTTGTATTAGTTGAATCCATAAACGAACGGATTTCCATTAACTTATGAACTTTAAATTAAAGTTATTAATCTAGTGTGGATTTACTTGAAAGTATATATATATATAAGAGCTTTCTTTATTTTGTTTAAATTTCCTTCTAGAAGTTTCATATAACTTTTTTTTGATAAAAATGGAATCTCTGCCCGTCGTAATTAATTAAAAATTAGGGAACTCTATTTGCTAAAGTAGGATAAAGATGCCATTTTTAATTAATCCTTTATAATTAGATCCGTTTTTAAAGAATGAACATAATTCTTTGTTTCCATAAAAGCTTTCAATTTGTTTCCTTTAGTAATATTTAGTATTAAAGAAATAATTTGTTAAACAGATTTAAGTGTAAGTTATGTACATATCATATTAAAATATGCTGAAAATTATCTTTTATTAAATTTAGTTAACATTTTAAAAATAGCAAAGGAATGATATAGATAATAATGATAAAATAATTTGAATAATTTAATTAGAAGTAATTTGCATTGATTACACATGCTATACATGTTTGTGCTCTATTAATAAAAAGTATTTAAGCAAAGAATGCATTAACTAGATTATGGCATTTATGCATTTAATTATTCTATTCATTTGATTTATACAAACATGTAAGAAAATATATACTATATTTAGCAATTTCTTTTTAAAGAAATTAGGTATAAGTGGTAAAAATAAGGTAAATTCATTATCAGTTGATTTAAGAAATGAAATATTATGTGTTTGATTAAATAAATAGATTCATTTATAGATATAGTTATATTTTTTATTTTATTTAAATGTAATATTTATTTTTATTTTAAAATATTAATCCCACACGTAACATCAAATGTTAAACATCAATTTTTTGAAAATTTTTTTATTTTGTTTTGGAAAAAGAATTAAAATTGGAAAAAGAATTAAAAAAGTATTTTATTTCCTTCTAGTTTGCTACATTTAAAGTAAGAATTGTTGCCAGGATTTTTGATTATAATAAAGTAATATAAGGAATAGTGTAAATAAAAATTATTGGAAGTAAATATACTTCACAAACAATAAAATATTTTTTATTGGTAAAAAAGTTTAAAATATAAATTTACTTTATATTTAATTCTTAGTTTATATTTAATAAGTACAAAAGATAATATTTTTTCTGAGAATTTAAATGTATCATAGCACCAAATAATATTTACAATTTTTATATTTTCTGAATACTGACTTTAAATTGATGAACTTAAGCATTTTACTTATTAAAAATATGGCCAAATGACTTAAGTGATTCACAGCGAAGGTATTCTCAACTTCCTATAATTCCACCAGGATTAATTAGAGTGCACATGGAACCTTTTAAATAAGACAATCTTTTCTGGATTGAAAATCAACCCCATTAACTGCAGACTACGCGAGCGATTCTTTTACTAAGCATGCGTTTGGAATGTGTATATTAATGCAAATGTGGGTAGTAAGCAGTTTATTCAAAATATCAAACTGCCGTCAGCTGTCGTTACTTTTCATAAAAATGAAAACAGTTAAATCAAGAATTAGTTTATACAATGAACCAAATAATGTTCAACGATAAGTTAAATAAAAAGAAATTCAGTGATTATTTTAATTAATTTGATTAAAAGTTAAAATTTTCGTTTTAACATACCTAGCATTATACATTGTATGATAATCAAGAAGTTAAAAATATTTTTATTAGTTGTGAAATTATGTTTTGAGGTTTATTTGTACTTTACTTAAAATAACTTAATTGCAAATAAGATTTAATTTTCCTACTTGAGATAAAAAATGTGATAAAAATAATTAATGTCTTTAATAGAATATCATGCTTTAAAGTGAAGAATTATAAATACTGTCAGATTACAATCTCTCAATATTTAAAAATTACAGGAAATTTTTCTAGCTGGAGTATGAATTTCTTTTGTGTTAGTCAGTATCTTTAATGTTAAGCTGAATTTTTGAATCTTACAATTATTCTGTAATTTTATAAATAAGTTAACAGTAAAACTCCATGAATGTTGATTAATATCGATTTTTCCTCCAATAAATCCTGAAAGCCAGTTTCTAAGTTATGATCAGTGCAAATATAAATTAAGTGTTCTTTTATCAAGCATTAATTATTTTTTTCATCACAAGGTATTGGTACAAATCAAACTTTAATCATCTCACACGCTTAAAGACGATTGATGATTTTAAACACGTATTGTTGTGTAAGACCGTCCTTGCTACTTTAAGATATATTGATGGGATTATATCCAAGACGAGTTCAGTCACTAACTATACAGTAGCCTTAACCATACCTCTAACGAAGGTATAAAAATGAGTTAATTTTAAATTACGTTAAATAAAGAAATAGAAACCCTATACATTAAATTTTTAAAATTATTTTCCTTTCGAGATGTAATAGCTAATGTTTAAGAAACTTAATATTTGATAAATTGAATCAATAATCTAAAATATAGATTTTCATTTCATGATTTTAATTTCTGTAAGCTATAAGTTTCCGTTTGAAATTATTTACTCAAATATAATAAATTATTTTATGATTTTTTGTTACTGAAAATATTCCCAGTGGAATTTATATAGCAAATTCTCCTATTTTTGACAGAATAACATTAAAAATACGAATAGATATTATACATGTGGGATTACAATTAATGCATTGTATCTAATATAAATTTTAAAATAACATTTATTTACAAAGTATTAGAATAATATTTTTCATCTGTGAATTTAAGGCAAAGTTAATGGTAAAACGTAATTTAGTAAAAATAATAATAGGGATCTATAGCTGTCCACACCATATATTTATTTTAATATTGTGAGTGAGACTTGTTTTTACATCAGAATCAATAATAAAACTGTACATAGTTAATTTAATTAGTTTATAAAAGAAATTTAAAGTATTTAAGTTAGGTGTTTCTACTTTATTATTGGTTCGTGGGGAACTAAAAGGATGAATAAACCATTCATTTATATTCCGAATATACTTTCGAGGTTCAGATATATTTATATAAATCATTTGCGGAAATTTTGAAATAATTTTTCTTATACCATATTCACGCAAAATATCATAAAATCATTAATGTATTTAAATAAATCTCGTTCATTAAAATGAAGCTTGTCCTTATTGGAAACTCTAATTCGAAGTTAAGTAGAATAAACCCAGAATGAGAGAGTGACATTAGTTAATGCAAAGCTGAGGATTTTGCCTGTTACTTAATAATCGGATCAGCTTGATGAAACTATCTACCTCCAACAACTTTCTTAATATTATCAATATCAATATATTATACACTTTCAGGCAGTTGGAAATTATTGATTTAGAAGTTATAAACACAAGAGCTATTTGCTATATATTTAATAACTTAAAACACAAAAAACAATTACTATCAGCTTTTAGAAACAACAAATAAATTCCTTATATATGTTTAATTAAAATGCAAGTTTTTTAGAGAAATGATTATTATAAATAGCAAAATCTCTAAAATAAGGTAAGCGAAAGTATTACTCACCTTCTTTTTGTAAACAAAAATTGAGTATATTTTTATATGAATATTTGCTTCATATCAGGAAACAAAAAAATTTGTCTGGTCAAATTTTTTATCTTCTAAAACAATAGCAATATACTATTAAGAGTAAAAGATAATTTAGATAATGAAACATAAAATTACTTTGATATATATTCCATGTTAAATTTTTAGCAGTTGATTTAAATTAATCTCTACACCAAAATAGTTAACTAGATAAATTTGTGTAAAAATTTAAGGGAATTTGGTCGACTGAAAATGTTTTGTCAATAATTTTCAGAGTTACTGGACAGAATTGAGAGAAGATTGGTTTGGGTATAACTTAATGTAATACCAAAAACAACCATACAATAGTCATAACGCATATGCATGATTATACATATCTTCATTGGGATTATGGAACAGTGGTTGCAAAACTGAACAAAATATAAGTTATAGTCTCATAGTACAGATGTATAAGACTTTCATCGGGATTTCATTTTGGAAATAAGTAGTTCATGCATTTTGTAGCAATCTGTTCCACTCGTATAACATGATAATTTTTTTGTTCTTACATAATTCATTACTATGAGTTTCAATTGTTCGATACAAATCTCTCCAGATATATTGAATAGATTAAGGTATGGAAATTCGTCTGGAATTCATCTAGCAAATATCTTTATTTTCATAAAAGTCATAGTCACGATGAATTCCATATCACTGTACATTGTCTTCAATTAAAATGAAATCAGTATCAAATGCATCGCTGAAACAATAAGCTCTCTTCTCTTTACCAAACATCAGCTATCGTGAGTTGCTTAAAATCTTGGAGAAATGTAAGGTATTGAAACATATGATGTCTTTTAAAATTGTCATGGGTCTTCAGTCCTAAGCCTCACTTTTTGAAAAATTACAATACAATATCAGGTTTACTGGTTTCATTATGTAAAAATGCAATAATTATCATTAGTTAGGCTAAATTGAAATGCATCAGTGAAGAGAAAGGTTACCCATTGAGGTCTGTATTTCAATTTCTATGCTCTGTCATGTATTAAATGAGTTTTCCTGTTCATAATTTTGAGCGGGACAAGCAGAAAATCTATTTGTAATTAATTTGATTTTTTTCTTTACCCATTGGGTCACTTGAATGACCTTGTTCAATTTTTCTCATGATGGATGCAGCATTCTGAAACTACTTCCATAAATTGATAATGACATTCAGCATTATATTGAACAATCTGTAGGTGATAATATAACTTAAAACGATAATATAAACAAGTCTGGGCAAGAAACTGACCTGCTTCAGATACTCTACTATTTTTAAACTCATTCACCACAAAAGAATATTGATTATTTAATTTTTCCATTTGAATTTAAATTCGACTGATTTCTAGTAAAAGTCTAAGATATTTGTCAAAGTGTATGATCGAACAAAAAAAGGATTTTGCCACATTCAGTTTTAAAGTCTGTTCTTCACCTAACTCTTTTCTCATACATGTACAACCTTACGTATTCAAAGCATGAAAATTATATCTTTGTTTCAAAGCAGAATTTTCCTATTTTGCTCAATTCTTTTAACGAAACTCAACAAAATATGTAAATTCTCTCCATTCTGAACGCCATTGTAAATGAATCTCCTGTAAATTAACTACGAACTGTAAACTATTTCAGTGGTTATAACTGGAATTAATAGGTTATAATATATTCGATTATTGTGTAAATTAATGAGGTACACATTTCATTAAATTTCTCCCGATTTCTTAATTTTTAAAATCAGATGATTGCTTAAAGCTCATTTTCTATAATTTAAAATCCATATAAAGTTAATACATTGAAATGCAGTTTAAAAAGTAATCAGTATTTTAAGAAAATAAATTGATTGCAGCGTACTTAGTTCTTGACTGCTGCAGTCAGAGTTCATTTTTTAATTTATTTTTCATTTTAAAGTAATCTAAGTATTGTTTACTTGGTATTGAACTCATAATGATTCAAAAACAAATGTTAAAAAGAAATATTACCTTGTTTATCTTTTCAAAACTGGTAAAATCTCCTTAAGACCAGAATGACAAATTTGCAGAAAGGTTTGAAAGAAATTTATGCTTACTAATTTTTTATTAAATAACTCAATAAATTCCTTAAAAAGTAATATGATTATGCTTAAATAGCATATTTTCAAAGAGTTTAAATTTCTACTCAAAACTTCATTTTCGTCACATAATGTATTCAAACTTAAATTATCATCTTATCAAATATTATAAAGGTTGCTTGGATTTTCCTCATAAATAAGAATTGTATTTCATTTATCTACATATCAATCAAGTTTAAGAGAACCTAAATATATATCAAAAAATTTTTAGTTCACCAATTTAGGAATACTTAGTTAGTATAATAATTTATTTCTTTTTTATACATTTAGATATAAGCTCTTATATACATATATAACTAAAAACATTAAAATGTTTTTCATTATTACAATTTTTTAAATGAATTAAAAATAACATATATTTATATGAAAAAATTAAACATCTAATATTTTCTTGTTCAACAATTGAACGCAATAGTTCTTTACATGACAGTATAGAACAATACCTAACTAACTTCCCTCTAATTCTTTAGTTAAAATTTTATATAAATGAGTTACAATAAATACAGAGCTGAGAAACTACAATATGAAATATTTCCTTTTAAAACTGAGCTGAAAAATCTTTTAAAAAATTTCATTCAGTTCATATAAAAGTGAAATAGCATGTTGGATAGAATAGGAACTTCTTTTAAATTCATCGCAGCATTTAGAGTCTTATAAAAATTAAGGGCAATAATTTAGTGAAGTTAATGGATTGAATAAGAATTTATCTGAATAGCGATTAAAAGAGAAAGTTTTTTGTGTAAGAAGCACTTTTGAATTTTCAGCTTACATGATTTATCAATAAATGCTTTCGAAGTTTTACTGATACATCTATACGATATAAATTAATTTTAAAGAATGTAAAGAAAATAAATACAGCAAATTTAAAAGTTTAAAAACAATTATTTCACTGCTAAATTGTATTTAGAGTCATTTTCTTATTAAATAATATTGAAGCACATTTAATTATGTAGAATGTAACCAATTGATTTGATTATACTTAAATATCATATATATATATATATATATATATATATATATATATATATATCTACAAGAAACATATATATATATATATATATATATATATATATATATATATATATATATATATATATATATATATATATATATATATATATATATATATATATATATATATATATATATATATATATATATATATATATATATATATATATATATGTATTATGTTTCTTGTAGGTTTTTAGAGAATTACGAAACAAACCACAAAGGTAAATGAAAATAGCATTTTATACAAACATTTTTGTCAAGATGTTCCTTACAAAACGCTTACCTGATTAATAGACCAGAATAAAAGAGAAATACACATAATCTATATTATACGTAAATATTCAACGTTATTTGTCAGAGATTAGAATCGAACATAAAGTCTTTCACATCAAACCATTTGTAAGCAAATTACAAAATGTCTTAATTCTTCATAAAATATAGATTAAACTTAATTTAAGCTGTATACTATGTTTTATTTTAAATATAGCAAATTTTAAGAGAATATAGCATTTTTGCATCAGCTTAATATTAAAATTGATTATATATACCTTAATATTAAAATTGAGATGTATAAATTAAATTACAAAGTATAATAAAGGAATTGCTTATGCTTATAAAAATATTATTTATAATAATAAAAGAACGTAAAGGTGTACATTTATTACTTATTTTTTATTTTATATGCGTCTTGAAATTGTAACAAATTTGATGCACAAAATTTATTGATTTTAGCATCATATTATTTAATTTTAGTGTCACTTAAACTTTTGTTAAACAGCATAAATGATCAAACACAATTTTTATTTCTTTATTGATATCTTAATCATGTAAGACCAAGTATTTTTATGTAAGTAAGTTAAAGCATTACTTGATTTTACATTTCAAGTGAAACACAGCTTATATATCGTTTCAACTTAAAATTGGTATGCAAATAAAATATTGTTTTGATTTTAAGTTTTTATTAAAAGATTTTGAAAAATGAGTTTTTTTAATATAAGTTATTAATCTGAATTCATATGTCTATTTAATAATAAATTTTTAAGTTTTTAATATTTATTAGAATATTTTTATTCGAATTTTGTTTTTATAATTAAAGTAACGAGAAAATAAAATTCACATGCATTTTGGATATGTGGACGAATGTTTTGTGTAACAGAGAAGAAGACTTAATAATAACAAAAAAAGTTGCGCATAATTTAAAAACATAAAGTAAACAACTAAAAACGGTGTTGTAACTGGAAAATGTAAATGAAGTTATGCATAAGTATTCCTAATGGTCCAAAATATTTTTATTTATGTGGAGGAGATATATTTCCTTATATGAGATAGTTTTATCTTAAATCCAATGCCGACAAACATTTAAGACAAAAATTAATTCTTCTTGCTTTGAAATTAGCATATCTCCCATGCGAAACTAAAGACCTTTGTGATCCCGCTTTCTGTGTCTCCACGATGAAAAGTGATAGATTTCTCTAGTTATGAGTCTCTAAAAGAATACAAAACAACAGTGAGGCATTTCCATTTCATTTCCATAAAAATTCTTCAACACATATACACAAAAAACCAGTTAACTTGAAGGTTTTATGAGCGTTTTATGTTAAATAGTGTGTTGACTTCAACTTTTGCTCAATATGCAATCGAAATTCTTATTATTTGCATTTCGTTGCATAATACAGGCATAAACTTCTTTTTTAACGCCCTATTTGCTCATCCAATGTACTTAATTTACAAATTATTTTTAGATAAGCTTTATGCAAATAATACGAGGTAGAAAATCAATTTATTTTGAGATTTTTTTATTTTCACTTTATTACACCAACAAGTTTAACTAAAAAAAATGAGGAAAGAATGGTATTCTCTCCTTATATTTTTTAAGAGGGCGTAGTTTCACAGATATTTTGGTAGGTATTTAAAAAACTTCTAAGAATAAATGAAATATGACACAGTTTAGTTTAAAGAATATATCGTTACCAATCTTGCAGCAGGCTGATTGATGATATTTAATCATATTTCTGTGCTAAAGACAAGCTTCATGAATAATGTTATGTAAATATTGAGGTCACATTAATAAATATTTTGAACGTTTTATATGATGATATATCATAAGTTCGAATGCATGAACTACATAAAAAGCAATTTTTAAAAATGTTATTTGAGAAGTTAATGAATACTTTTGGTTTTTGTATGCATATAATATTTGAGTTTAAGTAAAGTAACTTGGGTGGGAGAAATATTCTCTAGAAAATGAGAAAATGTTTGATTTATGTTACGTATGGAATATATAATTTATTTTAAAATTTATATATTTATCAAAATTACTATAAATCGTAAAAAAAAGAGATTTGCTGTGAATAACTTATTTTTATAACTATGCATATAGTTAGCAGATTATTTGTGAAAATCAATACGTTATAGGGAAAACAGAACGCTTATAAGTATATTTATTTCCTTTCGCATTTTTTAATCAAAGGCATAAAGGAAATTCAAATAAAAAATATCCAGAATTCCTTGACAAAAGATAAAATAATCAGATTTAAAAAAGTATTAATCTACATGATTTTTAAAATTTACTAAAATTCCCCCTTTTGTTTAATGATAAATGCAAGAATGAAACTTATTCATGCACAATGTTTATAATAGAAAAAATTTTGCAACTATTTAGATTTTTATATTAATTGCATATACACTTTGAATATGAAAAGAAACATAATTAAATTTATGGTTTACATGTTTTAGATATTTATTTCAATCATTCACACGATAAACATAGAACTATATATATTGTAATCAAAAAGTCTTTTTTGAGGTAGAGTATTCTTATTTCCTGCTTCTTTTACACATTAAATGTATCTACATATAATGAATATTAAAATCAATAGTATTTTTGAGGTTTGGAAGGTTTATTATCAGTTGCTACTATTGTCTCTAAGTGTTAAAAGTATAAAATGCTGAACTGGAAATAAAGCCTGAAGGTTTTTAACAATAAAATACCATTCTATTGTTGAATTACTGATATAATCATGAGGTTATTTATTTTACAATTATACGCACACACATATTTATATTGTTATTTTGACAAGTCATAGGGGGTAATCTGACAACAGTAAGATATTCTACTGCCTTCCGTAAAGAATTTTTCATATATAGGATCCGTATTTAAGTTTCGAATGTAAAGGAAATTCGAAACGCTCCCACACACTCATTCCGACAAACTAAGAAATGTACAACGTTCATCTCCTTTAGTTCAACAGTGCCTGGATTAAGGAACGAGACATCCACCCTAAGAGCATAAGTTTTAATGTGAGTTCGTACACATAACTATTGTTAAACATATGAATAGAATCAAAGAGAAATTATACTGACTGAATTAAAATTTCAATTGCATGGTTTCATTGGCGTACAATTTTAACTTTATACGAAAGGAATGCTTAAACTATGTTAATTTTCAAATATAATGATATTTTCTATGCATGTATGATGCACTCTTTTGTTAAGCATAAAGAAAATATAAAAACTTAGTTAAATTTTTATGAGAGAATATTTTATAGAAAGATTAATTGCTTAAAATAAAACGGATAGTTATATTCCTCTTTTGGTTAGTGATAGAGAAATGTATATTACTCATATAGCTTTCAATTTATTATCTTATAATTTATTAATTATAAATTTCCTGTTGTTTCATTTTATATTAGTGAAATGGCTTGTAAATTAATTTCCATAAGAATTTATATTAAATATTTAATTTCTATAATTTCTATGCATATTGTTTTATCTTTCCCAAATAATTCAGATATATTAAATGGTATTCATAATATTCATTATTCACCTAAATTTAAATGATCACTGGATTCTATCATAAAACGATGATTTGTAAGAGAATTTAATAATGCAGTTCTATATAATAAATTAATTTTATTTAGTTGTCTTTGATTTTATTTTGTCTAAATTCTTGTCCATTATTATAAAAACTAATATTTAAAAAGCTCCATTATGATAATTTGAGGGAAAAAAGACCACATCTATAAATTATTCAATAATTGTAGGCAGAACTTCTTCAAAGGTATTTCTATCCCATTTTAGCTTAAAACCTTTTTCTTAGCGGCAATCAAAATGAGCTTATATGTTAAATCTTGTTTAGGTGAGAAATCTAATTTAGAACTCACTCTAAAGGATGCAAATTATTTGTTTCGAATCGGTAGTTTCGAAATTCAACTGAGTCGTTCATTCTGTAGATTGACATGGATATTCCCTGACAAAGCTGAGGAAGTGTTCACCCTTTCGAAAAGCCTTTACTACTAGTGAATGGATGACAAACGAACCGTAGAAATTGCTGTCGGCCAACAGATGATGGAAGAGGGAGAGAGTTTGAATTTTCTGATTGTAAAAGGCTGTAGTTCTGAAACTGTATTTCTTAAAGCATAAATTTAATTCATTGTAGGATAAGGAAATATGATGTCATTCTTATGGCTAAACAATTTTTATTGTGTACTATTGTCTTACCGGAGTATGGTCATCACTCACTTAAATGTATTTAATTTCAAAATGCAATAAATGTTCAAAAGATATCTTTAAATGCATAATTGTGTAGATTTTAAAGAATTTATAATATTTTATCATGATTAATTATGCAAATGACACTGTTAAAAAGCATTTATCTGAGAATGGTGGAAAGGAAAAATTTGACGTTTCATTAATTTAATGAAAAAAATGAAGTTTTTAAACACTACTTTTTGATGGATCGAAATCAAAAAACCAATAAATTGATATATATATATATATATATATATATATATATATATATATATATATATATATATATATATATATATATATATATATATATATATATATATATATATATATATATATATACAGAGAGAGAGACTATATGTTTCATTGTTGCACGTAAATGACATTTGACATTATTTGTTATATTTTCTCTTAAGGATTTTTGTAAGTTGCAACATCTTGTTCATTGGTCTTGTTTATAAGCACTGCAATTTTTCTTCTGTATCGCGTTAAGCTTCAATAAACTTTCTACAGTTCACTGCAATTTGAATTTTTTGCATATTTATTTCTTACGCACATACATACATACATATTTACTTGTACGTTCTTGTGAAGGAATTGGATGTTTTGATATTCATATTAAACGTAAAAAAGAAAGATTAGAATGATTGTGATGACTGAAAGAAAATATTTATTCATTTGTACTATATGTAAAAGATTAAAATTTCCAAGTGAAATGAAAAGTTTACTTCTACAGTTTCCACAAATGGCATAGAGCTTTGTTGAACCCTGTTTAACGCAAGTATAAGATTCAATAAACTTTGTAAGAATAGTATATATGTATAGTGACAATCTGGAGATATTTTTCTGATAAGAAGCAGCGCAAATGGTTCTTTAATATCATGAAATATTTTGACTGCTTAAATTATCATTCTCTTATGTGATTGAGTAAGATTAAATTTGAAGATCTTGTAAATCATGGTGGAATCTCAACTTGCCATCAAGATCCCTTTTGAGTGTGGCCAAGAATTGCTTTGTCCGAAAATACACTGACCTCCAAAAGTAAAGATATAACTGATTTTTTGAGCCCAATTTCAAATGAAGGAATGTAGAAACACCAAATTTTGATGCCATGTGCACAAAACAAGTATGTATTGATTGCAACATAGAGGTTTACATAAGAAAAACGAGTAAATAAATAAATAGAAAAAAGAAGCCTCGCTGAAAAAATCCTGTTTCCGGAAAAAGAATATAGTTACAGTTTTGTGTAGTAAAATGTCATAGAAATATGATAAAAGGGCGTTTTAATAAAAGTAATGCCCACCATTAGCCTGAATGAATTAGCGGCATCGTCTTTCCATGCTGTAAATTAAGTTGTCGTTTACCTAAATGGAAGTGAAACCAGGAGGGTGTAAGATGTTTTCCAGATCTCCAACAGACTTTGGAGGATAACTTAAAATAGCAACTTGTCTACCAAGATAGTCTCATGGATGCTCTATGGGATTCAGGTATGGAGATCAAGCTGGCCATTTCATTCGCTCCAAACCAAGACCCTCAAGATATTCCGCAACACTGACAGCTCAATGAGATCGTGCGTTATTGTGCATAAAAATATAATTATTCCAATTGTACCGGCATATGGGTGGTCATATAGATCAAGAATCTCATCCCGATATCTCACCCTAGACACAGTTCCTCCCTAGAACACGTGCAATTCAGTGTGGCCACCAAATGGGATTTTTAGCCAAATCAATTTTTCACCACCGTGGTAACTACGTCTTTCTACAGTATTGGGATGAGGATACCTGGTGTTTTGTTTCCTCTAAATATGCATACGTCCTGAATTGCCCTTTTGTATGAATCTGGCCACCTGTGTAAAACGTATAAAAGCCCTTTGCTGTTTGGTCCAGGAAATGCTTTCTCTTTCCCAAAATAAACGGGTCCTTCTCTGATAAACGGGCCCGGTGAGGAGGACTATCGTATATTCTTCTCGCTCTGTATTGTGCATACGGTTTCGAAAAATGGATAACTTATCGTCCGTTACTGTCTCTCTCTCTGTTTACCGAGTTTCGTCACTTTCTGGCAACTCCTTCTTGGTGTTGAATTTTCAATGCTGGGCATAGTGTATTAATTTATTTATAATTAATACACTACCGAAAGAAAGAGAAAGAGATTAATGACGAAATTAGGAATTGATAGTTAATAATGGAATTTATTCATTTATAATAAAACAGAAGTACATTTAATGATAATTTATATTTATTTAAGTATACTTCAAGAATGTTTATTTTCTTACATCAGGAATAAGATGTCAACATTCGAAAGTCTTTTACAAATAGTTTGCATGGTAAAATAAACATTTTTGTCATCTTTATGCTTACTCATATTTTATTCATCTTTATATATCATCTTTATACTTTATACTTATATATAGAAAAAAAAATATAACGAATGTGATTTGCTCCAAATATTATTATGCATTAAACTATTTTAAGGAAAAATCTGTGTTTACAAGGACATATTCCATTAATAGTTAATTCCTAAGAAATTAGTAAAATTTTCTTCAATTTTACATAAAAATCAGTTTGATCTATGTTAATTCTGCTTTAGAACACTTGAACATTTCTATTGCATTGTTACTTGAAAGAATTTTATTATGTTGTAAACTTCTTTTAGTGAAGGAGTAATTACTGAAATGTAGTTTTAAAAAATCATACGCTAAGCACTGATACACAAAGAACTCAATTTGAAAATAGAAGTATTACACGCGTTCTTTTTCATTTATTAGATGTTAACTCAAAGGAAATGCGAAAGAGTGTTACATGATTTCCTCATGATAATTAATGTTTTGGTCTCACGAGGTTTCCTATAGTTAAAGATGAGCGCCCCTTTCTCAGGGATGGTACTCCCCTTTTTCATTTCATGTAAACAGAGGGCATATCCGACACAAAAGCTTTAGTGTTGAAACTTCCCTCGTCGGGCTAGATTTATACGCGAAGGGCGAGATAATTAGAGAAGCGCGTGTGCTCTTTTGGTAATAGATATAACCCACAGCGTGTACAGAAACCATAAATTCAAAAAACTCGGCACAGACACCTCACCGCGCTCTGCCTTCCTTTTCAACAAGCTGAAAATTCAACGCCTCGTGGGATACTGTGTGAAGGGCCAAAAACCTTGGACTGAAAGCATTTTCTAATCACGATAAATGCGGCTAATCGAGGGGGTGTGGTCGGAAGTTAATAGAGAAAAAAAAGAAGGATAACTTCGATAACTGACTTAATATGCCAAAAAAGACTGAACACCTTCGAAACAAAAGGAAAACCTCTGAAAATACCGACAAAGCAACATATTTTAACCATTAACCTCCTTTCCCAATATATTTTTGAGAAACAAAAGATAATTTTTTTAGATCTTCTGGGAACGCTGTTAATGGAGGTAATATAGAGTTTTCACTCCCGGTGGAATTTGTGTGTTTGTGCGAAGGTGATTTTTTTTACTAGTGTTAGCGCAAAGGTTGATGACGATGCAATATTTCCCATTTTGATGTCACCTCAACTGCTTTCTGTGAGATAATTTTTTTTCCAAGTCAGACGGAGTTGGCTTTATTTAAACAAAAATGATTCCGATGAAGAAATTTCATCACTGATTATAATAAAAAGCTCATTGCTAAAATGGAGATTAATATTTTATATCTGTCTGCCTAGCAACCTGTTTCTAATTATCTATCATATATTTATATATATTTTCGTAAAGAAATATTTTTTCAGAAAAAAATATTTTATAAGATGAAATAAAAATTCATGAAGGTGAGATTTTTCTCTAGTGTTAGAGCAAAGGTTAGGGACAATGCAATATCCGAATGTAATCAATAATGCATTTACTGATACTCTGGTGTAATCAAGATCACTAATCTTATTTAGATCTTTAGACCTTGATAATGATCAGAGGAAAAGAAAAAGGTGGAGTGTTATCTGAGATCGACATATTAATCCGAAATAATTGCATGAATAGGAAAATAAATATTGCTTTCAAACGTTGTATAGATATTCGGTCGAAATTGTGAGAAATAGCTAACTCTAGTGATATAAGAAGTATAAAAAATACGTAATTTAAGAATAATAAAAAATTTGAATCAAAATACGATTTAAAAATTATGAACCGAAATTTGATAATTTAATACTGTTAAAATCCGACATAAAAATGCCATACTTTTTAATCAACGATTGGTGTAGTTAGAGTTTATTTTATAACAGAAATTAATTAATTTTGCCCCCAAAATATATTACGCATAAAAATATGTATTGAAGGATTATTCTAAAAAATGCAATTAGACTAGTTTAAAATGTTTTTATGAGAAGAAATTAAAAAAAATTCATGCATCCACTGTTACTATATTGATGCAGATTTTCATAAAAACTTATTGTGATATGAAAGATTTCTGAGATGATTTTTTTGCTATTCGTACTATTTAAATTTATAAAATTAAAAAGAATTTATTTTTGAAAATTATAATTTAAAATAGTAATATTTTTTTTATCTTAATATGTCATTAATAATAACGATAAAAAATGTAGAATGAAATTTTGGAAAACTCTAACACTTAAGTTTTTGAATTTTAGATCGTTTTGACAATTGAATATAATGTGGAGTTTGTAGGAATTAAATATTCTGGGATTTATAAGTGCTGTACAGTGGGTGATCGGTTAACGAACGGACTGCAAACAAATTGGATAACGAGCACTTCCGAGAGATTTTTGTGTTCTGGTAACGAACACATATTCAAATTACTAATTGAAACGAATTCTAACGAACACTTTTTGGCTCTATGGAGCATGATGTGCATGGTTACCAAACTCAACGGATCAATAATCCTTTTTAATCTGTCTTGATTTAAACTGCTTGCCTTATTAAAGTTCAAATTTCCATACTGAAAAAAATTTTTTTCCAATAGAATATTTATAGCCAAAGTTGATAATCAGTTTTGGTTTTCATTTCATTCAAAACCGAAACTGATTTTATTTTGAGCACCCACACCTTGTTGAAAAAGTAGGAGAATGTCAACACAGTGGTTTGGGAATGACATCCAAACCAAGCTGATATCAATAAGGATAGGAACATTTACAACTACAATGCTATTAATCACTTACGAAAAGTCTTAAAAATAGAGAAAAATAATCGACATTGGACATGTTCTTTAATATCCCATAGGCAGAAAATGAAAAGGGCTGATTAATATTCAAGACTACACGTATGTATTATTTTTTTAATGAACTTACAAAGAAATTAAGCATTCTTCTTTTAACTTAACTTTTAGTGTCCCCAGAATGAATTAATCGATTTCACAAAAAAATTATGTAAATTGATGATCGGTTAACGGACAATTCGGATAGCGAACACAGTCTTTTAGGAAATTATGTTCGTTAACCGATCACCCACTATATACTTTTATTGAGAGCATTAGACTCTTGTTCTAAAAGGTTATGCGCCATCAATTGTGCAGCTCTTTTGTATAATGTTTTCAGTAAATATGACAAATTCCATTATTATTTTTAAAAAATTAAAAATTTTTAGGCTACTTTACCTACGCACAACTTCATAAAAATACTATATATATATAAAATGCATGCATAATTGAGCGAAGAAGTGTTACTTGTGTCATAGCTTTTTTCAAAGCCTGAAAGGATATTTTTACACGTATCTGCTTTTATGTTATAATATTTTCAGTGTAAAAGATACTGTCATTTCTCTTTTTCACTAAAATTTAATATAATCAACTATTTGTGTAATAAATCGGTAAAAAAGTTGTAAGAATAATTTTTGTTGCTGTTCGAATTATCAAGGATTATGTTTCAACTTTATGATTAGATTTGCATCAATTATATGAAAGAGAAGTTATAATCAAAATGAAGCAACTGAAACTATAAAATCATAAATTAAATAAACTAATACAATATAAAAGATTACTTTACAAAATACTAAAAGTTTGAAACTTTTTTTAATAAATTACTTAAATTACTTGCAGCAATGCTTTGTTTAGAAATTAAGCATTTGTTTTGTGGATTGAGAGTAATTTTAAACATAATAACATAATATTTTTGTAAAGTGTGAGTATGATATTTAAATAAATAAAACTTCAATACAAGTGAATACATATTGGTATATAATTTTTTGACGTTTTATTTTAAATTCAGGATTTTTAATTTAATTAGTTTGATATATGTCATCCTTAACTGGAAAAATATTCTTGGCCAAATCATATTGTATGGAGAGAAAGGTCGTGGATTCAACCCTATCTAATTTTGAACGATGGGAAATGAATATTGTGCTTCGATTTGTGGCATGTTCATTTATTTGAATGTATGCTTTTGATACTGCGTAGCCAAAAGTCTAACTTTAGAAGACTGTTGTAAGACTTGTTATAACCACTTCGTAAATTGTTTTCTGATAAGACTTCCTCATAAATAGTGGGCCGCATTCATGTATCACAAAGGAGGAAACCCGGAAAAACTAAGAATCCCACCAGATAGTTGTACAGGCAAAAAACAGATGTGCAGCATATATCACTCGTTTTTCAACAATAGTAGGGATTGAGCCCGGAATCTTTGATTCCAAAGAGAGCTTTCTTAACATCAAAGCATGGTAAAGCCTATGAGATGTTTGCTTCTTAAACTTCTAGGTTTCTTCTCTTATATAAGACACGGAACCCATTATCAATAAGAAACCTTCGCATTGGATGTATAAGAGATTTTTCGGGAAGCTTAGCTCTCTTTTAGACTGTTTAATATGATGGATAATTGTCCTCATCAATTTTTCTGACGTGCCAAAACTCAAAATAATTTTTGATACAAAAATAACAAAATAACTTAACACATTTATTTAAGTAGGTCGTTAAATTATAATATTTTTATGTTTCAAACTCAATGTGGTGATTAATACGTAATTGTTTATAGTCTAAAAATTTTTGTTTTGATTCCAAAATTATAAAAGATTGAATATTTGTTCATATGGGCATGAACGTTGAACTCTAAAAATAAGTTTATAAGAATTTCGCGATTTAAAAGTAAAATTAAATTGATTTCATTATTCGATAGTTTTTGCTATGACTGTATTCAAGGGAAATTTGTAGTAAATTGTAAATTTAAAAAGAAAGATAAGGAAAGTTTGTATTGTGTTTCGCTACAGATACTATTTATACTCTAGAGATATATAAGAATAACACAAATTAAACTATTACGAGCAACTAAAAAAACATGCAAAAATGTAAGGAATGTGCAACAGCTGAACTAATAACTAGATTGGTGAATGTTTAGCCACAATGTATTATATACATGCACATAAAGAATGACAAAAAAGAAAAATATATACTGTTTTATCTTATTTTCAAATATATTTATGATAAGAAGATTTATAAGTTAAAATATTTAAAATAACTTTCATTTGGATCACTATGCATACATATATATAATTAATAATTTTAATATAAATTATTAGTCACTCTATGGCCACTTTTTGATCAAGCGAGCTATTGACCCTACGTACTATTGATCTGAAGTCCACAAAACCAGTAGTTAATACAAAAAGCTTTGAAAATATTATAGCTTACATTTCTAATCAAGTTAGTGGCACAGCAGTCTCTAAGGGGCCAAGTACTACAGTGCACATATCTGTTTTCTGGACCGGGACCCCTAGGATGGGAAGCACATAATATTTATTATCTCTGATTTAAGATCAAAGTACCATTACTTTTCGTACCATATAGAATTTCTAACTTCGCTTGTGCAACGATCAAATGAGTGATGAAAAATTTTCATCTTGTCTTGAAAAATTTTATATCTTGGTTATGGATGATCACCTTAATTTAAAAACCTCTGATTTATATATATATATACATATATACAGGAAAGCCCGGTGAATTAGCGGCAGTGCTTCGCATTTCCAGGATACAGATACAAGGTTCGATGATATATATATATATATATATATATATATATATATATATATATATATATATATATATATATATATGTTTATATATATTTATATATATTAAGAATATATATACAGACATAATTAGTTTTTAGGAAAAGGATTCTTGAACTATATGAAATCGACATTAATTGAAAGAAAAACGTGTATATTATTCGTAATCCCAGTTTTATTTCCTATATATATATATGATATATATATATATATATATATATATATATATATATATATATATATATATATATATATATATATATATATATATATATATATATATGTATATATGTATATATATCTATATATACATACATACAGAGGGTAATAACACATTTTTATTATGATTTCGGGGCCGTTTAATTAATATTTAAAATTCAAAGACTATTTTTTAAAATGTTCGATCTGATAGCCTTTTTTCTGGACTGTAAGTCTGCATCGTGATTTCCATGACAGAAGAGCTTCTCGTAAAATTTCCATGGGTATTGCTTTCCATTCCTCTTCTACTACTTTCCAGAGTCCATCTATCGTGGTGGGTTTGCGTTTAGAAAGAGCTCTTTTTAACAGACCAAAGGCACAAAAGTCCATAGTTGAATCGTCAGGGGACTTCACAGGAATATGTTAAAAAGGTATATATGCAATACCTGTACTAGTCTTCATTTTTTCAAGGAATGCAATGGTAGTTATCGAAATATGACTTGTAGCTTTGTCTTGATGAAGTTTCACTCTTTGAAAGTCTTTGGGATAAATAAGTGGAATTTCTTCTGTAAATATTGGATGTAAAATCTCCTTATAGTATGATGAGTTGTTTTTAACATTTTTTTCTACTCTTTTTATTTTTAATTTCCCATTGTAGGAGAAACCTGCGACTATCATAAGCCTCTTACTGAAACTTTCTTTACATTGACGGAACCAGGTTTGCACATTTTTTTCTCCTCGTTTTCTATAGTAAATAGACCTTTTTTTGTTGCACTCATTTAGGAAAACCCATGCTTCATCAAGGGTCACAATGTATTTCCATTTATCTCCTGCTAAATGGTCTTCATACAGGATTCTACAAAATGTTTTGCGTTGAGCCACATGCCTCGGCAAAAGCTGGTGAACATTATGTTTTTTAGCTTTTTTAAGTTGTAAATCTTGATTTATTATTTTATTTATTGTTGCTACAGATGTATCTAAAGACTTTGCAATTGATTTCTGTGTTGGCGAATTTTCTCTTGTTACCAGGGATTTCACTTTAAAAACATTTGAAACAGTACGTACTTTTTTCGGATATTCGTTTGGAGTCTTCTTACCGTGTAGAAATAATGATTGATGGTTTTTACCAGTCCTATTAATAATGTTGCTTATTTTGCACTTAGAAATTTTAATAGCATACATTTCACAACGTTTTTGAATTCTGGAATAAGAATATTTCTCTTCGGAAAGCGCAAAAACATATGCTTCAATCCACAGCTTGTTTACATGCGACACTTTGA
Source organism: Latrodectus hesperus (assembly GCA_037975125.1). Classification (NCBI taxonomy): domain Eukaryota; kingdom Metazoa; phylum Arthropoda; class Arachnida; order Araneae; family Theridiidae; genus Latrodectus; species Latrodectus hesperus. Next base: position 52,008,349 of record CM075859.1, on the reverse strand, counting down.
AAGAAGAATAAATTTGAAAGTAGCAGACGATATTTCTCATTTCAAATAATAAGCTGTTAAGAACATTTTTGTTCTTAAACATTTACTTATTTATAATTCTTAATTGAAATCGTTTTAAAATGTGTTAATACCCTCTGTATATATATATATATATATATATATATATATATATATATATATATATATATATATATATATATATATATATATATATATATATATATATATATATATATATATATATATATATATATATATATATATATATATATATATATATATATATATATATATATATAAATAAATATATATATATATATATATAATATATATATATATATATATATATATATATATATATATATATATATATATATATATATATATATATATATATATATATATATATATATATATATATATATATATATATATATATATATATATATATATATATATATATATATATATAATTCGTAATACCAATTTGGTTTACGTATTACCGAAGAATTGCTTCACTTGCTTCTTTTATAAGGAAATTTATCCATTGATTCATATGAGCATGGACTTTAAAGACACATTTTTGCTTGAATAACAAATTAGAAATTCATTTTAATGGATATCTAGAGAAAGAGCACGATGGACTTAATTTACAATTCTATTATTCGGATGTTTCATGATTTACTTTTGGGAGGAATGTTTTTCAATGTGACTTTTTCAAAAGAAGCATACATTTTCCTAATCTAACATGCATCGTTTTATATCAATTTAATTGGTGATAAAAGGTAAAGAAGTAATTGAATGTATTCAAATCTTGATTATATTAATTAAATGCATGTTTGGCAAATTTAAATCTTTAATTAATTCCTGTAATAATTATTAGATAAAGATTTGTGAAGTAGAATCTCAGTATAAACTAAGCATACTAAGAAGCCTCTAGTCAATTTGCATTTCAATAAATATTTATAATCTAATCAAACTCTATAACAATCGAGTCTTTTGAGACTAAACGGGACTGATTCTAAACTAAAATTTTAAATGAAATTTGATCTATCGCGTACACGTTTATGAAACAAAGAGATCCCACAGCAAAAAAAAAAGACAATCAAAATCTTGAAAAGAGAGTTTTTTAGCTTTTAAAAGCAGTTCTGTTCACAAAGTAAGCAGCATTCATATTTTAATTATTTCTTTACCTTAAGTTTTCTAAAAGGCGTAATGAAATCATAATCTTAAAAGCTTATGCTACTCTCTATTGTAGTATTTCAGGAAAGGAAGTGGCAACATACCGTGTTTTGGTAGATAGAAAAGGCTTGAAATTTTTCATCCGAGCAATATGCAAAGATATTTATTCTAAAGCTTCTTGATAAAGCGATTAAACGTATTTGCATTGTTAATATTGTCTTCATTTTATCTCAGAGTTCAAAAGCCCTATTTTATTATTCTCTTATTTCCTCTTCGACAAAAAGTGTTTGCTAATCTTAACTTTCACAAGCTTAAAAAAGATTATCGTCATTGCATTAAGTATGATACAAAGATTGTAAAGTATATTTTGGGGAGTATTTTAAAAATACCATAAAAGTTTAAACATTGGTTTTTATGTTTTAAAAGAATTGCCTTTGACACACACAGTAAGGTGACAAGAAATTTAAGCATTCATTAATACTTTCATCTGAAGCTTTTATCTCGCATAATTATAAAATGAGCAAATATTTGTTTTAATATTACTGCCTAATGCTATTTAAAAAAAGAATAGCACAAAGAAATATGTGTTTTAATTTATTATACAAAAGAAGCTTACATTTTACATGGAAATATTTAAAAGTCAAATATTTCTTATTGGCAAACAGTTATTCATTGAGTATTGTTGTGCTCAATTAAGTAATTTAAAGAATCTTTAAATAAAGTGTATTGTTTTGAGCTTTTTATTAAATTATTATAAGAAAAAATTTATATCTTCTGAAAGTAAATAAGATTACATTTCATTGAAAATCTACTTAAGAAATCTATAGAAATACAGATATTTTATAGATTCCGAAGCATTTTTAGAAACATTAGATGTAACTAAAAGTAGTAAAAACTTTCCGCATTTAGTTTTCTAAAAACCTTTAAAATAATTAATGATTTTTCACATAGAAGGAACAACTAAATTTTATTACAATTGCCAAATTAAATTATTTAACGTTTTTAGAATATCTTGATGTGTGTGAAAATTTTACTATTGTTGATTTAAAATAAATTGCAAATTTAAAAAATTTAAATTCTTTGCTATTATATAAAAATAAAATAAAAATTTAACCATTATTTCTAACTTATAAGTAAAAAAATAATAATTAAAGCATTCAACCAAAATATAAAACAGAATTAATCGAGTCAAAATAATCCTAACAAATTTCAGATAATTATTTGAAATTTTAATAGTTATATTAATTTAACGCTTAAAAAATTACTTTGGTGTATTATTACTGTCTTAGTTCTCAATGAAACTAACTTGCTGAGAAATTTTAAATAGAATAAATACTAAAATATAAAGAGTTAGAATCTGATGCTTCTGAATGAAATTATCTAAGGTGAAAATCATTTATTACAATCCAATACATTGGATAGGGGAATAAAAAGGAACGCGCTTGGATTGTGGCGAGGGTTGGCACAAGAATATATATCATTCCTTCTCAACTGGCTATTAAAGAGATTTTCCCTGGTTCCGTTTGATCATACATCCAATCCAACTCAGAGAAATGTTCTCATAATATTTAGGCTTTAAACCTAAAATTCTTATACAGACTTGAAATAATCCAAGTAATTCGCTAGAAGAATAATCATATGATGCCTACATGAAATTTATTAAAAGTTCACTTTAGCTAAACATCAGATAAGGTAAAGGCTCTGCTTTTTAATGCATATTTTTTGAAATTCGTTTATATATGTATTGTGAATAAAAGTTCGTGAATATAATAAAATTCTAATAAATGCACAGAAATCCATATTTATTTCTAACACCCTTATAAGCAAATGATAATGTTTGATTAATTATCCATGTTATTCCATGAGGTACAAAGTAAATTCAATAATAATAAAAAGTTTTATTATATAAACTTGAAGAAAATAAAAATAAAATTTTTTTAATGCAATGCACAAATACTCTATAAGAAGTTTTTAAAAGTAAGCTATTAATATGAGACATTTTTCTGTTTACTTGATATCGATATACCGATTGTTAATCATTTAGTTATTAAATTTACTTTGGACAAAATTCATTTCACACTAATTCAAGAGCTTCTCGTGGTATATTTACAATTTCAAACAAGCATCATCCTTTATAAGCTCCCTGCATTGGTATTGTTCAAATGTTTTCAACAGTGTTCAGATCCTGGCTTATCGTCGATTATGATTAAAGATGGAAACTGTTATGAATAAATCATAGTTATACAACTCGAGATTCATGGCAGGCAGTTTTATCTCTTCTTGAATATCCTATTCTCCTAGATCCAAGGTAATACCTAGGACGGCAGTTTGATTTAAACTATTAAATATAAGCAATTGGATTTTGTTGATTTATTAAAAATAACGAATCTCTCTCCTGACGAACTCAAATAGTTAACCATACCATTAATTTTCTTCCATTTTATTATCTCATAGAACATAACTTCTCATGATTACATTAAAATTAACATGGATACTAAAATTGGATGGATACTAATATTAATATGGATACTAAATTTATGGCTATTTTTATGTCCTATGGATACTACAAGTAAGTTTTTCGCCTTACCGTTAAGCATCTATGTTTGATCTTGAGTTCCGCGATCTATGTACTTTTCAATTCATATTAAAGAATTTGTTATTTATTAAAAGAAATTTATCGAAATTATTTTATGCAATTGTGTATAATTAGAAAGTAGTGTAAAATTAATTTTATCCATTTCTATGACAGATGTTGCGAAATTATAAGTACATAAGCGCAAATGCAGCTTAATATTCAAGACTTTGAATGATTGAAGAAAGGTGTTTATATTTCATAATAAATTTCATTAATCTTAATCCTGATGTGTTTGATTAACAAAGCTTTTTCTTTGCTCTCATAAATTTTCAAATTTTTGATAAAATGCTAGCAAACGATTGCTAATGTTTACAAAACAAGAATTCATTTAATTTTTACTGCACCAGTTTTGCAATTAATATTTCAAACTTTTGGAAACAGTGTTAATTTGTGATGCTTTGGAAAATGAACCATTTAAATTTATCTCTTATATAGAATTATCTACAAAACATTGCACTCTAAATTCTAAAGCAAATCATAACTTAATATTAATGGAAAAAAAGAACATGGTATAGATTATTTCAAGAAAATTATTTTAATTTCTATTTTTCTGTGTATTTAAAGGTAAGGAACACATTTCTTTTTAAATTAAAATATAATTTTAATATGTTATAAAAAGAAATCAAACAAATTAATTAGAGATGAAATACTATATAAAACTTGAAGCACAGTTACATAAAAAGGTTTAATTGAAAGTATATTTGAGAGTGTGTGTTTGCTTTTTTGGCAAAAATTTTAAAATGGTTTTGAGAAGAATATTACTTATTGTACAATGTACGTATTGGGAAATTTAAGTACTTAAAGGCATATAACAGTATCCTTGTGCTAACATTTCAGTGGCCATGGATTTCAAATGTATGGCTTTTAAGTTAGAAAGAAACAAATCACATCTGACCATAGGCTATAGATCATAGGTAAAACTTGGGATTGATGTGGAAAAATGACTAAAATGCTACCTGTAATAAATTATTTTTTAAAAAACTGAAAAAACATAACATATTGCTTATTTTAAAGATTCAAGCATGAAGTCGCTCATTACTAAAGTACTTACAAAAAGAACTTACTTTTAAGAGCATTAATTTATAGTCTCATTAAAAGTCACTGTCTGATGATGAAGTGTATATATATATATATATATATATATATATATATATATATATATATATATATATATATATATATATATATATATATATATATATATATATATATATATATATATATATATATGTGTGTGTGTGTGTGTGTGTGTATGTATATATATTATAGTAAATACAATACTAAGTAAAATATAAAAGTTCACTAAAGTTTATTAACTCAAAATAAAATAATATTCAACATTTATAAGGACATATTTGGTATCCTAACCATAGCAAAAGCAGCTAATGCTAATGGAAAGTAGCCAAGAATATAAATAAGAAATGAAAAATACAAATTGTAAGCACACATTTGTGTTTTATTTGTGTTTTTAAACTTATTATAACTAAATACTTAATTTATATCAGAAATTATACCTTTTATTTTTGGTAGCCGTCTTTACTCCATTTTAAGTATTTAGAAACTTTGATTTGTGGATTTAAATATTGTTCTTTTTATACATTGGATTTCTGTACATTGCTTTGATATATTGTTCACTATATTGCTTTGATATCATATTGATATAATATTTGATATTTTTTTATGCATTTGTCTTTTATTTTGGGGAAATCTTTGGGAGCTTTTTAGACCTTTGTCCTTCATCCATAATAGAATATAGTGTTTATATCTATTTTGCATGGCTGATTATCTCCCTCTTGATGGTCCCTACAATTTTTATTTTCTTAATCTTTTTTTTATAATTTGTATCTTATTTGTGGTTTTGATTTTTGAATTGTGTCTTATATTCTATAATACTTCAGCCAAGTAATTGAGAAAAGTTTTTGAATTTTCATTCTTTTTAAAGAAGACAGCGGTAGCATTAGGCAATATTAGGCATTACTTTTAATGAGCACAGAAAATAATGTACTTAGTAATAAATACGGAGTACAGTTTTAAGCACTTAAGTTGAAAATAAATGACTTCATTTTTGAACTTTTAAAATCAGCAATATGCTTACGTTTTTTCATAATTTTTTAAAAAAAATTTAAATTTTATAATTTTTTACAGATAACATTTTAGTCTCTCATTTATTATTCCCTTCGAAATTAACTGCTTAATAACTTATAATGTGATAAGTATTCTTATTCATTAAAATATGAGGAACAAAAAGTAAATTTATGGAAGATAAATGTTAAATATTTTACTGATACAGATTTTCTGAGAAAAATATGCTCAATTATACTGTTAATAGATTATCACAATCTTACTTTCAATCTCTCTATAAACCGTGAAAAGTCTTGAAAAAACTGGGAAAAAAATAATGAAGTCAATTAAAAAAAGTTTTGAACTCAATAGGATTAAGAATTTAAAAAAAATTAAAAGAAAGATTATTTTGACGGTAGTAAAAATAATGGTTTAATGTTTTTGTGAACGATACTTTTTCCCAAAAGAATTACCTTATTATTTAAAAATTAATAATATTATTTTCCTCATATAGAAAACCAAAGCGTTCAATTCTGTAAAAGAAGATAATATTTTTAAAAAGCAGTTTATTTTTTGTACTGTAAACTCTATAATCGGATACATTGTTTTAAATTATAAGTAACACTTTGGATATTTTTATCTGTCTTACAAATAATTCTGGGTAATAAAATAAAGTAAACACAAAAGAGGGGATAAATATTTTCTCAACTATTTTCATATATATTCACATTATTTCAAATTCTCGGTATGGTAATTATATAATCAAAAGCAAAAATAACTCTTGCAATTTTAAAATCAGCTTTAAAACTTTATAAAAAACAAACTTTAAAAATGCTAAAATTTTAAATTATTAGTTTAAAATGCAGGATTATATTACTTCAGACTCTGAGGCATAGGTTTTTCAAAGAATTTGTCCACTTATTTTTTTGTCAAAACTCTAAATAATGAAGGATAATATAAACATTTAAAAGAAGAGAGAGCAGCAAACTATATTGAAGGTATACAGTATACAATGAAACTAAATTCTAAACTTATAGAGAATGCTTTGAATTACAATTTCTGTGAATGGCAAGTGCGTGCAGGTCTTGTGACTGTATCCCCAGTACTTTTCAATAGGCTACATCGGTGTACCAATTTTCAATCGATACAAAGATGATCTTGAAAGTTGAAAACTGAAGTAGAGGAATCCAATTAATTGCATCATCAGGTCCTAATATCTATTCACTAAGTAAGCAATTTCTGTCTCTGAAGTTCCTCTTCAAATGAGGAGCTATTTAATTAACTCAACTGCTGACGGAACACAAATGTATCATTCAGCGCTCTATTAGAAGGATACAAGTATTTATTTGTAATATCTAAATCTTAGTTCTGTAATAAAACTTTCCGTTAAATTACAAATATTACAACAGTTTGTTTACTAACTAACCATATTTTCATAATCAAATGTATGCATAATATGGGAAGAATAATTGTAAGAATTTGCAGGGAAAAGTATTTATCTCATTCATCGTAATATCTTATGCTTATAAAACATGTATAATTAAAAAACCAATTTTGCAAGAATTTACATAAACATTTTTTTCCTTCTAATAAAAATAGAATAGTACTTGATAATATTAGTATAAATATTTTAAAAACTGTTTTCATAAATTTTTAAAGATTAATTATATTAGATAATTTATGTATTTCAGAATAAATAATCACTTCTTATGAGAGTTTCGTAAACTTGAATTTTGTCATTGGTAGAGTAGCTTGCAAAAAACCCTGTGAAATTACATTCTTTTGAAAAAATGCTTATTATAAAACAATCAAAATTATTGCTAACATTTTTTATAATTAATTTATTGCATTGCTTCATTGTTTCACTTAATTAATTAATTAATATTATATTAATTTAATATTATAAATAATATGCTATATTTAGGATTTGAACCATTGTAAGCATCTGATCGTTCTCACAACTATTTTCTTTAAATACTTCTGACTTTTTCAAAGTTACTTTATGGAGATTCTCATCTTAAAATCAAACATTTTTATTTATGTTACATAGTTATAAAATTTATACACATTGCGTTGTTTCATTTAATTACTAAATCTTTACATTATATTACTTTAATCTAATAAATAACATTTTGGAATTAAGGCTTAAGCTAAAATAAGAGTTTAAACAACATTTCAAGCCTCTGATTTTTTCCATAAACTATTTTCATTTAATGAGAGATTCCCATAAGTTATTTTTATCTTATTTTTCAATGTTGCTTTTAATGAAAATCTTCAGTTTAAAATTAAACGAAAAATATATTATAATTTGCATCTTTCCATTTGCAGCATTAAATGTACTTAAATAAGAGCTTTATTCAATATTTAAGTCAATTAAACTATAAAAATGGCAGATATTATATTAATATTTTCTTATATATATATGCAAATAATGGGGTATAAGTATAAAATAAATAAAATCCCTTAATATAAATCTAAATTTTCTTCCTTCATCTCATGAGAATTGAATAAACTCTAACAACAAGAGCAAAAACATTTCAGAAAAAGGTTTCTAAAGTGTACATTTTTTATATTATGATTTTTGTACATAAAATCGATATTTATATACCAAATCTGGTTTGTTAAACCAACTTTTAGTATACAAAATAAAGAAAAAATAGGAATTTTTTATGTCTGTTCTGTATATCCTGGACTTCCTGTGCAAAGAGGGATAAACAAACTAAATGAAACTAAAGTTTTCCTACAGCACAGAGTGTAACCAGATTTTTGTCAAGCGATATCAGCTATTATTAAAACAGATTTCTAAATTTAATTACTGAGAAATTAATATGAATTTAACATAATAATGCATTTTATTAGCTCTTCAGTTTAAAATTATATGATAAATTTAAAAAACCATCATTTTTAATTAAACCTCTAAGTTTTAATTTTCAAATAATCGCTATTTAATTACTTTATTTTTTTGAAATCTATATTATATTTTTAATGAGTAAAAGGAGCCACCCAACTTGACTAGTGGTCAGTGTGCCTGACAACGGATAAGGAGGTCCTGGGTTCGAATCCCGGTTCGAGCATGGATGTTCTTTCTCTCTCTATCTATCCTGTCTTTGTCCCTTCCTTGTATAAATGAGGTGTGAATGGTTGCCTACCCTATAAACGGGTTCCTATGGCATGTGTGTACTGAAGAAGTCGGACTTTACACCAAATATGGCTCAGTTGGAAAAGTGGAGCAGCGCACCCCATATTGCCAGCCTAGCTGGCACACGACAACAACAACAATAATTAGTAAAAGGAAGAGAGAGAGAGACTATATAAAGTATTACGACATGCTAATTGCTTCCTTGATTACATCATCCTTGATAAAATATAGAGAATTTAATAAAATAAAAATGTTTTATTTTCATAAAAAATTTTAAAGATGTTTAAAATATGATATTTTCTCAGAAATTGCTCAATATATTTATCATAAATAATTTATATTGAATGAACTGTATGTATTGATAACAGAAATTCACGGTTAATTTTTTATTTTTTTATAACTCCTAATTATTATTCTTTTTCGTTTAATTTCTGTTTTTCCTTTTAAAATATTTGTAGAGTGCTTGAAACACTAAAGCTATTTGAATTAATTTTATATAGTTACATTCTTAACTTTACAGATAATTTTAACTTTCGTAATACAGAATTCTTTCTTTTACGGTATTTTCGAAAATTGTTTGCCAGATCAAGTGTGACTAAATATTAGATTCATTTTTGTTTATTAGTTATGAGCATTATCTTCATGAACACAACATTAATAATTTTACTATAAGCTAACTTACTTTTCCAATTTTTATACGCGTATCTTATGGAACATGGGAATGACTCAGAATTTATTCTATTCAGTAGTTATGATTATTAACATTGCAAATATATTCGATGTAGAATAATGATATTGTGGGGTTTTTTCTGGCATTTTTTAACATTGTAATCGTTTGAGAAGTAGTCATTATTTATACATTTTAAATAAAATATGTAAATTTACTTCGGCTTTTATTCTGATAAATAGGAACATTAGGAGACTTGAAAGGCTAGAATTCTGACTTATATTCCAGAATTTATGAGAACGAGTACTTCGGGGATTTTTATCACAGTGATTCGAAACAATTTGCTAGTGAAAGCTTCTGCTTTTGTGTCTGGAAGGCAGCGGGTTTGATACCTGATACAGCCGAAGATCTTTGTGCTGAGTGCGGTAAAAGGTTTCATTTTTCTTCAGCTGTTGTGTGTGATAACTCAAGTGTAAACGTCGTCTTTCACCTAGGTTTTCATTGTGAGAGATGATTTACTTTGTTTATAGCGACTTTAGTCATCAAAAATAAGCAGCCGAATATGTTTCGCAATATAATCTAACATAATCTACAATAACAAGTATAAATGTGTGAAAACATTTTCGTTTGAATTCAATTTTATTGCATGTTTTTTTTCAGTATTATCAATTAGATGAGAAAGTTTGTTTTTTATACGTCTTATAGGATTTATTTTAAAATTTATTTTAAATATTTTAATTTTAAATCCTTGTTGTCTGATTTTAAGGAATCTGGTAGCGCACAAGAAACAAAAGATTTCTTTCTTTTTTCCGTATCCCAATTCTGCACATATAGCCGAGCAAAATAAATTTGCAAATTTATTTTATATATTTATCTTATTTTTATAATAATGAATTTTTAAAAAAATTAGATTTGTGATTAATTTTTATTTTAAATTATATTAATTTTTCATTTTTATACAAAGACATTTAATGGACTTTTGCAAATTATTCTCCAGCTCCAGAATATTCATCAAAAGCACTGTTGCATAATTTGTATCTTATAACTTCAACTAACTAAAAAAGCATGTAAAAATTTATAAAGACAAAAAGTACGATATATTTACTAACACAAGAAAACTAATGTTTTTGAATTTTAAATCTACTACTTATAATATATATATATATATATATATATATATATATATATATATATATATATATATATATATATATATATATATATATATATATATATATATATATATATATATATATATATATATATATTTATTGGGGTCTCAACTGAACTAAATGTTGACAAGATTGTGTAACTGATAGTTGTTTAAGATATAAATTAAAGAATGTGATGGGAAAAATTGGCTTACAATGTCAAATCAACGTTACAGAGCAAAATGGACACAAGTACCATCTGTTATAATACACAAACTTCTGAACGACATCAGAATAGGATAATTAATCAAAGACTAGTTATCTTATATAAAGACCTTCTAAATAAGATTCATCTGAAAATTATCGATAAATCTCCTTATTCTTCAATTTTCCGTAAAACACGCTATAAGGTGTTCAACTAAAAAGAAAAATGAACACATATATTTTCAGAAAATGTAAAATAAAAAAATATTTAAATTTAAGATAATGAATCGTAAGAATTAAATAAACTAATTTTTGATTTTAATATTATAGCATGGTATGTTCAATAAAACATTTATGGTTCTAAATGCATGCATATACTCGTTACAATAATTTTATCTGCAAGGAAAATTTAAAAATCATTTCAATTCATATTCTTTAACTTTTACATGTTAACATGATTTCTCGTAACTACTGTAAAAATTTTATTTTTAATATAAATAAACTACTCATTAATAATTTTATAGGTGAAAATTTGGAGCTATATTTTTAGTATTAAATTACATCTAAATTGGAGAGAATTTCTTAAAAAATATAAACATGTTACAAGTACTCTTCAAAGCATTTTTATAACATTAAAATGATCCAAAATGATCATAAAAATATTTAAAATGTATTAAGAAATATTTGAGCATTATATTTTTTACTCCATTCATCATAATTTCATAATTTAAGAAATGTAATTTTCACAGCTAAATCAATATTAATAACTGTTTAAGGTTTGTACGAAATAATACTTAGACGTGAAGTTAACGTTGTAACTAATGTAGAGAAATTTAAATTAATTAACGTCTTTCAATTATAAGGTTTGAAAGTTCAAAGAATTATCTAATTTTTATACTATCTATTGTATTTATTTCAATATATATATATATATATATATATATATATATATATATATATATATATATATATATATATATATATATATATATATATATATATATATATATATATATATATATATATATATATATATATATATATATATATATATTATTTTTAGACTGTACAACCTAAGTCTCCAGGAAACTTTGTAAGCTGAAAAAGAAAATTTGTTCTTGGTAATTTAATTTAAGAAATTATTCATTTTGAATCTGTTTCATTAAGAAGATTATTCCTGTTCCATGATATTGAATTATTGTATAAACTAATTACAGTATAAAATTAACCATTTTCTATATTTTTTGTCATAACAAAAATGTTTGTGTATTAAAAATGAGATTCAAAAATAAAATAAATAAGTTTTAATAAATGTAATTAAATCAATAAAGTTCATTTATGAGCATTTTGCTTATATTACTTGTACAAATTTGGAATTATATTTTACAGATAATAAAAATTTTTTTTCCAATGAACTAATAAATTCTTTCATGTTTTACAATATTTAAAAAATTTAGGTATTGAATTATAAAAATATTTTATAATTTAAGATCATGAAACACATCAAAATTAGTTAAATTTCAATTAATGTTAATGTGGTTCACGTAGAAAAAAGTCACGTAGAAAAATATATATATTACATGACTGAAATGCAATAAAATTTGCGAACGAATCATTTAATTAAAATTACTTTTATTTTTTGATTGTTCATAATGAATTCAGCCTCAAATATCCAATCAAATGCAATATTATGAGCAACCACAATGAAACAAAAAAATATTTTACGTCTTCATTAACCATCGATTTCATTTTTACTCTGGTCATTTTGATTCTCTTTTCAACTTAATGCATAAAGGCTAAATGAACGTTAGTAAATTATGTATGATACAACAATCACAAATGCTACCCACGCGAACAGAAAAAATAAAGAAGTAAACAAAACTATGGAAAGAAAGTTTTGCACAGAGCCCGACCGTAAAAATACGATAAGAATGGCAGAAAAATTCTGGACCTTAGGTAATTGAAATGTATTGGCTTTTTATATGACTGTTCCAAAGAGAGAGCTTCAATCGAATCTTTTCGAAAGTGATCTCCTAATCCAAGTTTGTAATTAAATGCCAAAGTTCATTACACTAGGAGGATGTTATTAATTACTTCTTTTATAAAAACATATTCCACGAGCATAAGTTTTTTAGAATGGAAGTTTTAATAAAACTTCTTTTTCATTCCACTGAAGAAAAAGTCAGCTTACGCTTCGTACATTCCTTTCAAATATTCCTTTAAATGACTAAACGTTGAATTCCGTGACGGAAAAGTTTCCTTTTTTACTGGGCATTTCAACAAGAAAGGAATTACATTTTTAATTAAGCATTTTGGGGTAATTTAATAGATATTTAGTCCTTTTTATTTTGTATTTCTTATCAATAAAAAGATATTCCAAAACAAAGCCCATAGATCAATTAATATTGAGGTTAATTAATTTTGGGAAAATATCTAAATATTTACTTTATTTCATCAAAAAAAAATATTTCAAGAACATTTATTACTCAGCATTTTTATAAATCCGGATAAAACATGTTTTTACATTTTGTAGTTTTTTATGGAATTGTTCATAGCTTTTCTTTTTTTCTATGAGAAAGAAAGAATCATTCCTGTTTTCTAAGATGAAACCCAAAATATTTTAAATGAATTTCTGTTATTTACGGTTATTCGAGTCCAATCTCTTACTTTTTTCTGTCAACTGTTATTATTATTTACTGTAACATACATTTTTTTTGGTGACAATAATTTTTTCCAGGAAACATAAAATATGAAACTTATCCTGTGGCATTCTGTTATAGAAATGCTTAACTATTTGGTAACTTTTACCAAGGGAGAGAATTGTTACAAAGAAAATGCAACCTTGCAAAACTTATTAGCTATCAGATATTATTTTTAAATCTCTAGTAATTTTAATTCCACTATACACAAAAATAATTTATAAATGTTTGGAAAGTCTAAGTCACATGAAATTATAAAATTTCAAAGACGTTTAATAATTTTATAATTATCTATTGAGGCAAATGGAAACAATCTTCTTTACTTAAATACACTCTTCAAAAATAAGTATGGAAATTGAAGTAAAAAATTTCCAATCTTTTCCGCCAACTAAATTTAATTTGAAATCACTGCTGCTGAATACTTGAGCATTAATTTTTTCAAATTCATATGCAACTTTTACAATCTTTAAAGTTATGCATTTTTATCACTTTAAACACTAATTTATTTTTCATACTGAGTCACTATTTTCAAGCATCGTTGGCTTTAATTAATAGTATCACGCGCAAGTTCTTTGCACTTAGAAAATAAGTTTAATTTCAATAAAGTGAGAGTTGTATTTGAAACAAAGAATGTAGATAAATAGTTTATATATTACAAACTCATTCTAGCATATTTAAAACTCATTGCCATAAAATCCCTATTAGCATACTTTTAATTCAGGAAAAAAGTCCTAATTTTGTGATATAGGTTAGCAAATAGTTTCTATTCATAGGTGTCCTATTATGAATATTATTTAATCATGATTTTAAAGCAAAATGCGTAAAATATCTTCAGATTTTGAATTCAAAACAATAATAAATGTGCATACTTACTCTAGAAATCCTGTAACTTTTTAGATGAATGATTAATTGAAAGAGGTTATTTATTATATTGGTATATCTTTACAAAGCAAGCTTCGGCAGACATTTTTAACAGCTTAAAAAAAGCGTCAAGATAATAAACCTAAAGTTTAACACTATGTTTGGTTAATTTTCAGATTCTACATACAAAATGTTCAAATCAAAATCTCTTAAAAATATTTTTTCTGCACATTGTTTTTCACAAGCAAGATTATTTTTTCATTCTTTTTCAACCATTAATTTACAAACGTAAACTCATCTCGTTTCTAACTTTAATTCTCTGGATTTTTGTCGTATCAACCACAGCTTCTATAAGTATCGCCTGATTTTAATCAGAAATATTAAACTTTCCACAGACTGAACTATATATAAGTTGTCAGAATTTAACAAACATCATTAAATTGTAATGATCCATCATTACCATAATTAGTTACTAGTTCCTCTCAAGAGCTTTATTTGGTCAATTTTAGTAGCCAGGTAAACTGTGATAAATCATTTTATTTTCAGAATCAGCTATTAAAAGTTTAAAATGCTTATATATTTTGAAGTATAAAAGTCAAACAAAGTACTCTATCGAAACATATTAAATATTCAATGTAGTTAAAATCTATTGCAACTTCGAAGAGTAAATTGTTAATAAAATGAAAAATATAAATGATTTAGTATTATTTATATTACAATACATAATTTATGAATAATATATTCAAATACAAATAATAATATGAAATTTTATTTAAATTTTGAAAAATAAGTTGCATTATATAACGAATATAATGTGTAAGAATTATCTAATTAATTTTAGAATTATTTAAAGTCAACTGAAAACAGGTTAAAAGGAACACATTTTGTATAAAAATTGCTAAAATTTGATATCATATCAATGTAGTTTTGAAGTAAGGCAGAGCTATTTGGAAAGAGACCTATCACAAAAGTTTTTTTCTAGCTATTAATGTATAAACGAAGACATGTTTAAATTCTGCTTTTTGACTATGTTTGTTGTTGTCAGTGATTCGAAGTTTCCTGATTTCTTCCATTTCAACAAAAAGATCTTTAGCTATGAAGAGTCTTTAAGGAAGGCAATTATTTGAAGGTATAAGAATTAAGCATTACATTTTTAATATCAAACATAAGAAATTGATTTTTCGCATGATTTATTGATGAAATCCGATTCTATTTTATGGACTGAAAAAGAGCATTGCATTTTATTTTTGAATTTATAGACATGTAGGGGGTGGCACAAGGCAATCATCTTATAGAAAAATTACACGCGAAAGTCATTTTATTACAAAGGCGCAGATGCAGCTCATGTCCATTTAAGAACTCGTATGATAAGGACTTAAGTTTGTAGTATAATAATAGGTTTATACAACAATCGGCTTATCATTTGATGACTGATTTCCTTTTTCCGATTGTTTTCAAAACTAATCCACAAAATTTAGCTATACTGCAATGAATGTTGGAGCTAGGTTTTTGTATGACATGGCAATATGTTTTTTTAATAAATCACGCTTTCACCTGCAGCACCACGTTGACAGTGTAGACTTAAAGAAATCATGGATAAAGGTTGTACATGTAACTGTTATATACATCGCCATACTGTTCATATATCTGGAATAACGGTCTAGGAGGTATTAGGTTCTATGTTTGCCACCTTTAGTAAATATTAATGATTACACTAACTTACTAACTCTTTATCAAGTTGTTTTTCTTTATCTTCAGTATTGAAATTGTGCAACTCAATTTAACAAGACAATGTGTACCATTTACGTTTAATGCCAATGTAAGGTCACTTTCTTTTTTTCTTACTAAATTACATTACCAGTCAATAATAAAATAATATACATTGAGCAATCATGCGATGCTGGCTATTAAAATTACAACAGAAGAAAGGATGATTTAATGAATGTCAAAATCACAGGAAAGAAAGAAACAGTGTGCAAATGATTATCATTTCCGTACATTTGGATGATGAAGGACAGAAGAACAACATCTGAACACTGAAATAAAAGTATGCAGTAGTTTCTCTATCAGAAATTGCTCTGAAAAGTCAAAGTTTTCTTAGAATATCATATATATTATGTTTTGAATAATAAAAAGAATGCTAACTAGAAGTATCGAAATTTGATAGAGATAGGATCGTTGCCTATTGAAAGTATGAATTATTTTCTGAATCAGCTTAAGATATTATTATGGGAAAGGAAGAAATTTAAAGACTGTTATCATTTATCAATTACTCATGTTAATATCAACTGCCCATAAAGATTCAATACGATGACACTATATTGTAATGACTGTGTATGGTGACGATACTCACTGAACAGGAAGTTTTGTTTGTGGAAGAGACCGAGAAAAGTTGCTTGCAGCTTAATTTTTTTGCATCAAAGAAGGTTCATACAATAGCAGCAACATGCTGTTATTCAGTATTATATTGAAGTGCAACGACTTAGCAGATCTTGAATAAAGCACAAAGCCATGGGGTTTAGCACAGGAGAAATTAATGGCTATTGTTTAAAGTTTTTCAATGTGAATAAGAGGTGACTAAGACTCTTTTCCAAGGAACATTATATCATCATTTTATGTCAGTGTTTCCCAAAGTTCCATGCGGATACAATAAGAGTTTGATGGGGATACAACTGAAGCGAAAATCAACCCCTGGAAAATCCCGAGACTCTGTCTAAAATGAATGAAGGCCCAACTAGTTTTTGTACATTGTCCCTCCCAACGTGAACGAATTCGGAAAAACCTTTGATTTTTACTGCGGACGGGGTTAAGTACTTGCCTGTTGCTTTGTCTTACTTGCTTACAGCATTGCCTGAATGGAGGTGCCTGTTTAGTCTTATAAGATCTATGGCGTACATCGGATATATTCCGCGTTTTAAATTGCCTGAACCTATCGTTACAAGGCAAAGAAATTTCATTGGGTCACGTTCAAGAGATAAAGTGAACGCTGCCATCGCAAAATTAAATTTATGTCAAAAGAGAGTTGGTAGTGGAGAAGTAAACTTGTTTCTCTCTCTCCTTTGAGTTTATAACAAGTTCGATTACTAAAATTGATGCTGATATTCTGAAATGCATAAAACAGCATTTGGAGATTTTGCAAGTGGGTTTGAAAAATTATTTCTATAATTTAAACCAAAATATTGAATGGATAAAAGACGCATTTAACATTAACACAACATCCATGCTAGAAGATTTGACGTATGCAGAAGAAGAGCAATCGTTGGAATTGGCTTCAGACGGATTTTTGAATATTAAACATTGAGAGACTACCTTAGTATCATTCTGGTTACACATGCAACATGTGTATCCATTCTTAACAGAAAAAATTATGAAATACACCTTGTATTTTCCACCTTTATACTTATGTGAAGTCTTTTTCAGCATTCGTCCAGATTAAGTGAAAAACAGATATCAAATATTGGACGTGAACAACATCCGAGATTAAAATTAACAAACAAGGAACCAAATTATGACGTACTGTCATCTCAGCACAATTTCCTCCTCCTCATTGATCCAAACAAATGTTACTTACAATATAACTTTTATTTATATTTTATTTTAAATAACTTTATTTATTACGTATTGATTACAACAGTTCAATTTTATACGAAACCTCGAAACATGGAGGCTACCATCAAGATAATGTCAAACAAACCGAGATCCGTCTGAAAACACCACTTCATACCATTTCTGTACCCATATTTTCAGTGGATGACACCATTTATAGCACTATTCGTTGTATGATATTATTCATTAATCTTAAGGTACAGTTCAAGTATCACCTACAGAGTTATATATGTTTGTCCCTGGTATTGCATCAAGGCTAGCAAATGTCATACATATGATTTTTGAGATGACAGTCCATACAGTAGCTAACAATTTTAAACATTTTGCGGAGACTTTTTCTTGCAAACGATCAAATTTCTATGCTCAGGGCTCGTGATGTAGCTGTATGATATATTAAAGGTATGCAGGTAATGCCTGTCTTCTCCCCTATTAATGATGGCCAGCATTTCAGATATAGCAGAACATTTACCAAACAGAAATCATGAGGAATATTTCGTCAAATGTTTTGAACCCGTAGATTCCATGTTCTAAAGAGACGTTTTTCTGACGCAAGCAGCAATTCTGCAATCGGACAAACTGTAATCCTGGTAGGTTATAATTTGGATTTTATGTAATTCAAAAACGTGCTATAAGTATTTTTCCTTCTTATATGAAGCATTACAACAATTTTTCATTATCAATGACATTTAAACACAATTTCTGCATGTAAAATTCACTATCCGTTCTACAATTCTTCATTTAAACACATTATAATTGTTGGTATCGCAACCTACTTTGCAAAAATGCATTGAAAAGTTTTCATTTGCATATCATATCATATGCATATTATATCATCTTCCTATCGTGTAATATTAACATGTGTGACCTATCTCCTGCTTTGTATGTAGGGTGATCATAATTAAACTGCAAATTTAAAAACGCTGTAAAAAAAGAACCACTGATCAGAAAGACCGGAAATTTCACCAGAATGTACTTCAAAACAGGGGGATTTTGTTTGGCGTGGGAAAAAAATTAGGAAAAAAAGTGGCCTATAGATGGGGCTGCACAGGTGGTTATATGCAAATTAACGTCTTGTATAAAATGCTGAGTAGCCTGAATTCTCGTTAATTCTCGATGGTGTTGCAACGCTATTTCGGATATGACCGTATTATCAGCCGACATTTTCCAACTCCCTGGCCGCCACGATCACCGGATATCACTCCCTGTGACTTTTGGCTCTGGAGATTTCTGAAAAATGTTGTGTACAGTGCTCCACTAGACACCTTAGCGGATTTGAAATGGCGCATTACTCAGCACGTTAACAACATCAGCACTGATACACACCAAGCTACTGTGGAAAATACCGTTATACGTTTACACCTCCTAACAGAAAATGGTGGACACCATATTGAAAATTTCTTGAAAAAGACTAAGGACACTTAAAAACCGAATTATTGTTGGCTTTTTCTACTGTTTTTGGCCGCAGGGCAATTAAAATCCGATTTTTTCCTATTCGATGTGGCACCACCTTGTCGCTCTGAATAGGCTTTACACCAAGAGTGCCACAACATCTGCCTGACTTACAATAGCACAACTGGTTTAACGTTCAGCTTACAGCCACAATTTATTATCGTGAATGTCAGAATTCATGTAATTAACCTACAGCTGCCTGTGCAGGGCCATCTATTGGCCAATTTTTTTCCTAATTTTTTTCCCACGCCAAACAAAATCCCCCTGTTTGAAGTACATTCTGGTGAAATTTCAGGTCTTTCTGACCATTAATTCTTTTTTTACAGCGTTTTTAAATTTGCAGTTTAATTATGATCACCCTGTATATCAATTTCAATGAGAAATTGAGTATATTGTTTCCCTGAACTTTCTATTTTTCAGATCTATCCCTTACCAATCAGTTATATTTTCTGATTGGAGAGTAATCTTTTCTGAACTCACAGTATTAATTTATTGTTTTAATTGGTACAGCAAATCAATCTTGGAAACTTCTGTAAGGATCATATGCTGACATTGGTCAAAAAACACTATTATTTTCAATGGCATGGGGTTGTTACTATTCTTTCATGTGTAACTTATTGCTCATTTTATTGCCTTCAAAATCTAACAGAAGGCAGTATTTTATTTATATGGTTTGAAGTCTCCTAAAATTTACTTTGATATTTTTTTTTACTTATGGGTTCTTCAATGGTTAGAAAGATGCTTTGAAATTCAAAAAAAAAATAATCTATTTATGCAATAATTTAAATGCACATATTAATTTAAAAATACAAATTTTAAATAAATTATGTTTAAAGTAGTTAATTTGAGTGTGTTTATTATTATTAAGTTTATTTACGTTAATTACTATTTATTAAAAACTATGAAGCGAATGGCATTGTGATTTAATTTACTATGCTATAAATAATTGTCAGTAGGAATAGAATTAGCTATCATAATCAAACCTTCATTTTTCGTATGCTATATATTCAAGCGAGATTACTCATAAAAGATTAATAAATTCCCATATAAACTTCATAAAAACAGTCATTTTAACTTTCGTTAGCTAAATTTTCTAAGGTTATTGTACATTTGATAAATTTAAGACCATTGTTAAATTAATACTATAAGGACAACATTTCTCCTCCTTAAATTTATTTTATTGCTCATATTTACACGCTACATTATTAGTGATCATCTCAAGTTTGCGTGCGAGCAACTCAATTCATTATATTGGCTTATAAATTAAGTTATGTCAGAATCACTTATCAACAAGTTTCTAGGTGCGCAAAAGATTGTTTTGATACAGATGATATATTAGTACAATATATATGAGCAAAGAGTAAGGGAGTATCTAAAAATTGATTAGTAGAGATAAAATCAAGGATATTAAATAAGTTTCTGGTATTATTTGCTACGTTATTTTTTCGTTCTTATATCCTTTATAACTATCATATGAAAATTAAAATAATGTGAATTGTTTTTCATATTCAAAAATAATTTATTAAATTTTTCTTTTAATCAGAGGTTCGTAGAATTTCTGCATGAAAAAATTGATTTGCATTTGAGTAATATTTTAAAATGTAATATACTAATTGTTTATTCAGAAAAATGCTTTTTTGCATATGCAATACTTCTTTATGTTACGATGCTTAATGATTAATTATAGCATATTACGAAGACATTCTATGTTGTTAGAATTGTGAATAAACTGTCGAATAATGTCTCTGCTTTTCAATGGTAAGTTATCAGTTAGGAACTAATAGTAGTAAATGAAAAGAAAGAATAATGTTTTTTCCAAAAATAAAATATCCAAACTTTCTCCCTACATTACTTGTTTACTAATTAAGAAGAGAATAAAAGCATTATAGTTTACAATTTTCATATATTTAGCAAATTTCTTTACCAGTCTTTTGATATTGATTTAATTGGCAGTTGAAATCAAGAATTTTGGAAACATTTACTTGACATGATGATCAATTGTAATCAAAATTTCGCCTTTTAAAAGTTTACCAGGCTTAGTTAGTTACAAAATATTAAATATAAGTTAACCATGCCTTTTTATATTGATTCGTTTATTAATTTCGTCACAAACTATATAAGAATATGACCTTTTGTTCTCTTCTATAACAAAACCGAGAATGCAAACCTTTTACAATTATATATATATATATATATATATATATAAAAGCTTTACAGTTCCGTTAATGAGCTTTCTACAACTGGTGGTACTTACTGTCTACAGTTAAAAGTCACCCAGTTGCCATTTGTAGCGTAAATAACGCCGGTCCATATATAACATGACCTTTTCAACAAGTTTATATTGTCAATTCATACACTGTCTCACAAAAGTGATGGGGCACTTGTACTTTACAAAAGGAAACTGTAATAAAACTAATTAAAAATACATGTACAAAATTTTTGTGGGTGTGTTTCATACTTAAATTTAGTAACAATTATTACATAACATACATTTTGTCAAAATATAAAAATATTAATTTAATAAAAATATGATTGTTTAGAACGGAGCAAAAAATAGCTCACATAAGTGATGGGACACCATTAGATATGCAACAAAAATAGTCTGAAATCAGCAATAAAAATATTTTTTCGGTATTTTATTGTTACTCAAAAGCAATTGGCAATAATTTAAAAAATCGTCTGCAGTATTTCTCTCCAGATTGTTTTGGAATATTTGTGTTTTTTAGTTGTGTGCAGCCATGAATGTTAAACGAAAAGAAATTTCGCCTGAAATTGGAAAATTAGTTATTCATTTACATATTGAAAGTGGAAAATCTATTAGAGAAACTGCGGAAACAGTTAACTTGTGTCATTCAACAGTTTTCAATATCATTAAACGATATAAAAAGAATCATATGATTCAGAATAAAAGAAGACATGGCCGACCATCAAAGCTATCCAATGGAATAAAGCGAATTGTCGTTCGAATTATTAAAAAAATCCAAGAATGCGTGCTCCTAAAGTTGCTGCTGATTTACAAGCATTATATGGAGTAATTGTTAATCTTGAGACTATTAGAAGAATAATTCGATCTGCTGGATATCACGGTAGAGTAGCCAGGAAAAAATTCTTCGTAAGTGAAAAGAATAGAAAACTGAGACTGGCTTTCGCAAAATCCAACATAAATAAAAATTCTGATTACTGGAATAACATTATATTTGCTGATGAGAGTAAATTTAATATATTTGGTTCTGACGGTAGAATCTTGGTGTGGAGAAAACCTAGGGAAGAATTTCGTAAACAGAACTTGGTGCCAACAGTAAAACATGGTGGAGGAGTTATGGTATGGGAGTGTATGTGGTCCGCTGGAGTTGGTAATCTTGTTTTTATTGATAGTAAAATAGATCAGTACAAGTATATTGACATTCTAAAGCAAAATTTGAAATCTTCAGCACGAAAATTGAACCTTCATAACGATTTTAAATTCTTCCAGGACAATGACCCCAAGCACACTGCTATGAACTCGTTAGACTCTGGCTGTGTCTGAAATAATAAAAACACCACCACAATCTCCAGACTTAAATTCCAAAGAGAATATATGGCAAGAATTGGAATCAAGAGAATTCGCAAACACACCATTTCTTCAAAACAACAACTAAAATCGGTGCATCAAGAAGAATGGGGTAAAATCACTCCAGAAATGACAAAAAATATAATTAAATCCATCCCAAGAAGATTAAATCATGTTTTAAAAGTAAAAGGAAATCCAAAAAAATATTAAAACCTTTTAAAAAGTAAAACTTTTGGATAAATATTTGATGGAAAAGTAAGTGTCCCATCACTTATGTGAGCTTTTTTTTGCTCCGTTCTAAGCAATTGTATTTTTATTTAATTAATATTTTAATATTTTGGCAAAATGTATGTTATGTGATAATTGTTACAAACTTTAAATAGGAAAAGCACCCACAAAAAATTTGTACATGTATTTTTAATTAATTTTATTACAGTTTCCTTTTGTAAAGCATAAGTGTCCTATCATTTTTGTGAGACACTGTAGCTTCTAGGCCATCAAACACTGTTCCCTCAGGTAAAGTATGTTTGTACCTCACCATAACTAGGGATAGGATTGTTCTGTTTGGAGTAAAAAAAATCGCGAGTTTAATTCCAGCGATTTCAAAACAACAGGAGATGTGTTCTACAGACACCTTTGTCTAGGTACGATGGGAGATTTTCAGATTTTCCCCCTCCCAAAATAGGAATACGTATCACTATCTGTGAAATTCCCTCCCAGAATACAAAGACACAGTAAACACAGTGAGGTAATATGTCTTACCTCAATCTTTGTTTATTAGGAAATCCACTACGCGATATCAAATGAAGTAATTGTATGAAAAAAGACAGACATCATGCTACATATCACACATTCTTCTAGTTATTTCAATTCTGACAAAATTTACCAGGGAGGACCATTGGTCACTTAAAAGGCTTCAAGTCCACTAAGTATCAACTTATGTACACTTAAAAACATCGAATAAAATGCCATTAAAATGGAGTGATTTTTCTATATTTTACTTTTTAGAATTCAACCAATCTCAAAATTAGTTGAAAAGGATTGGAATGTGTGACTCCAATTTAATCGGAATCGAGTTTCTTTTTTCAATTGAATACCAAAAAAGATTTATTTAAATGAAGTAGAGAAATCTTATACTCATTGAGTGCTGAAACACTCAATTTTTAAAAGTGTGTAGCTACATGATGAAGATTTGAAATTTACTGATATTAATATTTAATTTACTACCAATAGTCTTTAAATTGTTTTCCTTCCGAATTTTCTATTTTTAAGCTATGCAAGTAACATGCAGAAAAATTCGTATAGGTGTGTATAGTTGAAGTTCATAACCAATTAACAATGAGAATACTCCATCTATATAAGACAAAAAATCCCTAGCAAAGCTGTTTCCTCAGTAATTACTGCTGTAATAGGAAGCTATTAAAATTAAATAGGAAGTTATTAAGATTAAATAATTTAGAGCGTGTGGTATTATAGTTTGCACATGAGGAATAGGATAACTTTGAGGTAGATAAGAGGATTCATATAAGATGGTAGATTACATAAACAAAACTTTTTTTTAAACTAAAATAATAAATAATTTTTTAAAGTTATTAATTATTTTTAAAGTAAAATTTCTAAGATGAAGAAAAATTCATCATAGAAATTTTGCTTTTAAAATAATTCGCTATTTTTGGAATTCAATGTATTTTGATTCTTTTTAATATGAATTCTGACATAATATGAAATATGGGAGAAATATTATTTGCAAATAATCTTTATTTTGCAAATATTTAAAGCTCATAATTATAAAATTATGATTTTACAAAATTATATTGATTAGTTGAAAAATAACACTTGTAATTTTAACTATGCTTAAGAATTTCCGAGTTCCAAATTTGTTCTAATTGGTTAGTGTATATTAAAAAACAATTATTAATTTTAAATGAGAAAACTTAACATTTAAAAAAATACAAAATAACTTTTCCATTAAATTTTTATTATTAGAAAATTTTGTGCAATTATGAATTTTTATATACAATTCAAAATATTAATGTATTTTATTATCACAGAAACCCTCGAAGCCATTAATCATACAAGACATTAACTTAAGTTTAAGATATTAATTTTAGAAAAAAAATTATAGAACTTTTGAAACACATATTATTTAATGGCTAACTGGTTATATTAGAAACTGTTTAATCATCATTAAAACTATACATCTATTCATAAAATTTTCATGTAGCAAAATATTTGAAATTTCCTTTTTATTTATGGTTTTATTGTAATATTCTTACCTGTTTTTAGAAACTGTATATTTTATTTAAAAATGCACTATTTAATTCTAAATCTGAAAAAAAATCAATTTTAGTTCATTTAATTTATGTTGTTGTTGCTTGTGACACTTGTACAAGCCAAGCTTGCTATGCCGTTGTCTATGCGAAATTGAGTCAGTAGGGTGCGTCTTTCATTTAACCAGAGCACCACGATGGTGCAAGTACGACTTCGCTCTAAACTTTTCCAATGGATGGCACCACCAGAGGATCCATTCTTTCTATTATGACTATGATCTGAAGGGGGAGGAAATTTTCTCCAGACCATTGCACCCAAGGTAACTGTTCAATGACCGACCACAGGACTTTCGATTCCACAGATTTAACGAGCACGTATATCGCATGTATTTGGTAAGATTTAGGCGGCATTGGGAATCGAACCCCGCCTTTTTCGAAGGAAGGTTGATTCCTTAACCACTAGGCTACCACGGCCCTTAATTTATTAATTTTATTATGTATATTTAATGTATTATATGTTAGCATATTTATTATGTTTTTATTTTTAAAAAATTCAAATTTAGTATATTTATATACAGATAGTAATATTTTCTACTGACAAACTACAAATTTTTCGCATTATTTTTCGAGGTTGGAAGATTTCTTTTTCATAAAATTTAGCATTATAAAATTTTATCAACTTATTTTGTTAAAATATTTACTTATTTGGTACCTATTTTATTAATTCAGTACTTTCTTGATCAAACTGATTTACTAAATTTCAAGATAATTTGTATTCTATGGTTTTTAGTAATTAAATATATAATAATATGGTCAAATACAGCAAATAGATTCTCAATTTTGGAAGACAAAACATAGATTCCATTGAGAATTAAATTTGTAAGAAATATTAAAAGCCCCGGCCATTTCAAAGTTAAAATAATGCGATTGGCACCAGATCATCCTATCAGAGTTCTCTTTCTAGGCGAAAATAAATTTCTAGAACTTTTCCTCTCTCCGAGAGATGTACCTGTCATAGGACAAGGGAATGCACCATAATTGAAAATGTCAGGTAAACAGAAAGACACATCATCAGTTTAACTAAAAGTGATCAAAATGCTATTATCCTCAATAAAATAATGCACATAAAAATAAAATATATATTTTAAAATCTATTTATTTTTGTCATTAAAGGAAATAAGGGATTATTCAATAAAACAATTTTAAATTTTCTTCTCATATTTATAGTACATTTGTATTTTTAAATCTTAACATAAATATTTTCCGATACATTTTCTGAAAGCAATACTGACGATCCATTCACTTAAATTCTAGTGAAATTTATGAAGTCATCCTTAAAACTTCCTACCAAAGCCTAAAGGAAGAAACGACTGTTAAAGCTCGACTCGTTTAGATCCCGAAGGTATTTTTTTTCCAAATCGCTTACCTTCAGACTTGCTCACCAACCCGAGGCACGTTCTCATTGTCGCGTCATATTTTTCTGATCAGAATCCATTTCTATCAATGATGGTTGTTGAGATCTGAAAGTGAGTCATCAAATCTAACAGTGCATTTTACTTTTCATACATAAAGTATTCCTCCTTTTAAGGAATGGCCGTTACGGACAAAATGAAGTGTCATTATTGATCGCTTATACACAACTCTATAAATTAAGGAGTGTGTGCATGAGAGATATTTATTTTTAAAATATGGGATAATTGTGTCTTGTTTGTAGCTAGGTAATATTTTACAGCAATTTTTTCACATACTATTTTAAAATACACGGTAAATATCACTGAATTTAAAATCTCTAATTTATTAAAATTTACGGTTTTTAAAAAAATTAAAACTTTTTTATTGTAATTTTGTGTGTGTTGTTATCCACAGGAGGCCATTAATTCTGAGGATTGATAACTTTACATAAATTTTTGAACATACACTAAATGATTTAAGAAATGTATATTTAATACTTCTTAAATTATTTAGTGTATTTTAACATATTATTTATATGTTAAGAAAATTTATATTTAATATTTCAGAAGAAATGTAATTAATACAATGTTTATCAGCTTCATAGAAATATATATATATGGTTCATATAAGATCTTTGTAGAATGGTATTAGGTGAGTATAGTGCTTTTTTGCTTGGATTATTCTATAAAGAGAAAGTCACATTTACGTGTAATTAGGGTGAAAAACAGGAAAACTTACAATATAAAAACACACATATCCTGCAAATATGCTTGTCAAGATGTTTGCATTTCCTTATAAATATACTAACGTTTATATGATAATAAATGCCGAGCAATGATTGAGTGATTAGCGTTCCTGACTCCTGAGCTGTGGGTCCCGGGTTCGAATCCCAGTTCGGGCATGGATATTACTTTCTTTCTCTGTGTTTCTCTGTCCATTCTTCTGTGATGGTGTTTGAATGTGGCCCACCCTATAAACGGGTTTGTTGTGGTATGGCGCTAGCAACGCTACTCCCCTTCGTGACTTGGTTCACAAGTACTCGCTGGGTAACGACAAATGAGTAGCAGTTTCTGGCGTTGTTGTGTCATAGGGTTTGTCACTAAGTGGAAAAACATGATAATAGCTAGTTCAAACCTATATTCTTTTACTTTTAGTGGTATGGATTAATAGCTTTTTGTGTTATCGAGATTAATCGTTATTTCTGGATTATTCATTGATATATTTAAGACAACTTATAAAGTAAAAGCTTTAATAGAGTGAGTAGAATTATATCTTTTTAAAAAGACTTAAGATAAAATAAATGAATTTTTCAGCTCCTTCCATTTTAAAGGGAAATATATGTCAACTTGTCAGTTTTATTCATTAATTTATAGCAAAGTTAGAACCGGTATTTAACTCGTTAATTCATACTTATTCTATATTATGAATCGGAAATATTCCACGGATTACATCTGCAGCCTTTCGAAAAGTGAGAAAAATCGAAAATGGCATGAAATAGGAAAGAAGGGAAATAATATGAGGAACAAAAAGAATAAAAACAGAGTAGTAGCCTCATTCCATGAAACCAAAGATAAATTGTCTACCTCTCCCGTAAAACAGTCTCTCCTCCTCAACGAAATCGAATTGACATGTCACATAAACTAATAGCTTTAACGCGGAGTCGTTTATATTTTCAAACTAGATTCCTCCTTGCTCTTTAGAAAAATTTTGTTTTGTACTAATATAATTCTTCCATGACACTCCTAGCTCCTAACTGCCATGTAATTCTCTTTTCTATGCAATTTGCTGTTATAGATAGGGATTGATCTAACGCATCGGTTTATTATTTGACGGGAAATGTGTACGGCAATAAATACAACTGCTTCTAACATGTTATTTAGGTGGAACTGAAGAATACTTAAACTAATAATCATTCGGTTAGACGATTTGTTTTTTAATTGATATTGATGCCACAGATTTGTCTAAATACGTCTCTTATTTGATTAGGATTATGCATTTTAGTGATGCAAAAGTAACATTTAATAAGTCCAGTTACTTAAGTATTTTCCATTTTAAATTTACTTTCGGGATAAATGCTGTTAGGAATTAATTAACTTTTACGGTTTCAGAAAAATTTCGGAATGCATTCATTTATCACGCTGAATTAGAATGCGAAACCGTGAAGAGTCCAAATATTTACTTTTACATTTTGACACGGTTGCTTTGGGTGAATTAATTATTAACTAGTTCAATGATTTTTCTCATGACAAGAAATAAAACAAAAGAATGGTAATTTCATAATGTTTGAAGATTTGATAAGGCTCCAGGAGCTTTTAAGCTATTGAGAATAGTGATTTTGTGTTGATTAGTTGAATTACATAAAATAAAATATGCGTTATATAATTTTACCGGATTGCTAATGGATTTTTGTAAAAGTAATTTTTCTCCAATTGTGCTCTAAGTGCCACAAAAGCCCTCATTTTTAAGCAGGGTCAAAAATTATACCTGGAGTGCCCTTGGTAAACAGCTGACATGGCTTCCCCTGCTCATATTTCGGTGTATTTAAATATTAGCAATAATAATGTCCACCTGAACCTTCATCTATTTCGGACATTTTACATATTTTTGATTTCATGGGGATTGTCTAGTTGTGGTAGATAGTCCAGAGATTAGTAACAACAACTTAAATTGATAATATAACCTTTTATTATTGTGAAATTTCCTACCGAAGGTTGAGTAGTTGGCGTTCCTGACTCCTGATATGGGTCCCAGGTTCGAATCTCGGTTAGGGCATGGATGTTATTATCGCTTTGTTTCTATGTCCTTTCTTCTGAGATGATGTATGAATGTAACCCATCCTATAAACGGGTTTGTGGTGGTATGGCATGGGTAATGCTACTCACCTCCGTGACTTGAATCACAGGTGCCCACTGGGTAACAACAAATGAGTAGCAGTTTCCGGCTTTATATTGGCGAAGGGTTAGTCATCCAGTGTCTACCGTTATTAAAAAAATTATTGCGAAATTAACATTGGTTTTTATATGTTGGTATTTTTTATTTATATATTAAATTATGAAGAGTAAATTCACACAAATATTTATTATGAAAACCGTAACCACACTTGGCAAAAGAAATTATATACCTGCAATGAATTAAATTCACATAACCGCAACACAACACATTCGGCAAATAAAGCGAAACAAAACAAGATGTATTTTGCTAATATACACTGCTGTCCACCCAAAATAGGAAACCCTGAAAGAAGTATATTAATCATGTAAAATTTACATCAGGCGGCGTTTTTGGCAAAGATATATGCAAGTTATTGGCATTCCATTATATACGCACATTGCTGACGAAACCTATCACATCCTCCCCTTAGCGCCATTGTATTTGATGAAAGCTATATTGTACAAATGGTAGTGAGGAATCCTTAAGTCACATCAAGAACCACACCACAACTTATTTAGTCTATTAAACATCATACGGGATTCCCTCATTACGTTTGAAATCGTTTGCTACTGAATGGAATGTCTGCAAGGTGTCCACTGCTTCGACTCAAAACCACAGGTGACACAATAGCTGGACTAAAAATCATAGCCATTTACGCCATCCATGGTGCGATGAACGACGGACATGGACAATAGAATAGAAAGACAAGATCTGTAATAACGAATCCCACTTCTGCCATCAACACCACGAAGTTGTTTCTCTTCCCCCAGCATGTTTTCCTGTAGCTAAGCCTGAGATGAGTACAACCAGATAGGAATGTTTGTCTGTCGGGTGGAAGCCTTTGTAATTTAGAAGAAGGGAGCAAGCAAAATATCACCAATAATTGGCCTGCCACCCCCTGAAGTATTATTTCACTTGAAAGACAACCTATTTAACACCCGTCTTTAGTAAACATAACTGGTTTTCGGTTAAGCTGGGATTTAAGCTCTCTATTTTCCGACAATGAGAACGTAGCCGTAACCACAGCACTACGATGCACGTAATCGAGTCTAGATATATCGTGGTGTGAAACAGCTGAACTGTTGCAATGTGCATCGCCACCCGGTGTCAGAATTTATGTTTGTACTGGATTCCACACCAGCATCCCTCTAGTATGTATTGACGGTGCATTGAATAGTCAAATTTATATCTTTCTAATATCTACATAACCGGCCAAGACTAGTTGAATGAACACGATAAGGAAATAAAGTATATTAACGGGCTCAATCAGCTTCAAAGGAGAATATAATTGAAAAATATTTTAGAGCAATTTGAAATATTAAACATCGGAATTCGCGACTTTTATTTTCAATGAGCACTTTTTGAATTAACAATATTTTGCAAGTTAAATAATTACATATATAATGTTTTTCTGTCACATGGTTTTTTACTTTTAGAGGATAATATTTTTAGATATCTATCTAACATAAAATAAAATTTGCAATTCAGGATAAATGATCCATATTTATTTCATTTTGTCTAATTCATGTTATCAATTGATAAAATATTTTATTATGCCAAATTATTTACATAACTCTTAAAGACTAGTTATATACTTAAACCTTAAGGAAGCGAATTTAATTATATATATTATGTAATATAATTTTTCTCAAAAAAATATGTTTTAATAATTTTCAAACTCAAAAGGAAACATTAAAACAATTAACAATAACTTCCATATGAAACTGATGTTTCCTTTCACTGTAGAATATTCAATGGAGTAGAACAATCAATAGAGAGTTATTCATCATGATATGAGATTTCCGTAAAACCATTGTAATTCAAGTGTTTCTAATTTCAATCATCAAGACTTAATCAAATCAATCCTTTATATGCCATGCCAAATAAATTAACCATTTCGAACAAGATGGAGTAAGCCAAGAAATATGCAAGAAATATGGAATAAAATTATAAAATACATTTCCTTCCTGTTCTTGAGTTTTGATATAAGTTAGTAATTTGAATATTTTATACAATATATTACAGGAAACATTAATGTGATGTATTCATTGTTTCATTGTATTATTTTCAAGTATAGAGAACTGATGTGGAATGTTACGCTACATATTTTCTCACTGAGTAGTATTAGTACTTGTACTTTTATCTTCTAAATATTGTAGGGTAAGACACAAAAATTAAAAAAATAATTTTTCAAAAAAAAGTGAATAAATAAATAAAGTATGAAATATGAATTTCAATTTATCTCAGAATAATAAATAATTCTGTTTAATCTCATTAAATAATTTAGATATAATTAGAAATACTTTATTTTTTAGTTTATAATTTAGTTTAGTAAGTAAAATAATAACTGATGATTTCAACTTTATTTCACATTTTCTCTAATTGATTTCTCAAACTTGTTGGCTAAATTTGTTTCTATTTCTCAATGAAATATGTTTCATTCTTAAATAATCTGGTATGATTATATATTGCTTCGTGCATAAGCTAAAATTTTATTTATGCACATGCGATTAACATTAGTAAATAAAATGTTTTTTGATAATATCAAAAATGCTTTAAATAAATTACAAAATATATATAGTTCAAAGTTTTTAATATAGTGTAAGAAACCACGGGAAAGAGTATTATTAAAGATGTAACACATGCTCTTATACAGTTTTGGGAGTTAAAATGACAAATAAATTTCAGATGTAGATGTTATGCGTGCAAAAGTAGAATTATTTTGAAATTATAAAAATAAAGATTATTATTTAACATTTGATAATAATTTAAATTTAAATAGCTTATTCACAAAACTGCATGATATTTGCATTAAGTCAAATATAATTTATTAAATTGTATTAACTTGTAAACGTGTTAAATACACATATATCTGATAGAAAAAATATTATCGATGGACATTTTTTGTTTATTTTTTATCTGATGATAAAGCTGATTTTTAAAACACCAGCAAATTTAAATGATGATAATAGATTATGGTTTAATTAAAAAATTAGTAGAAAATATGTTGGTAATATACACTACTTGAAAACAATTAATGTTCTAAAATACATAGGGTGTTTCTAAAAAATTGTCAAAAGTAATAGTTGTTATCCATTTTTAAGCTAGGAAAATTTTTTCAGATTAAAAATATTTTTATCCTTATCATAAAAATTTTAATGAATAGACATCTTTATTTATTTTTTATGTGTGAAGAAAAAACACAAACTTATTTTAATTTCACATAATTTTTTATACTGTTGTAAACTTTCTGCCTTGATTTAATTTTGGACACTAAATTTTCTAATTAATTTATGTAGAAAATTCTTTGTTCAAGACAATTCACTATTGCACGCAAACAATTGACAATGCTATCATCGAAAGGTTTTCAATCAGATATACAATTTAGGGGGAAAAAACGTGCTTCTCTTTTACTGTCCCAACCTCACAAAAGAACAAAGAAGTTTAATCTCTTTTTTTTTAAAAAAAAGAACCCTCAAAGAAAAACTTAATTTTTTTATCAACCAGGGTTACCTTCAGTTAGAATAAGATCCGCATAGTCAATACTTTTTTTTTGCAGTTTGAATGCTTAATCTTAAATCATCTGTGGCAATATTAAAAATACCAATTAAACTTTTGGTAGGGACGCAAGAACACAATCATAAAACGCTTTCCTCAGCTAGCAGAAATGACTTGAAGCCGTTGATTTTCTCTCTCCATATTCTATACTAACAAAGTACTTCAGAATTAAGCGTCTATCGATCGATTTGAATATGATGGCGGGGGTCTTGAGGGATTTCATTACCATAAATCTCATTAAGTTCCTTGCGATGGAAGCTGAACTTCGAGAAGATGCTTTGTTTGCCCTTATTAATATACCTCGACTGGAGCTGCAAAGCAGCATGCAGCAATTTCACGGATATATTCCACTTCTGAGTGCTGAGATTTGTGGTTATATTGTTAGTTAAGAGGGGACCCCCTTGCCAAGATGTGGGGCTTTACTTCGCATTAGCTATTGGTATTAAGCATCAAAGGAGCTGTCGCTCTTCACTTCATCATAGGGAGTGAAACTGACAGAAGAGATTTGGCAGCACACCCGCAAAAACCCGCGTTGATTATATTACCACCGTTAGACGGAGTAGAGTTCACATTAAGCAAAAGTACGAATTAAGCGACAACAAAAGCTACAGATATGTTTCAAATTTGATTAAATGTAAATATTTTCGTTGCTTGTAAATAATTTTATATAAATTGAAGTCGAATTTATGATTTATAGAGTATTGGACACAGCAAAATACCTCCTAAATATATTAAATTAAAATATATGATTGCGAATAACGAAAAAATGAGTTAAAAACTAATTGATAAGTATAGTTGTAAGGTTATATATTTATTTTCAAATGTTTTTATAAAACCAGGCACACATAATCATGACAGAAAAAATTATTATTTTGCAGCAAGTTAAATTGAATACAATAAGTTTCTTCATATTATTAAATACTTCTTAAAAATTGTATCAATCAGTATTTTTTTGTGCTTTATATCTGAGAGAGTAAAATTATGGTGAAAAGCATACTTATCTGTATTTAAAAAAATTTTGATGAAAAAAAAGAATAAAATGGACATTAAAAAAAGAATAAATGAGAGAGAAGAAAAAAGACTTATGGGACAGGGAAAAAATAAAATAAAATATGATGCCGTGAATAATGAGATGGCTACTGATTTTAATAGCCTTTTTTATGTTTTAAAGTTTTTCTGATACTGTTGCGCTCATAAGGTCATCAATTTCATTTTATTAAATTTTTTTTTACATTTAAGAATAAATCCCTGTACACCTGATTTAAGAACATAAAATTTTAAATCGCTTACCAGATTAGAGATTATCAATACAATGAAAAATCAATTTGATTCTATAAAATGTACACTTGCGGTAGAAAAAGTAGCTTACCAAGAACAAATAGTTGGATTTTTATGAAACTTGATAAACTGATACATCGCAGGAAGATTTGAAAATAATTAATGTCACTAACTAACTATGTAAATGTTCCCAATTACATTGAATACTAAATAAATGAAAGTTAAATCATTGTTACGAGGTTTTTTATGACTGATTTTCATTATGACAGTGCTTGCATTTTCTTATTTTGAGAAATTGCCAAGTTTAAGCGATGCCATTTAGGTTGATTCGAAGACCGTTTGCGAAGATGATAGATTTTTAAAGAGGACGGGTCATCGCTTAAAATGAATCAAATTGAACTTAGCAAAGTATTGCTCACCAACTTGGATATTACCTCCAAGTTGTAAGAAGCGTTTTGATGCAGTGGATAATCTATAACCAAATCATCTATAGCCATAAAAAAGATACGTAGGCTATAGATGATTTAGACTAACAAGCAAAAAAAAATTGCTTAATTTGATGTCGCTTGATGGACAACCTAACAGCATAAATCTCCTGAAAGGTATTTTAATATCCGCAGCTTAAACTGCCTTTTAGAAAGATTTTACATTGATTGTGGGCCCTAATCACATGTCGCTAGGGAGAAAACCTGGAAAACTCCCAAGTACACACCAATTGTATGTAGAAGACAGGAGAAGAACATCCATTTCCAGTAGTTTAACTGTGGCTTTGATTAAATCTTTGAATCTATTTCAAAAAACACTGTCCTACAATGGTGAGCCTAAGATTGTTTAATTTTTAAATAAACATGAACAGATTCAATGGCGACAATACTAAACATCCCATAATAAATGATATTTTCATACGGAAACTTTATCTCACGATGCACAATTTCTAGATGGGTAACTAATAGAGATTTTTTTCTCATTGAGTCTATCTAACGCGATACCTCTGATTACTCGATAGGGGCGTCTTTGTTGGTGGAAATGTCAGCAGTGACGAACTTGAAAATCTTGAAAAGAAAGCATATCGTCTTCAATTATGAATTTTGATTCTGCTTGGAAATCTACGATGATCGTATTCAAATATGGTAGTCTACTGCTAGTATTCAAATCCGGCCTAATCTGACGACAGTCCCACGATCCCTACTGCAGCTATCATAGTGTGGAGTTATAGCATATGACAACAAATTATTACTAGTCTTGATATATGGAACATGTATCAAAACTCGTAATAATTTGCTGCACAACGATATTTTCAAGAAGTTTTAAGATCATATGTGTTTCCATGCAACATGCACACATCAAACTCTAATATTTCATCAAGATAATGCTTGTCTACCAACGATAAAGTTTCTAGAAATTATTTCCTATCAAAACGATTATTTTCAAACAATAGATGGCAATTTATCATTCATAATATTTTTTACATTAAATATATATTTCCGCTAAATACAGGCTGTCATAGAGGTGGGCAACAGATTAAGGTGCATAACTGAACGTATTTCACTTCAATATATATAATTCTGTTAAATTTAATATAAAATATTTCCATATAGGGTTTTAGTAAAAGGTATGGCATAAAAAGTTTATAAAATTTGCTAACAGCTTAGGAGTTTACAGACGAGGGGAATTATTCGAAACAACTTTCACCTCTGGTGACTAAAGCGGCCTTTACGCGGTTAGGCGTAAATTGAATTTGGATTAAATAATGTAAACGGACAACTCCTTCCATGTTTTTTAAAGTTTTTATTATCAACCATTCACCAACCATTTTGAATGGAGATGTGTGGTGGTTGAGTCTTTCAGCAATACATGAACAGATGTTTTTAATAGGTAATAGGTTTGAAGAACGTGCAGTTCAAGACAATATTGGAATACCCGTTGTCTCGAGAAAGGCCAGAAACAATTTCCAAGATATGTTCATATTTTATATTTTTGAAAGGTGATATTTCGCAGGCTTCGAGGATAGGGCACAACCACTAGTTTTATGCACTAGTCATAGTGCAAATTATAATTGATTCGAAGTAGAAATGTGAAAATCGTGAACCAAATAGCAGTCAAAACCATCTCATCTGGTGCCAATACTATATAATGATATTGAATGCAACCAGATGAGCATTCTCCTCGGAGCCTATAAACTCATAATACAGCCATAAGAATACTTTACGCAGTTCCGGGATTCATCTGAAAGACGACTTTAGGACACTTCGGCATCCAGTTTTGTCATTAGACTTAGTAGCGATGCAGTTCGTCTTTATGCTGTATTTCCAAGGTAGGTTAAAGTAATGATCATCGTACTGAAAATTTGGGCTGTCCCAGACATCGTCACATTGTATATAGTAAACAAGTCCATATCTTGACAGATGGTCAATGATGTGGTAGAAAGGTTTTACAATACTTTCCCACAAAATGTCAGTTGTCTCCAATGTTATTCACAAGAAGGTGTTAAGATCCTGCATGAAACTCAGAATTACCCTTAGCATTTTATCCTCTTTATATTCGTATCACACTGGTTGAATTTTGTCCAGTGCTAATAGCCATAACACTAATAATCCATACTTATGATAGGCAACGATCTTGCTTTTATCAAATTCTGACATTTGCTAGTGAAGCACTTTTTCTAATTCGAAGCATAACACGACATATTGAGACAAGTTTGACCTTCAAAAGAGATTTCTGAATGTGAAATCCTTTGTACAAGTATCATATGCAATGTTTCATTTATTCCTCTTTTGTCATCTGAATGTACTAAAATAGTAACTATTAGCATACTCAACCTCTTTTTCCTTTATGTGATTTTGACTCTCGTATAATCATTCTTCCCAAGAGTTGCAATTTGAATCATCCTGGCAATCCCTCTAAATTATCTAATATATAAAATTCTCGTGTCACAGTTTTCGTTGCCATACTCCTCCGAAACGGCTTGACCGATTTTGATGAAATTTTTTGTGCTTATCCGGTATCTATGAGAATCGGCCAACATCTATTTTTCATCCCCCTAAATGTTAGGGGTAGTACAACCCTAAATTTTTTTTATTTTTTAGGTTAGTTCTGTAAGTTCCTAATAGATGGCGGTTAAGCATCTAAGTTGCACAGGTATTCGGCAGATGGCGACGTGTTTATTTTTCTAGATTATACCATCTTCGAGAAAATTATCGTGCGCGCGCAAGCGCGTGGTTAAATATAGAATTTACATATATTTTCATGATGTATAATGATACTATAACAATTTTTCGTGAATCATTTTCATAATTATACTTTGTATTGTGTTATTATTGTGCAGTATTCAGTTTGAATATTTTTAATATTATAAATAGTAAAATAAAATTTTATTTATTACTGTTTTTCTCTACTAATTTTCATACCACCTCGAAAATATGTAAGTATTTCTTGATAGCCTTTTATTATTTTTTATTTTTATTTTATAATTTGATAATTATTAATTTATTCAGTAGAACATTTTGATCTAATTTATTTATTCAAATGATAAATTCTTTTAATTTTTTTTATTTCAGTATAATGCCGCGGAAAAATTTTTTAGTTTTAATATAATTTAAAATTAAAATAATAATAGTTCGATGTCAATGTTATCTACCTCATTTATAACAATTTATTTTTAGAAGTCTTTAATTTATATAGTATATTTTATAAGTAAGTCACTGATTACAAACTATAATTTAATATAAGATGAATAAAATGTAAATTCAGAAAGTATATGTTGATTTGTGCTTAATTTCAAAATTTCGATACTTTACCTATTACTATTAAATTTTGGTGAAGCGTTTTATTTTTAATCTCCTATGAATGAACCTATTCTAAATTTTTTTAGAAAATATTAATTTGATTGAACCCAAGAATTAGTAAAAAATTGATTCAATGTATTTTAAAAACTCAGCCACTGCAACGCGTGGCTGGGTCAGCTTGTATATATATATATATATATATATATATATATATATATATATATATATATATATATATATATATATATATATATATATATATATATATATATATATATATATATATATATATATATATATATATATATATATATATATATATATATATATATATATATATATATATATATATATATATATATATATATATATATATATACAAACACAATTACTACACATTTAATGAATTGAGAAGAAATAAATGAAGAAGAATGTTGACGATATCAACTATTTTAAACTCAGGGTTGACTAAACAACAAATTGGAAAAGATTCTGTTGAATTAAGTACTGTTTCTAAAAATCACAAATTATTTTAAAACAATAATATTCAATAAATTGAAGAGCTTACTTTAAGCAAAATAATTTGAAAACTGTATATTAATGATATAAAAACAAACATTAATAATCATTATATGAGACTGTATTTGCGTATGAATAATAAATACTTAATCAGTTAAGTATTTTTCCGAGCCTACATTGAAATTTAAACGTCATTTGTTATTTATAAATGCATAGTATTTCGGAATTTACTATCATTAAGTTCTTAATAATGATTTTAAAGCTAACTAATTCAAGCATTCACTACAGTTGTTAACATTTAAAAGCTTTTATTATATGAATCTATAATAAATAATCACGTTTTTAATTGTATTGCTGATATTTGCTGAAATTTATTTTAAATCATGACAATTTACTATATAAATTTGAAAATACTTAATAAATATTGAACGAAGAACATTCCTTTTCAACTTCAAATAAAGATAACTATCAAATAATAACTACTATTCTAATATTTATTAATCTAAACCTATGCTTTTAATTTTTTTAACTATATAATTGAGCATTAAATAATTTAAATAGTTAAACTCTCATTCTAAATTTAAATTTTTGTGTGTGATATATGTTATGCATTTAAATCTTATTTGCTGTATTAAAAACACGAATATGGAGTATCAAATGTAAATAGGAAATGAATAAATTATTTTTAATGCAGTTAAAAACTATTTTATAAATAAATTATTTGGGGGAATAATAGAAAAATTTTCATTTAATTTTTATATGATATTTTTGACAGATTATATGAAGGGGTATATTTTAACCATGATTAATATGCAAAAAATCAAAATAGCACGTTCTTTACAAATAAAAATTGATAATTTATAAAGATTATTCAAGATTAAGAACACAAACATTATTAATGTCAAAAGTTAGGATGATTATTTGAACATTAATGTCATAAGAATATTTGCTCT
Source organism: Latrodectus hesperus (assembly GCA_037975125.1). NCBI lineage: Eukaryota > Metazoa > Arthropoda > Arachnida > Araneae > Theridiidae > Latrodectus > Latrodectus hesperus. The sequence continues at coordinate 51,968,399 of CM075859.1, read as the reverse complement.
TATTCCTTAAACTCTTTCAAAGTTTTGTTGCTTTCAAAATGTTTCTTCTAAAATATATACTCTGGTAAAGCCACGCTCTTAAATCTTATTGATTATTGACTCAATCGTGATTATAATTAATACATTAATAATAGTAAGTTTAAATATAGAAATTAATGGATCAATTTTAATGGGTAGCACTTCACTATTTTTATGACTAGAATAATTGCTAATATAAATAAAAACATTCTATTAAAAGTATCATTTTTTAAATTTTTTGATAATTTGACTACTTTAAATATTTATACAATTTTATTTTTTGCATAATTTTAGTTCTCAATACATCCAAAAAAATATATGCTTAAAAATTGTTTTCTTGATATATAATTTCATGTTTAGGATTCAAATTCTTTCGTGTAGGATTTAAATGGAGCATTAAAGCTCTGAATTATTTTAATCAATTTCCAAGCATTTGTGAAACAAAATATACCTTTTTTCAACCAGCTAAAGTTTTAAGTATTAATACATAAAAATTAAGTATAAATCATAGTTAGAACATTTTTAAGGGGACCCGGATTCTATATTAAATTTTCGTAATAAATATTACAAAAAGAATCATTTTTAATCACCTGATCACTTTAGATTAAAAAAATAACGCCTGGGTGTCTGTTATCAAAATTAAATATTTTTTTAAAAAAGTAACATATTCGCAATATTTCTTCCTTCATATTAAAAGAAAGTTAAAGCAGAATGAAATAATCACTGAACCGATCAAAAGATTAGAATTTTTTTAGACAGTATGTTTTCACCAGCTATTTTGGCAACGCACAAGTTGATCACATGCTTCCACTTTTCCGTAGCTCCGAGGGTGCTTTGGAATAATATACGCTTATAAATTCAGTACTTTAGAGATTATTTACATATTCTACTTTTTGCTGTTGTTGAAAGAACCGGAATTAAAATGAGGGAGGCACCGGAGAATATAAAAGGAATATATTTAAGCCACTAGATAAGAAAGTACAATAAGTTTAGGGTAACTTCAGCCTAAAGTTTACTCTGGAAATGGCCTGAAGCTGAGAATACACTCTTCAACCCAGAGAGGAATTCCCAATGAAATAATCCAGTGTGGTATTTTGGATTCTCTATTTATACATAGATTGATTTACTTTTTCTAAGCTTAAAATTGTCATTGAATTTTTTCTGGCTGAGAAATTTATTATGCACGAAATGCAAAAAATTTATTGACAGAGCAAATATTTACAAGTACTTAAGATTTGATAAACTTTTATCTACAGTGTACATCTTGAAAAATATTTTATTATCACAAGTCTCTAAATATTGATATTTTTTAAAAGATTTGTATACTTAACTGTATACAGGTCTGTTTTGTTTTTTAAATCTTTCTTATTTTAAAATTTAAATAAATAAATAAATAATTACTTTTGATACTTTAAGTTACAAAATTTAAACTGTGAGTGAACATTTAAAATTCACTTGCATTAAAGTTACTCTTATATGTTTTAATTCAAAATGTACTTAAAAAGTTGCAAAAGAAAATTTAAAAACTTAATACAAATTAAAGAGAGAAATCAGAAGAATAAAAAATAACAAAAAATTAATCAAATTAAATATCAGATTGATCTTTTTTGCCCAATTTGTCAGCTAGATTACAACTTAATTGTATTCGCTTACTTTTGTGACAATGATTTTTTTTTAATTCAAAAACGCATTTCTTCCAATTGAAAAATAATTTGCCCTATTATTAAAACTAACAGTTTATTTTTAAAAAGTACTGCAAAATATTTCCCTAAAAATGAAACCTAAAGCTGTTAAAGTAAATAACGTGTAAAAATTAATAACATTGTCCAATAATTTTTCAATACCATAGTTCGTCAAATTCGTATACAACAGCATGATTGACATATTGTTATTGTTTTTTATCCTCCGAAGACTTAAAAAGTCAGACAATATCAATAAGAGTGCTGATTTTCAAGAAATTCAACACAAGAATATTTTCGGTAAGAATATCCTCCCAAGAAATTTGAAAAGTGCTGGACAGTAACCTAATGGTCACTTCACATGATACAGATTTAAAAGTTTTCCTGCTTCAATAGAACCAGAGGAATTCGATGTGCGCTGTAGAAAGTCTGATGAACCTAGTTCCTGGAACTTTTGCCGCCCGGGTGAATTCGAGTCAATCCAGGTCGTTTATCTATATTCCAATGATGAGTATAGTAGCAATAAATAAGTCGTTATAAAATGTGAGTTTTTTCAGTGAGTGCATTTCTATAGAGGTAAAACCGGAAGAGAAAGGTGTTAAGTGACAACTCTTTTTTAAAAATAAGACCGATAGTTTGATGCTGTAAATGTTCACATGGTATGGAAACCATTCAAAATGGATATAAAATTTGTTTTACATGGAATAAAATTGATATACTGGTTTCATCGTCTGTGAGGAAACAATTGTTAAGATATTGTTCAATTATCAGACAAGATCCAACGATTGTATGCAACCTCAAGTTCTCCAGTAATTTTTTGCTATTTAATTTTGAAGATTGAACATGAGTCTGTGGGGTACACTGACTGAGTGTAATTTTCTCCCGATAGTTCTCGATATAAATGAGCTATTATCATAGTGATCAATTTTGCTGCTCTCAGTATAATGATATTTTTGGGACTGTAGTTTATGATTTTCAAGACCAGCTTTTTAATGGTATCCGTGGCAAAATCTTTTTTACAAACAAAAGATTAAAGATTATAATAAAAACGGCCATTTTTAAGATCAGTTGAGGGATAATAGCAACAATGCTAAGGATAATGTACATCACACACAATTATACTTACTTAATAATTTAATTAAAAAAAGTTGTTTTTAAATATTTGCTGTTTATGTTAGTCATAGCTAGATATCTTTTTATAATGCTGTACCAAGTCAAAACACATCGAATACAAATATTTAGCTCAAAATTAGCTTCTATTAAATTGTTCTAAGAACAATGTTGGATGGGACACATTACTAAGTCAACAACACTATTTATTTTAGAATATGATCATGTTTTAATTATATACTAAAATTGAAGCATAAATATATTCATATCGTTATGGAATGTGTTTATATCAAATTTGAAAATCTAACCGGCTTTGAATTTGGTACACTTATAGCGTTAGGGTATTTAGGCCACATTATGCAACTAGTTTAGTTAAAGTTCCTTTTGCTTCCTTATAAGGCACAAAATAATGCATTCTATGTATTGTGCATCAGTGTTCAATTGTCATCAAGCTTGCTCTATACTTTCTTGGTTAACTAAGTCTTTTGAGCTCGTTCCCACAGTACACATTATGCCTGCCATGGGAAAGTTATTAAACTCCTTCTAAATGGGAGCGATTTATTTAAAATCAGAATAGAAATGATAGTTGGTGATAACTTGATTAGAAAGTTTACATTATCATGTAGGGAATCATTCATATATGCATTGAGACAATGATTTCAAAACAATTTGAACAATCAAACCGTGAAATAAGTTACTATTCTTCTGATGTTTAGTTAAGGTTTTCTATGTTTATATACAATAATTTTATTGCAATTATATATATATATATATATATATATATATATATATATATATATATATATATATATATATATATATATATATATAACAACACACAACATATATATATATATATATATACATACACACACACACACACACACACACACACATATATATATATATATATATATATATATATATATATATATATATATATATATATATATATATATATATATATATATATATATATATATATATATGTATATATATATATATGTGTGTGTGTGTGTGTGTGGTATCATAAATCAATTTTATTGTTGTTATGCAAAAATTCATATGCTTAGTATTAAATTTAAATTGAAAAGTTAGGGATGAAACTTTTTTATCAATAGCAGAGCTGTTTTAATTAAACTTAAAAAGTATTATTTGTCATTTGCTTAAGTCAAACATTAATATTGAGTGCAAGAATAATAAAGCAATATTAATCAAATGTTTTCCTTGAAGTTAAATCTTTTGAACTTAAATTTACTCATTTACAACAGAATTCTACACATTTGTATTAGACTTGTATGTCACTTAAAAATGTTCTACATTTATCAGTATATAATATTAATAAATTTACTTCATTAAAAATAATATCATAAATTTACTAAATATATCTGATAAATATATTCAGTAAAATAAAAATACTAATTGATTTTATTGCATGTATTTAAGTAACATATATAAAGTATAATATGGCTAAAATTCAAAATATTGAAGAATTAGATCTTTACCTAAGATGCTTAGAAATTAAAGTGTAGTATAATTTTTTTAACGTTTCTTTGCTCTGTTAATATATCTGAAATTCTTTATTTTTATCTTCTAAAAAGCTTAACTAATCGAATGTATTTGATTAGATGTTCATATTATCATTTAGATTGTTCTAAAGTGGTTTTTATATTTATTTAAGATTATTTTTATTCCAGAAATACTACAGTTTCTTGATTTCTAGATCAACACAATTAGGAATCATTCAAAACTTCTTCTGAGTTCTTATGGAAGTTTCATAAGCAGAATATATTATCATAACTGCCAATATTATTTTTTATAATATTTTACAAATCTTTATTTTGGAAACACTATTATTTGTCTTTATCATTTTCGACATAAATTTTAAAATACATTGAAAGTAGTTTCTTTTGAGAGTATGTTGCATTATTTAGTAAAATGTTATCTTACAGTTAAAATTTAGCTTAAATTCAGTTTAATAATATGCTTAATAATACTAGCTATACTACTTTTATGCGCTATTCTAAAGTATTTCATTGTGTCCCTATTAGCATGTATTTATGAAAAGCTTTTATAAGCCACTACACAAGCTATGGATTCACATTTTCTTTTACTTTCCTGTCTACACTTAACTACTAGGAAATATGTGTAAATGTATATGAAGTTAGGTATAAAACTAATTTATCTGAACGCGTAAAATAGTAAATTTCCTTCTTATTAGTAAAATTTTATGGTTAGTTCCAAATTCCAAACACATTAAATATAGACATAAAAGATCTCCAAAATAAATTTTCCAAACAGAACATGGCTTGCTAATTCTGGTATGTTAATAAAGCTATTGATGTTTTAATTTCTTATTTTGTGAATGGATTTAATCAATAATATTATATGTTTTTAATAGATTTCATTGGATGCATTAAATCAATTAACTGCTAAATTGTTAAACTAAGTATTAAACTAAGTATTTTAAACTAAGTATTAGTTTTTTCTGTTTCTATAATATGCAGATGGGATGTAACAAATTTTGGCAAATTTTAAGAGCATTTTATGTATGTTTTTCATGTTCTTTATCATATATTAAAATGTTAAAGTATTAATTAAAGTTATAAAATTATTCAGAAAGTGTTATTGTTTTTTCATTTTATTATTAAAGTAATTATCATTCAACAAATTTTAAAACATGATATGATATTTCATAAGGAAACTTCCATTTCCTAGATATAAAATTCATAAAAAGTATCATAAAATATGTTTTTATTTAATTAAAATAGCAAAAAAATATTATTTGACCAATTTATTTCTGATATCTGAGTAATGCATATTGATGATGTTAAAATATATGCAAGGTAGCTTTGAAAATATTTTAATAGATTTTTTATTCTTATTTTTCATTTTATTTTTCTAAATTTTTTCACTTTCTTAAGAGAATTAAATTGATCAAACTGGACTTATGGCACAGCCTTTGTAAATGCGTTCCTATAAGCTCTTAGAAATCCCGCTTTCTTAGAATTTGAAACTTTTGAATAACCCCTTTGCGGAGGCAAATACTTCTTAAAGCCTAAGAAAATTTTTAAAGAATCTCAAGAATAATAGCTCTAAAGTCTCTTTATCATGTAAATAACTTATGCCAGACTTCCAAACACTAAGATTTCCTATTCTTAATTTTTGGCGTAACTTTAGAAATTAAGGTTCTTCAGAGGTATGGTAAGCCATTACGAACATGATAGATAGCCGAGTTTGGAGAACCACGGAAAAATATGTTAGCCGCCTTGATTTAAATTTTGGAATAAGCAATAATAAAGTAAAACCGTATGCAAATGCGATGCCATCAATAATATAAGACTCTCAATTGGTTCGTTCTTTCTTAATTTAAATGTTAATTTCCAGACATCAATCAGACACTAGTTAGTTTACATTAAACTTTAATATATTAATGTGTATTTACAGTAAACAGATACTTCTACACCAGAACATTTTGGTAGAAGACTATCGTATGTATTAAATTATGTTTTCATTTCTTAATATATATGCATAAATTCCTTTCATTTTTTTAAAAAATGGTCCTGATTAATTATATGTGAGGCTTGAAGCAATTGAAATAAGGCTTTAAAACAAATATTTTTCAGAAAGTAATGAATATATTATGAATGAATCTTAAGAAAGTTTATTCTGATGCATATTTTAAATATTTTCCCCAAATAAAGTTAAATTATTGCTTTATAGTTAACAGCAGTGTTTATTTAACTCAGTTTTAAAACTGTTTATAAATATTATTATAAAAGTTAATATTTTTGCATAGTTATATAAAAAATTTAAAGATATTTTCTTAAAATTTAATCTCATGTAATATAAACTTTAAGCTCCTAAATCAAAAAGAACAATATTGTCTACTGTTTTTAACTATTTACGTATTTTACTTACATACTATAAAGATTATACATATTGAATGTTATATAAAATTATTTACATTGATATTTGTATTAAATTATGAAGTTTTTTATTATAATTTTTCTGAACATAAAATAAATTTGTTAAAAAGGAGTTATTGTGTTGTTCAAACTTTTCAATTTTAATTTAATATAAAAATTTTTTTTATCAATTTATAAACCTATAGAATTTTTGATAAAAATCAAATATCATATGCTGCAACCTTTTTAAGATTTAAAGCGTAAAAGTGAAACTATCATACACAGGAAAATATCACAGTAAAGGAACTAATATGAAAGCACTTTTTATTTAGAAATTATTATTATTGTAAATATATCTGAAAGTCTTAATTTCTTCAGTAGAATGAATTGGATAAAAATAGGAATTGTTACATAAAATCACATTTTATGAAAAAAATAAAAAAGTGAAATCTTGAAATTTATATAAAAAGCTCAATTTTATGAAAATTTAAAAAAAAATCCTAATTTTCGTAGTTAATATCTCGGTAAAGAACATGAATTTAATTTCCTGACACAATTTTAATTAAACAATTTTTTAGCATAAGTTTTGAAATTACTTCAGTACGCTTTAATAATGCTGTAGTTAAAATTTTAAATTTTAACCGAGTACTTCCTCAGTTTTTATAATTAGGATGAAATGATGATATTAATTTAAGATACTTAGTTAATTTTAGTTTTTTTATTGCCATTAAAGAATTATTAAATTCAAATTTCAAAATGGAAGTATTCATGTAGTATTGTTATTATTACATATGAATGGTTTTGTGAGAAATGCAACAGAGCATTTTTAAAAACATAAATCATTTTAACATAACTAAGGCATTAAAGTTTCATATTATACATTTATGCATTCTTCGGAAAATCATTCTTGGGAAAAATACAAATTTTTTAAATGCTGATTTCATGTTAAAGGTATATCAACTGTTTATTTCTCCAAATCAATGAGTTTTTTTGACTTATGCAGGTAAAAGTTATAGCTTTTGATATTAAAGGTAAAACAATATTAAATTGCAAAAGTAGCAACAACCTTTTCTTTTCTCACATTTATTTACTCACCAATTTATTCCTTTGTCTCGTTATTTAGAATTAGGTTCAAAAGAATTCATAAAAGTATTAAAACAATTAAATGAGTGACTTTAAATTGATGTGTGTGCAAGCGAGATAATCAAAATCAGTTATGATTGTATAAAATCTTATTTTAAATCTTTTTCATAGTGAAGCTTGGTGTTGGTTTTATGTATTGAAAGGCATTTAAAATAGTATCTTTTGCAATTAAAAATTGATTACATAGTTTAAATAAAAAGTTTTGCAATTTTCATGAAAAGGAATATTTTTCTTTTGTAATCGAACAATAATATTAAAACCTTATATTACTTTATATTTATCCAATTGTAAAAAAAATATTATCTTAAAATCTTATATAGTTTATATTAAAAGAAACTTTCAAAATCTCATTCAATATAAATTTTTTGCTTCTGAATGTGTAGGAATTCAGTGGTTTTAAGTTTCTGGTCTACTATTTCTAATAAGTAACAAATCTTAAGATACTGCTATTACTTAAAAAGAATATATATATATATAATTAATAGTATATTTTATAAAATGCAATGAATATAATGAAACAAAATACAATGAAAAATGCCAAATGGAGAATAGTACATTGAAAATATTAAATGGAAAATAATACATTGAAAAGAATTACATTGAAAATACTTGAAAGAAATACATTGAAAATACTTGAAAGAAATTTCAAAGAAAGATAGATATAAATGGAATAAAGTACCAATATGGCCAGCTTCATCAGGGGTGTTGACCACATTGGCACAATTATAGCTTTTCTGCAATGGCCCAAGACATAGTCTTAAAGAAGCCATACACCCCAAAGCCATACATGTATATATATATACATTATAAGCCAATATACAATAAATTGTGATGATTATAAACATTAAGTGACAACATATTGGAGAAATAACAACTATGCTCTCTCATTTTACTTACATAGATAAACTTATGTTGCTTATAATAATAAAGAAAAACAAACGTATTTGAAAAAAATTTTTAAAATAGATAGGTACAATAAATGCGAGATAATATTTAAAAATCTCAAATTTTTGACAATTTTACGAAAGCAATAATAAACCCCTTTTGTCATTATATATCAAGTTTTATTTTTAAGTAAAAAATTATTCATACCTAAATGAGTAAAGTTTTTTGCTAATGCGACGCTCAACGAATATCTATGCTAGTCTTAAGGGAGAGGTTAAGCTAAGATATATGACAATGCTGATGTATCCGAGACAAATAACAAATGAGGAAACAACGTCATTTGTCTATCAGGAATATGGATACCTTTCAAGCAAATGGCGTTTCTTATGAAAGAAGCCTCTCTAAGTGCAGCTCTTAAAACTATCAAAAGAAGTCAGGCAATAAAGGCCGGGAGTTAAAAGGAAAGAGTTTCGATACAAAGCAGTATATCGAGGGAATACAAATAAACTAAAACAAAAAATGATCCCATTTACAAGAAGAAAAGTCGCATAAAATGCTCTAAATTGAATCCAGATCATTCTTCTCTCGCCGGGTCTTTTTTTTTTCCACTCCAGAAGGGGAAAGATGAGGAACATTTCTTTTTAAGCAACTGAAATCTGATAGCATGTTTTTGGAGAGCATCGATTGTGAGAAGGAGTGACGCAGATATTCCTCGATTATAATAAGCAGGAAGGGATAGAGTTTTTAATCAAATAAACACGAGTTCTCAAGAATGTGTGTAATGACTGAATTCTTAAAGTTTTATAATGTTCAAAAACTCTTTAGAAACTTGTCGTAAATGAAGGAATTCTGCAGTTTAAAATAACACTTCAAGAGTTAAAAATATACACTTCAATTAGTTTTTTAATAGGTTTTAAAAACAGAATACATGAAAAAAAAACTGAAAAAGAAATCTGTGAAAGTCGACCAGAAAGCGGAATCCGAGTTATCTTGAAGAAATCCCTGGAAACATTTTTATTTTTTTATTTTATAAATTTTTATAAATTGAATTATATGCATAGTATAAAAATATAAGTAATGTTATTGTCAATAATTAAAAGCTAATGTTACTATTATTTTTTGTATTGACTAAACATTTGCATTTTACACAATATTTTAAAGCCTTATTTGGTTTAAATTATAGATATCCAACTAAATATATATATATATATATATATATATATATATATATATATATATATATATATATATATATATATATATATATATATATAAACATAAAAATAAATTTCATTGAAAACAACATCCCTGTATTGTTCTAATTTGACAAGCTTTTCCTTTAAAATTTTACTAATAAGAATGTTTTATATTCTTATTAGTAAACACATCTATATCTATATCTATCTATCTATCTATCTATCTATCTATCTATCTATCTATCTATCTATCTATCTATCTATCTATATATATATATATATATATATATATATATATATATATATATATATATAAATATATATATATATTTCCGATGTCCGGCTAGTAGGTTATTCAACTTTAAGTATTACCAGGGATGGAAGTGATAGCAATTTATATAGTTGGGCGTGCCCTCTGGAGGAACCGTTCTATAAAGTTGTCAACACTTCCAAAAGTGCTTTATATTAGGTTGGGGTATAAGTTCGTAGCTTTTTTACCAAAGACTTTTATATTTAAGCAAAAAACAATAATTATATCAATAAATTAATCAATTATATATTCGCCGTTGCTGTTTATAGCCTCTTCTCACCACTCGACCAATTTGTTGATGCTGTTCCGCTAAAAATCGCCTGGTCTGCTGTCAAAGAGGTTGTTGAGCCAGTTTTTGAGGACCTCATTGTTATCGAAGGTACGCCCTTCATATGGTTTGACAAGGAGTGGAAAAGATGGTAATCGCGGTCGGTGCAATGTCCGGAGAATACGGTGGATGCTTAGGGACCTCCCATTCTAGCTCTTGGAGTGCGGCTTTGACCACTTGTGTAACATGGGGCCTGGCATTGCCGTGAAAGAGTATGGCTTGACCATGTCGATCAGGTCTTTTCAGTCGAATAGCTTCATTCACAAGGTGTAGCTGGGCAATGTAGAGCTCCTTGTTGACTGTGGCATTCTTTTTGAGCATTTCCCAGTGCACCAAGAGGTCCTTAAAAACTGGATATACAATTTCTTAGACACAAGATCTGGTGATTTTTGGTGGAACGGCACCAACAAATTGGTCAAGAGGTGGGAAGCGGTTGTAAACAGCAACGGCAAATATATAATTGTTTAACTTATTGAGATAATTATTGTTTTTTGTTTAAATATTATATATTCTCTTTGGTAAAAACGCTACAAACTTATATTCTCCAACCTAATATATATATATATATATATTATATATATATATATATATATATATATATATATATATATATATATATATATATATATATATATATATATATATATATATATATATATATATATATATAAATTCGAACGAATTCAAATCTCTAAATGAGATTTTTATTTTAAAAATACCTCTCCTCTGTTATCACAAATTATAAAAATTCAAAATTTAATTTTTTAAAATAATTTCGGCAATTAATATTATTTTTTCGATTCTATAAAAAAGCAACGAAATAATTTTATATTTCTTAAAGTGTTAATTTTTTACTTTACATGGAATCAGGTGATTATGTGCTTAAATTTATTGTTATATATTTAATCATTAATGAAATAGTTTTTCGGAACGTAGAGATTAGAAACAGACATGGAAATCATAACAAATTAGACTTTTCAAACTTTTAGTATAGATTAAAACTAACCATGAAATTCTCTCGAGTATACAATTATTATTTCAATAACGAAAAGGATTTTGGTGAAGAATAAAGCATTCATTTTGAATTCCAGATAAAACAACATAATAAACAATATTCAATCCATGCACGCTTAAACTACTTTCCATTGTTAACTTCAGTGTCATTAGAAAGTGACTCGATTAATGCCCTCTTAATTAAAATTGAAGTCATTATGCATATTTATACGCTGCATTTCATGATGATGAAATATTCTGAATCATACACTAGCCTGAAACTCAATTGTGTACGGCAATCGCTACGACACTGTTTATATGCATAAAGTTGTTCTGTTTGAGTTGAGTTTCATAAATTGTCTAAATTACTTCACTGGAGTAGAGAATAAAGCCATGCGTTCCCCATGGAACCATAACGGAGGATAATGCAGGTATTGGTTGAAGTCGTAAATATTTTGACATTTGTTAACCGCAACCACTATTAAAATGAAATGAAATATCCATTTTAATGAATATGGTATTAACATGTATTATTAAATGAAATTAGCTTAAAAGATCTTAATGAAATCGAGTTATTCTCTAAATAAGCTTCCCTCTTAAATTTTAAATGGAATTTTTTATTTCAATTAAAGCAACATCCAAAATTATATTAAATAAATATTTCATTAAATATGAGCTTTCCAATTTTTAGTGAATATCTTAGTTACTGAGACAATTAGTTACTGATATCACAGATTCTGTGACTTTGAAACAAAACTAAATATAATGATATGCATATTTTTATCAATCCCTATATTTTGATGGCTTCAAAGTTGCCTATATAGGCATTTTTTAGTTTTTTTTTGAGTTCTTTATTCTGTTACTTGAAAAATCAGTATTAAAAATATTTTACTCTTGCTAGGAAATAAGTCAAGTTAATATAAATGTGCCTATATATATATATATATATATATATATATATATATATATATATATATATATATATATATATATATATATATATATATATATATATATATATATATATATATATATATATATATATATATATATATATATATATATATATAATGTATTGATTCGCACCCCAGGATCTTCGGTCAAGAAAACGGATATAGCCATGGTAGGGCTTGCCTTACACCGTGGGTTCTGCTGATCTCGCACTCTCTCTAAAAGAATTACTAGAGCTCCGTGGTTTAGAGAAGCTTCCACATTAATATGTAACGTTCAAAGTCCTTCCGTTGGTGTGGCGTGGACGTGGAGAGGTGAGTGTCAGCTCAGGTGTGACCTCGTCACCTGACCATGGTGTTCAAAATTACAAGGCACTTGGTGATGGGTGAGTATTCTAAGCCCATTAACCTGAAGGTACAGTCCTGGACTCACCTGCATCGCTATGTATGAATAGATACATGTGTGCATATATTTAAGCAAAAGCAAAAATAAAATTAATAGATAGCGACCCCGTCAAAACAAATGTATCTCATATTAACACACTATCTAAATTTTGAGGAGTAAGTATAGTTCTATAAAAAAATATTACTATTTTCTTTAAATATAAAATAATCCAAATTAAAAATATGTTTATTTTAGATAATATATTGTAAAATTTATTACAAGCTTAAAATCTCAAAATCTTAAAATCTGTTTAAGTTACAAACTTTAAAACAATCTTTAGATATAATTTAGTGAAAAATACCGTAATGAAATGTTTTATTAATTTATTATTAAAATAAATTTCTGATGAGGATATATCTTCAATTTAGAGGTAAATATATAATTATAAATCCCTTTTATGACTATATTATTTATTGTATTCTTGAAATGTTTTACATCTGGTATTTAATTAATTTCAAACATAATCATTGATTTTGCAGCTTTAAAAATTTCGTTAAAAAGTTACAGTTGATGATAAAAATTGTACAAACCTTAATATTTGATAAAATAATAAACTTTATTTTTGGTTATCATGCTGTGATTATTTTAATTTATTCTCCTTTTTCTCGTATATTTAATTATTTTTAATAAAATTTTAATTTTTAAAAACTAATTAATTGTAAAATTTATCTGTAATTATATAATTTCTAGAAAATTATGTATTTTATTAACTGAAACATTATATTTAAATTTAATTTAATTTAGCTTTTCTTCACATGCTTTAAATTAGTTCTCCCAGAATTAATTCTTCCCGAAATTAAGTATGCACAAAATACTTCCATATAATTTGAAGCTAATGTATTTATTCGAAATATGAAATAAAAATTATGGAATCGGGCAAATTAACTGTGGACAATGTCTATATTTAACTTCCTTTACTATATAATTTTCTACAGTTAAATTTGTAGTGATTGATTTCTTTGCACGTAAGTTTCATATTGAATCATTTATTAGACATTGCGCCAATAATGTAAGTATAATACAGTTTCAAATGTACACGACTAAGCCAATGAGAAGGAAAAGTAATCATCCTAGGAGAGAAAATATAATCGGTTTTAGCTAGAAGCAGCTTGTGTTTGTGAAAATTAAGCTATATTTCACTTTCTCGATTATTAAACTGTCACTTTTTATGTTTTCTGTTAGCAAATTCTTCGATTATGCAATGTAAAGTAAATAGCTTGGTTTTTGAATATGACTTATTGATTGTAAATTTCAGATATTAAATAAATAAATATATTGTACTCAAATCAATATAATATTCTAGTTAATAAGTTAAATTTCGTATAAATTATTTAATAAGATTTTTCATCGTTTTCAAATTTTGGTTATACATTACTTAATTAAGATAATTTCCTCTACACACAATTTTCACTATAATGTAGTTTTAAATTTAGAGCTGGCAACCACACATTTCTCCTGTATATTGTTAAATTGCTATTTAAACAAAAAAGGCGACTTTGTGAAAAATAATGGGTGATTAATATATAATTTGTTTATTTTTCGTATACTATGCTATGTTAGTCCACAGTAGATATATTTCTTGCTTAAATATTTTTAATGCCCTTTTATAATTTATTTTAAGGATATTTAATTTCTAAATCTATAATATGTTTGCAAATTATTAAACAAATGGGGAGGATCATTGCTAAGTTTCTTGTTCTAAAATACCTAATCATTTACCTGGAATACCTGAAATCCATGACCTGGAACTTATTTTCGTAAAAACTGTACTTTTATAATATATGATGCTAAGTTAAACGTATAGAAACTAATAAACTTTGACAGGTAATATTCCTGTTATTTTAAAAAGCGACTAATTTAATTCATGAAACATCAAAGCACTAATTAACTTATATATTGCAATTTTTTAAAAAGAAATTTTATTCTGTTTCTTTCCAGGATTTATTCTTAAATCCAAAAGTTAACTCCTATTAGTACTGTGAATGTCACATGAATTTGGCTATCATATTTTAATTACATGGTTTTTTAAGTCGCAATGCTGAATGAGTTTCATCCATCATGAATTATATTCTAAGGGAAAAAATGTTTTCCTACACAACTTCTGCGCACATAGATTATTTTACATTATTGTCAGTTATATTTATACTGTTGTATCTAGTTCAGCTATTTTAGATTATAAGGCTTTTTAAACTGATTTTAAATAACGATTCAACTGCAAATTCGCAATAAATTTGTGAACTTGTTTAATTCATTGGTTCTGAAACTGAAAGAAACTGTATAGCCGTAACTTTAATACATTATAAAATATTTTGCAAACTGTACTGTATAAAATATAATATTTCATGAATATCATAAAGAAAACTCATTTTAAAATTAAAAACATAAATGGCATATTAATTTTAGAATAACACTTTAAATCTGAAATCAGTAATTTCCTTTATTTTGCCTTTACGAAAGCTAATTTCAACATTATTTATGTTACTAATTCTTTAAAATTATTTATTGATTGAAATTTTGTTAATATGCATAGTACAACTGGAACTAAACTATTAGTTTGAATTGTAGTTTGATGAAAGTACTTAAGCGGCATTCGTTTGAAGAATTCCTTTGATTCAATTTAGGAGTTATTAACGTTTTTAGCTCAAATTGCTTCATGGTTTCATCTTCAACCCTTTATACGAAATTATAAAAGAACCCATACTAAATAAATGAATTGTGTTTTCACCGTAATAAAAACTATTCATCAAATTTTCTTTTATGACAATCAAAAGACTGATATTTTTATAGGCTGGGCTGCACTTTTCCAAGTACAACTGAAAGTAACTTAAAAATAAATGGGATTCAAAATATTAAACTTATAATTATGATAGATAAATCTTGTTTTAGTAGTTGTTTTTGACTGAGAGACGTTCATTTTTGCAAAATATTTCAAGATATACAATTTAAATGCACCAAATATTGCAACCCTATTCATATTTAGTTTCATAATAATTTTGATAAAGAGATTAGGCTCGCCTTTTCTCAATATTTATTGCATATGCTTCCCCCTTTTCGCAATGTGTGCCTCATGATTTTCTTCTTTAGAGAAGATAAGAGAATTACACCCTTGTTTATTTATGACCCATTCTAAAAATGTTGGGTATCCTAATTGTTGTTTGCTTGATCAAAAATAATGAAAACAGAAAGTTTATTTTTTCCATGACTTTTACTTCCATGAAATAATTCTTTTAGAATTATTTCATGGAAGTAAAAGTAAAGAATTATTTCATGGAAGATCTTAATTCTTAAGGTATAGCGAAGATCGAATAATAGTTTAGAATTGGTATATTGTTTTTTACTGATCAGTTCACGAAAACATTTATTTAAAGATACAAGTTGGCCCTGACAAGTCTAGCAATATCTCATTAAATTGTATTTTGAGAGAAAAGAAACAGAGCTCTTATAATTGCTTTAATTACATGATTAAAGACTGTTAAAAACTGTTAATTTAATTTTCTATGCCATTTTAATAAATTTATATAAAATATTTATTTAAGTGTATACAGTTATATTCAATAATTAGGAAAAGTTGATTATCACTTATTGGAATATATTTTTGATTATGTAGTTAAACAAGGTTTAATTTAAGGCTCTAATGAAATTCATTAATATTATCTTTATTCCCTTTTTATCCTATTCTCCAGAAAAGTTACGGCCTTTAAGAAAATATATTTTTTAACTTCAGTGACGATGAAAGTAATTTAATTGAAAAACAAAGAAACAAATTATAGATGAGATGCATTAAAATTTAGAAGTGCGAGGAAAATTCCATTTCACTGAAATCATTTATATTTAAACATGCTTTAAATGAGCTAATCTACAAATTTTATAAATTTAGTAAATAAATCATTATTTTGGGATTATGAAATTAGTAAATCTCTCGTCCGAATGTTTCATGAGTACTCGTTATTCAGACTTAGGATGATTACAATGAAATGGACAATTAGAATAAACTTTGCTGACCTCATAAATGATTTGAATTAAAACGCGATGTTCATTCGATTTATTTGTTTACTTTATTTAACCACATCTTTCTTCTAAAGGCTTTCAAAAGTACATTTTCATTTCGCGATTCTTGTTTGTTTTAATTTAGTAGCAATCATTTTTTTAAGTTTACTGTTTTCTTCAAATACCAACAATGTAATAGTTGTTTTACGCTTCTATCACTTTATTGATTTAAGAAAATAATTTGAAACACATGAAAAAATGAAAAAAAAACATTAAATTGCATATAAAATGCAAACAACTAAAATTGGACGTTGAAAAAAGATCGGAGGAAAATCTTAAGAAAATGTGGAAAAAGAATCGCTACATGAACATATCTGGAAACGTATGAAACAATGCTACTCTTAAAATGTAAATGTATTCCACTTTTGTATACCAGGTGTTCTTTCTCTTATGAAACACTGATTCTACTGTGCGGACTGAAACTCACTTTCCTCTTAGCTTCTGAGTCCCTTGGGAGTTACGGTTTTCAATTTACAGAATTAAAAGAAGAAAGTTAAATAAGTAAATAAGGAAACAAAAAAGATGGAACATCTGAACATTGCTTGAAGTTTCTTTGTGTAATTTCATTCTCTATAATAGGGATTCTTCACCTTTTTCTCTAAAAAAGAAAATGCTATTTTTTTCTTGCCTGTTTACAGCTTTTTTGAACATGAAAAGAGCTTTATTATTCTATTTTAAAAATTTATTTGCAGTCTGAGGAGGTTTAATGCTTAAGTTTTTATTTTATCCAATGGGGAGCTTAGAAATGTACTTTCCTTAAACATTGATTGAGACTGCTTTCATTGTAAAAATTCAAGAGCCACCAAATTCGATTTTCAGGTTCATGTGAAATAGCAGCTTTTTTCAGATGCAAACGATTAAGATTATACTAATTAAAAGTTTAAGAATTGATAATTGAATTTAGAAGGGATTTATTTTTTTGTTCTTTGCAATGATTGAATTAAAAAAAAGTGTCAAAATTGATATACTTACAAAACTGATAACAGTTAATCTTTTTTTCAAAGAAAGGATTGACACTTAATCAATTTAGTTATTGAAATAACTATATAAAACAGTAAAATTAAATTTAAATCCAAACATTTCATGACATTAATGCATTCCATACATGATGATGCTATTTCCTATTTGGCGTCAACTTTGTCACTTACTTTGATAATTGAACGTGGTTGAAATTTATAACACTGTTTACAAGTTAAGTTTTAGAAGAAGATTAATTATGACATCATTATAAATATTTCGTTTGGTTGAAATATTGAGCAGAAGTTAGGTAATCAATTAAAAATGTAGTACATATATGTGTTTTTTTGTTCTTAGTCAGGAATAAATCTTTTGCTAGTGCAAAACCAATTACTTCTCTCAAGAGATTCTATACAAATCTACGGAAATCGTCCGGCACAAGCATCTTTTATTTCCTATTTGTACAATTCAGTGAATGAGTCAGAGTTTTCTTTTATTTTGTTTTCTTCTCTACGTAACTAACAAATCTTCCCAGAAGATTGATAAATAAACAGTCGTAGGTCATTGTAGTCTTATTTCCATTCTTCAGAAAAAAGGTATAATACTATCTTTATACAAGAAAGTGGGTGTTTGCATGATTTATTGTGAGTATTTATTTTACAAGAAGTTTTGTAGCAAAAAGCTCTTTTACTAATGAGATTTTTATTTGAAATGTAAAAAATAGTGCAAAATAAATTTCTATGTATAAAGGTATATTTATATAATAAAAACATTTTGAAGTAAATAAATTGTGCTTTAAATTTTTGCCATATCCTTACATCATTATATTAAGTATTATTTATACTACAACTACGTAAATATTTTGGATTAGAAAGATTTTTAATGAGATTTTTAATGAAAATTATAATATATATTAAAAGGAGCCGAACTTTCAGTGAAGTTTCTTTCAAATAATAAAGAACATTTAAATTTTACTGATTTAATTAGCATGTTATTTAGAATATATAAATATAATGTAAGACCATTAAATTATACTGCACAGAAATAGTATCATTTAGCATTTCACAAATAGTTGTTCCTAATTTAGTGTTTGATTACATACTCAGAGAATGATTGGCCACGGAAAACGAGTGAACAGCAAGCTTTTTGCTTTGAATTAATCTTAGAAAAATTCCCAATACATTCAAAATAAATTTTACATCATCTTAAACTACCATCAACTTATTCTTAATAAATAAATTAGATTAAAAAGTTTATTCAACAGTGTTATTAGAGATTCTTTTTTAGTAACATAGATAAACATATTATACTGGAAAGATATTGCAATACCTTCTATAAGTTATTGCATTTGTGAATGGAAAGTTATTTTATTAACGCTTAGTTATATTAAAAATGAAGAGACAATGATTTTTATTGAATAATATCAGAGTAAGTGGATGATAAGGAACATGATGTGCTTTTAAAACTCTGAAATAGAGTTATTCAAAATTACGTGATCAGAAATGCCGCTATTGAATATGTGACGAGTTTGGAATTCATTGCTTTCAAAATTAAGGAAAAGAATCATTTTTATTGTAACTGAAAGTGACACCTCACACAGAGACAACTTAAAGACATTAACAATCTTAAAAGTATACGAAAAAGAATCTAATTATCAGTCTGCCTATATATAAATATATATCTATGTACATTCCACATATCTTATAAATATGTATTCATTAAATACACATCAAAAGTATAGAAATGCATCACAAAGATACTTCTTCAATCTTTTCATTTATTCTTAATAACGGAGTCATTGCTCAAATAATTGCAATGTTCATGTGTCTTAACTGTTATTTTCTGTACTTATATTTTTAATTATTATCAAAGAGATTTAGGCGAAATAATAAGGACATTTAGGTAATATGAAAGTAATAATCATATTTTTATTCGTATTTATACTAACATCAGATGACATGCATTAAGGCATTTATTTTAAAATAAAAATATTTATAAAATAGTTTAATCATGCTTTGTTTATTATTTATGCATGGCATCGTGTGAAAAATTGACATTATATTTATAGAACACTTAATTTTATGAAGAATGTTGTTTTGTGAAACCCCATTAACCATATTTTGTAAAAAGTAAACTTTTGGATGAAATCACTCAAAGTAATCAAGTGGGTACTTTGAGTTTCACTTTCAGACATGACGATTTTCAAAATAAACAATACATCAAACTCAAATATCTGAATAATAGAAATAAAAGGGAAAATTTATTTTTAAATTAAGGAAAGAGTAATTACTTGTTGCTACGTAAGATTCATTTTCATAATTTTCCTCCAGGAGCATGGCAAGAAAACTTTCTTGAGTTTTGAAATGCCAAAATTATAAAGCTTAAACTGATTTTAGATGCATTAAATGTAAAATTTAAGGATAGATATTTTTGTGATGAATGTTGACCAAAACACAAGATGAAAAATGTACAGAAGTTTAATCATGTATTTGGTAATGTAAACTTCAGATCAATAAATATATTTTAAAACTTAATGAAGAATTAATCTCAAATTTTAACATTTATTAAATACTTTTTAGGATCATTTAAAATAAAGAAATTACTATATAACTGGGGAAATTACTAATGAAAAATTTAATAAAAATTCAAATAACTGAAAAAAAATCCAACGAACTGATGTAAAAATGTTTCCACCCAATCTTCAATATCTATATCTATGCATGCAATAAAATACATGAAAATGGCGTGATGTACAATTCTTAAATAATTAGTAATAATTTAAGTAACTTTAAATAAAAATAGAAATGAAATCAAAAGTTTGGAAAGACTTAAATCTTTCATTTATTTTAGGTCATATTTTATTGGGTCTGCTTTTACTTTATCGTTATTGAACGTTATATATCACACCCTTTACCCATATTTTAATGGATATATAGCACTAAATTATGCAGAAAGTTTTAAATCAAATTTTGAATTTTCCGTAAATAATCTAGATTAGTCCAGACATTTTAATTAGGGGAAATTTCTATACTAGTTTTAAAGGCGCTTGGTTAGGTTATTCAGTGTTTTTAGCTGAGAGCTCTTTTTAACAAAGATTACTTTTTTCATTATTTTATAAAATAATATCTTTATAAAAAATATAATCTGAATATCATTCAAAAATTTTGCTCTCATTTAAAAAAAAATCCTCTGATTAAATCTCAAGAAATTTAAATAGATATCAATAAAAGGACAACCTGGTAAAATATAAATGTTTAATGCTTTATATTGAATTCAAAGTATGTCTAAAAAATAAAAAAACCCAAAACTCTGAATAACTTGCACAGCAAATACATGCTTGAAACTCGTAAATGAAACTCTCTCCCTCATTTTCAACAATGCCAGTTTCAGAGTTTACAATACGTGATTACATCTTACTGCCTGCAAATGTCAAAAGGTCATCCTTGAAAGGAGTTTGAGAAGGTAATCCTTGAAGCAAATGGGAATTAGATATTCAAAAAAGCCCTACAACATCTTTCAACTACAACACTATCCATATAGATGTGACTACTTAGAGATTCAGGCAAAGTCTAATAAATTAGAAACCCAAAATCAAGAGTTTATTTGACAACCTTTTACACGGACGATTATTCATTTGTGAATCGAGTCTAAATGCTTCTGGAGTTCATTTATGTCCAAAGAATAACATGCATTGGCAACTTAATTTTTTCGATCTTGTAAATTAAATGAAAAAGGAGTCTTAATGGAAGCGGTTTTCCATGATATTCGGCACATTTTCTATTGAGTTAAGATTTGAAGTCAAACTGATGCATGAAGAGCCAATTTTGAACACTTTTTTAATGAGTAGTTACATTAACATTAATGAAATATCTTCAGTAGCTAACAGAATAAAAAAATCCAACAATGCAGGTTACACTTGATCCACCTATATACGTAGGTGTGATCTGCCAATATATCTCAACTTTTATTTTTGCCCTAGAGTAAAACACCATGATATCATTTCCATGTTAGCAAACCATGCTTCATATCATGATACTCCAACTAGACTTGTACACAATGGATATAAGATAAGATCGATTCATATTTCGATACGTTAGGTTCTAGAAAATTCAAATTATTGCATCAATTCAGAATATGGTGTAACGGGATTCATCCGATCTCTTTACCCATAAGTAATTCTCAGAATTTTAGTGTTTTCTTTCCTGACATCACTGCAAACGAGTTTTTACATTTCAACTGAAATGAAAAGCTTTCTGACAGGTACTCGATTATGCATTTCTCTGCTAATGGTTTGAGCAGAAAGTGCTTGTTGGAAAGAGCCTTGGTTGAAGATTTTTGACATCAATGGATAATAGAGTCTCAATTTTGCCATACAATTCGTCAGGCAGCTTATCAAGTTTTTAAAAACTGTGTCGGGTTATGTTTTCAAAACGAATCGGAATTATGTTTTCTAGAGAAAAACTGTGGTTTCTGATTCTAACTTTAGAAAACCTTTGGTATGACTATTTCTTAAGAATCCAGTGAGATTTTGAGTCTTTGAAAACGAGGTTAATGTTAAGCAAGAAATCGCAGATTTTTCAAATGGTAAAAAAAAATTTTTTTTTTCTCATCTTACTTTATTCATCGTGAAATGCTCTCTTGTATCTTACTTATGGCACCATACTCTTTTTAACAATGTGTACTCCGTGTCATAAAGAAAGTCTGCTCATTTCCTCAGCAGAAAACTTTTAAATATAAATATCAATTGCTTCTAGTTCCTTGGTTAAGTGTGTATACACTTTATGATGTTATAAATTTGTTATTGCGTATGAATACATTAAATACAACAAATGCGATGATATTTTATTAAAATAAAACAAATGCCCCCAAATCGATTATGTATCTTTGAAAAAGACAATCATATTATTTTTTACTGAATTTTCATATCTTGTCTTTTATTGTAAAACGCTTACATGTTGTCATTACAAAGCAGAATAAGTGGAATATCATGCTATATAGACAGATAAATATATTTTTATGAATAAATTTAGTAATTTTTCCTTAGAAAAGTTATTAGGAATTTGGATGAAGCAAATTCATAAATGAATATTATGCTGGTTTAAATAAAATTTGAGATTCCTGTTTCTTTATGGATTTAATGAATTCTTATCGAAAGAAACAGCTTTTTTCAATAATATCAATCAGTTCCTAATACCGGAAGTCAATAATTTCACACTTATATTATATATCTACAATGAAGAAGTATTTCTTGGCGAGAAATCTAGGAATTCACTTCTTTAAAAAAGATAGAATTAAAAAAATTGATATATTTGACTAGTTTTTAATAGAAAAAACTGACTTAGTGAAGTCATTGTAATTTACAAAATTTACCAGATCATTCCAGACAGAGAACGAAAAATATCTTTTAGTCATTCCATATAATCATAATTTCTATCACATAATCATAATTTGATAGAAAATGTGAAAAAGAAATTTCCATTACGTATTCATAACTAGGAAAAATTGTTTAAAAACATATTTATATTAAGCTAAAATAAAATTATTATTGCACTTTGCATTTTTTATTCTTGCAAATCTACGAATTTCTATCTAAGTTAAAGTACTTCATTAACGTTTTTATATTTTTTAGCTTTATATATTATATTTATACATTTTATCATGAGGAAAATCTTGCGTATAAATGATAAGAATAACTTAAATTAATTAAAATATCTACAATGTTTCGTAATTTTGGAAGCTCTATGAAGATTTTAGAAATAAATTAACCATTTTAATGTTAAAGAAAATTCATAAAAATATTAAAAATAAGCCCTGAATTATAATTATTATTTTAAATATGAAATGGAATGCAACTTGCAAAAAAAGAAAATGAGTAATAGTGCAACAAAATTGCACTGCAAACATAATGAAACATCTATAAATAAAGTTTAAAAATATCTTTTTTGTTTATTAAGTATGATCTCTTATAATTTTTGAGGTAAATTTTAGAAACTATAAATAAAATCTAAAATATCACAGTTATTCAAAAATTGATTATTCCGCCCTTTACAATAGTCAGCTGTGTTTTGGGAAAAAAGTTTCAGAATAAACGTACATAAATGAACTTAAAATATTCATCTTTAAGCGCATCTTTAAATTCTAATAATTCTAATAAACATACACAATTAAGGATTTTGGAAAAATATAATTTCCATATATTCAACAAGGTTTTTATTCACTTGAGTGGAAATTTTATAGAAAATTTAAATAAAGCTTAACATATATCAGATGAAATCACAGAAATGAAAAAATGGTTTTCTCTATCAAGTAGTCAGCTAAATTTGGGAAAGATGTTTCAGAAACGTTGCAGATAAATACTGTTAATGTACGTCTTCAAACGCCTCGTTAAATTCTAAAAAACTAGAGATTTAACAAAATGAGCGTGTGTTATGTAAAATAAAAAAAGAACACGTTTTCATATTTTTTGAATATTAATATGCCAGAACCCTATCTTATTGTAGGCGCTTAAACTCATTTTAAGGGCGGATAACCCGTTAGACAAGGTGACCGTGCTCATATAAAATTAATTATAAGCGAACCATTTTGCCGTAATACACTTGAAATATTCATCATAGCTTTCTCGTAGGTTGCATCAATTAGAAATAGTGAAAAGTTTTCGAGGCCTCTGGCAAAGAATGAGCAAAAGGTAATGAAAGAGCCCGAGAACGATGGGGCGAGGGAACTTCAACCATGCCTGAATTATTCTTCGATCTGATTTTATGTTGTTTCTTTGAAAACTAATTAACTTCTGTAATAAGTTTGCTATACTGTTCACTGGAGTGCGGGGGTGACTTCTTGGATCGCGCGCATTGTTACCTTCTATTTGTTTTCGAAAAATTATTCTCGAGGAGGATTTTAGGTAATACTGGGTTTAATGAGCTGCGATGATTTCTGTAATTAATTGATTATTCTGTGGGTTATTGGATCTTTTCTCTTGTCTGGTAATGGGAAGGTGTTAAGCGATAAGGAAATTGACTAATTTAATAGTTTTTGCCGTACGTCAGAGAGGTCACTTACAGAAGCACTTTTCTGATTCAAAAATAGTGTGAAAGAACAAATTTGACTTCTCTTGATTAATGCTGCAACATGCCCAGTACAGTTATAGTATTAAAAACAAGCATAGATAATTTATATACTTATCAACTTGAAGATATGAAACATAAAACTCCTTTTTCACGTAGTAAATGAATATAACAAAATATGAAATGGACTCATAAATTTATTCTTTAAAATAAACTGAGATTTTTAAATTTCATTTTTCATAAAATGCATTTTTGTTAATTAAAAAGAAAGCCAGAAATTTATTTTGTGTTTATAGATTACATTTTTGAAATTAAATTTAAGTTTAAGAGCTGGCATGAACATGAAAGGGACAGCAACACAATATATTTAGATATTTATGAGTCAGACATCAAGAAAATCTTTGCTAATTATCCATAAGTTCTACTTAATTTATATCCCTGCGTACATTGTGTTCAGAATCTTATAATAATAAATATATCAGGTTTTTGCCAGTATTGGTTTTAGTGTAAGATGCTGACAATCATTTTGCAACACTACATCTGCAATTATAGCATCAAAAACAAGCAATATAATGATTAAAATAATAATCATGATTTTGTTTATAATAATAATACACTGCTGGACAATTTCTAAGGACGGATAACACTATCATCCATAACAACCACAAAATGAAAGGAAGCAAAATGGGGAAAATTAGAATCAGTGAGGGATAAAGTAAGAAGAAGTATGCATAAGCAAATTTTTTTCCACCTCTGTTCATCACGTGATAGCGTCCATAAGAGTTTTAAAGGTTTTGACAAGTGTGGACAGTTGTTGTTTCAGGTCAGAGTTTTACAGAAAAAATTTAATAGACGAACTTGAAATTTTTGGCATGTCTTCCTGACATCACTTAGATGATTTCATGAGTGGCCGAATTATTGAAAAGATCGAAGAAGGGTGAAAAATAACAGATGTTGCCAGGGAGTTCGACATCGCTCACAGAGTTGTTTCACGGTTGTGGAAGTCATTTAAAACTACTGGAATGTGTAGCAGGTGGCACGGGGGAGGTCGTGTTAGAAGAACAACGCCTGCAGAAGACAAATATATCGTCCTATCAGCAAAAAGGAACAGGCGCACCACAGCTCAGCAGGTAGCAAATCAGTTTCTTGCTGCCTCAGAAAAGCAGATCTCCCAAAAAACTGTTGCCAGACGTTTGAGGGGAGGAGTACTATATGCCCGCAGACCTGTTGTGTGTGTCCCATTGACCAGACAGCACCGTACTGCCCGTTTGCAATGGTGTCGTGAGCATCGCAATTGGACTGAACAGGACTGGGCATGCGTACTATTCTCAGATGAGAGTAGGTTAGGCTGTCATCGGATTGTAGACGCCAACTGATCTGGCGCGAGAGTGGTACTGCTTATCGTCCAGAAAATATCCAGGAAAGGAACCGATATCCGACATGCAGTGTCATGGTGTGGGCCGGCATCATGATCAATGGCCGCACCCCCTACATGTAGTTGCGAATGGGACTATGACGGGCCAACGATACATTAATGAAGTTCTAATTCCTAATGTTCATCTTTTCCGCGGTGCTGTCGGTGATAAATTTGCTTTTATGGATGACAACGCAACATGTCTTCGAACACTCGCTGATCAGGATTGTCTAGACAGCGAGGGTATTCAACGCCTCGTATGGACATCACGTTCTCCAGATCTAACCCCATATAAAATGTGTGGGATGCTTTGTGGAGGCAAGTTGCTGGTCGAAACTATCCTCCAACAAACAAGAACACCCTCATCCGTGCACTCCCAGAGGAATGGGATAAATTTCCTCAACAGCTGCTGGATAATGTTGCGCAAAGTATGATACGACGTGTGGAATGTTGCATCACACTCCACGGTGGACATATCCCGTACTGATACCTTTCTTCAATGTGCCTGCTGACTTTTAGATGCATTGTTCCATTTTTTCGTATGCAGCATCAAATGAAATTTTTTTTTCTTTCAGATGTTTCACAGCTTTTGTACTTTCCAGAACAATAAATATTCTTTATTCTAATGTCTGAACAGTAGGGCAACTATATTTTATCCTACTAGGCCTCATGTCTCACTTAATGTTATGCTACATTGCAATTTGTGATCCGTCCTTAGCAATTGTCCAGCAGTGTATATTGAATAATTCGATGAAAATATGACTGTAAAAATGTATTATTATCCCCTTATATTAGTTCATTTTTGAGAATTTAAATGCATTTATACTGGGAATTTTACTATATTAAAGCATATAAAAATAGAAAGTTTGGTCAAATATGAAGGAAAATGTTAAATATACGTGATTTATGAATAGTACATATATCATCACTCATCATTAACGAAACAATTTATATTTTATGTGCAAACAATCAAGGAATATTTTCATTAATTGAAATTACTTATGGTGATATCTGATAACAGAAATTTTGTTTAAAAAAGGACGTTTAATGATAAACTAATAAAAATAAAATTGTTTCCATTTATTTTCCTAATTTATTCAATGTTAAATTTTTTAAGGTAAATGCATTTATCAAATTATTTACCGTTTACTAAGGTATTTAGATGAGCATATTCATCTTTTGTTTGATTTTCACCCAAAATTTACGAGTCAGAAGATTACTTTTTATTTTTTTCTATAAACTAAATTCTTGATGATTAATAATTTCCAAATAGATAAGTTTCTGCAAAAAAATAAAATTAAATAAATTTGCAAAAAATCATGGAACATTAAATAGATTAATCTATTTAATTATAATTTAATAAAAGAACTTGGAGATATTTTTCTTACAGAAATCAGTCCTATTTTTTTATATAATTTTTATTTGAATTATTGAATGGAACACAATAAAGGGATTATACAAATTTTTTATACTGCGCATCATTCAATATTTGATTTTCTTATGAGGGGGATTTTTAAAATCCCTTCGTGTATCTTTTAACTATTCAAAAATATTTTCAATAGGAACGATTATAAGTATAGTAAATTTTATGAGTTAAAAATCAAGCTTTATATATTTCTAAAAACTGCGCATTTTTTCTAACTAATTATCGTCAAATTTATTTAAGTTAAAAATGTCTTGTTAATTGATATAACAGAATGCTATTAAGGAAAATAATAAAAGATTATTTCTTATTTAATGAAATCCTCAAAAACAATTAAAAAATTATTTAAAGCAGATTAAATGCGCATAAGATTGTTGTTAAATGGTTTAACGAATATTATTTTATTAAACAGCAATCTTAAGTATTTTCCGAAAATATTTTAAATTTTTATCCTTGTGCTAATATTTGAAATTTGAATTACCTTACACGAAAAAAAAAATTATATATTCAAAAATAATATTAGTATTTCAATGTAAATATGCGAATTATATTTGCTTTTTAATTTGATTCAAATATTTAAGTCATTAAATAAATTTCAGAAGATAATAATTTTCTTTTATTTTATCCACAATTTAAAAAAATTTCTTTCAACATCCTTTCTATCTTTTCTAGAAATTATGCAATTACCTCCGGGTAAATAAACATCTAGAAGTGATTCAAAGAAGGCGATAATTTGTTTTTTTTCCCTAATGCTTGGTCACATAGGGAATTTCGCCAATAGTCATTGCAAGGAACAAATTCGATGGCAATTTATGTTGTGGGGAACTCACACGGTGTGTCCGTGTCATGCCGAAGGAAATTGAATCATAGCAATTTACAAGAAGAAATCAAACAAAAGACCCCATACTTGGTCTAAAACCCGAAAAGCATTATTTGACACTGAGGACAGCAATTACGACCCATTTTCGTACTCAGCTGACATTAGTGAATACGACTCATCTTTAGCTAGATCGGGAATAGAACTAACTTCCGGTAAGAAAAAACAACGCCCTATACCAAACAGGCATTCGCCATCTCATGTTTTCAATTGATAATGAAAAATCTCACAACTCCGTTGGTTAAATTTATGTTCAAAAGATGTAGATAAGAATGTCCATAAATGTTAATTGATTTTAACATATGTTGAAAAAACTGACAGTTGTAATAAATTTTTTCATTAATCTATCGAAAGTTATCTGTATAAATCATTTAAAAAAAAAAGGCCAATGATGGAGGAAGTTGGAAACAGGACAAGAATAAGAAATTCATTATGAACGAATTAATAACGCCTCATGTAAACAAAATCTTCTACATATCTTGAAAAAATTAAATTCATTCTATATTTCATCATTTAGGCAATTAAAATACACTGTATGGAATTTTTCATATGACTAACATAATTTGAATAATTTCTTTTTACATTTCTTCCATTTTATATGTAGAGAAGTAAACACCAAAAGCAAGTTTTTCTAACCTTATTGGCAAAATGTTTGTTCACGATTAAAAATTGAAAATCGAATCGAATTGAAATTAATTAAAGTGGAAAATCGAAACTATTTTTCTCTAAAATATGCAAATATTTTTAAAAAGTTATTTACATTTAATAAAAATAAATATTTAAATTAATAAGTTAAGATGAAATAAATTAGATCTACGTTTAAATTATTTACATTGACGTATCTTGATATAATATATTCATTTGTATACACATCGTTATATTAAATGCAAGTAGGACGCACTAAACTATATTTAACACTTGTACAGAAATATTATGTAATCTTATTTTAGAGTTTTAACTCTATGAAATAATTTTATAATTTGAATGTATTCTCTTAAGAACAAATATCATTTAACCACAAATTTTATTTTAGATTCCAATTTTTGTGTGTAATTTCTCTTAAAATATTAAAATTTGCTATAGGAACTAAAGAATGTCAAAAATTGAAAAAAAAACATTTAATTTTCTAAATTTGAAACAGACTATAAAATCAGTATCGTGGATCAATTTCGACTGAGTTACTAAATTAAAATATACTTGCAAAGTAGCGACTGTGATTCTTCTACCACTTCACCTTCTAGTTTAATAATTTTCTGTATTCGCTGGACTTAAAAGTTTGTGATAAATTAATACATTTAATAAAAATTTCTGGATTTTTTTGTTCAGTGTAATTGTTTGAGTATTTATTGACCCTATAAGTTTTCAATGAGATATTTATGTCTGCTCTGACAGTAGCAAGTCGATGTATTAATTTTTTAAACTGTTAGTAATTCGTACATTAATTTTGTACTTCTATTGTTAGTCTCAGTTAATCACACTCATAAATAGTTTATAAAGGGTTATTCTAAACTGATTTTACAAATTATGAGGTATGGTAGTACCCATTTAGACGAGCAATAATCATGTGGGAATGAAGGATCGCATTTTGCTCTCAGAGATAGAAAAGAGGAAAGTAGAAACTTAAGAACAAACAATGGGCTTAGATGGTCGAGGTGGATTACACGCTAACCTCCGTACTTTGCGTGTGGTATCTCTTTGTACTATACATATACACTACACTAGAGAAGTTTTTTACGAACGTCTAGGCAGGTATCTTTGGTGATTACCTGTTGATCATCATACCATAGCATTTGACTTATGCTATATACCATATCTTTTACAAAAAAGTGCTTCCCAGTTGTACCGGCTGTTTTATTCCTTATCCAGAGAGACACGTGGTTTATGTTCGATGAACCGCAGCATATTTTTCCATCAAACTTCTTAACTTCTTGAATGCTACAAATCTCACTCAATGGATTAGACGTGGTGGACCTGTGGCTTGGTTTCATCGAACCTCAACCCTGTGGACATTCTTTTCTGGGAGGACATGAAATATTTAGTGTTCGAGACACCTGTGTACTTAGCAGAATATTTTGTGGAGAGAATCGTTGTTACTAGACGCAAAATTAACACGATACCAGGAATCTTTAAGAAGGTGTACCAGTCGTTAAGTCACCGATATCAACTATGCAATGACACTCGCGGTCAGTATTTTGATTACTTCTGTAAGTTTTTCACTAAACAGCAAAGTTGATTGCAAAACTTTTGGTACTGTTCATTTGCTTTCCCAACACTGATTAAGTTTAGGTGAATTAAAATGTTTTTGCTTTCTGTGCTTCTCAGAGTGGAATGCTATCCTCGATTAATAAGTATTTGTTGCTTGTCTGGATAGGTACTACGCCCCTCTTAATTTATAAAAATAACTTAGAATCACCCAGCATAAATATATAGAAAACTGATATCTTAAACAAAAATTTAATTTTCAAATTCCATGTCTAAATTCATGTTTAATCTTTAAGTAATCAACTTGCTTTAATTTTTTAAACTTAAATATATATAGTTAAGATTATGTCACATTTTTTTAGATTTTATCTTGAATATAAAATTAAATTATTGTATTTTCAGAGGTATTTTATAATTGGCCTAAACATTAGTAAATCAATTCTTTTATTCTCATTATTATGAAAAATTTATTAGTTCCCAATTTTCAAAGCCTAACTAGGTAAAAAATAAAAACAATGGGAAATTACACTAAAACAAACCAAAATTTAGTTCATACGAAATTTTGGTAAATAATATTTCTTAAATATGGGGTATTGGGAAATCAACAAGAAACATTGACATTATTTTGGGTTTTGAAAAATATATTACACATTGTAATGTTTTCACATAATATCTAAAGTAAAATATTTCTTATCGCAGAAGTACAAAAGAAAAAAAATACACACACGTGTAATGCAAACTTGCATATAAAGTATTTTATAACTCCACGTATACATATAAGGGGTGATCAAATGAAAAGGTACGAAATGACACGGTAGGTACAAATGTAGATTTTATTCAAAATATACACCACAGGCTTGAGCACAGCGATCCCACTGATGAACAAGCCGCAGTATTCCTTGTTCCCAGAATTCCTGTGGCCGTGACGAGACCTAGTCCTGCACAGCATCTTTGAGTACGTCATCTGAGTTGAAGCGCTTCCCTTTCAGATGTTTCTTCAGTGGATCAAACACATGGAAATCACAGGGCGACATGTCTGGACTGTAGGTCGGATGGTCCAACGTCTCCCACTTGAACTTGGCCAGTTCCATGTGTGTGACTGTAGAGACGCGTGGACGTGTGTTATCATGGAGCAAAGCCACACTCTTCTTGAGCAGCCCCGATCTTTTGTTCTTGATTGACCTGCGTAGGCATCGGAGTGCCTCACAGTACACATCAGACTACATGGTTTTTCTGTATTCGAGGAATTCCAAAACCTTGAACGTTGAAAAAAACGGTGAGCAACACCTTTCTTTTTGATGGTATGGCTTTGAACATTTTAGGGGAGGGGGTGATGACGCATGCTTCCACTAGTTTCTCACTTTCCACTGTCAGAAATCGGACAACATCTCGCTGCTCCTCAATCGTCGAATACTGCAACGCGTACGACATCCTGTCCTCATACGGACTGCCGCATCATTTGGACGCCGCTTTTGATAAGAGCCTCTGCTCTCTGCTGCGCATGCAGCCATCCGCGCATGCTCCGATCCCAGTCAGAGACTCCAGTCACATCCCGGGATGTCTCGCTACGTTCCCCCATGGCGAAATATCCAAATATTTAATTGTAAGATTTTTACATCGTTTCGTACCTTTTCATTTGATCACCTCTTATATTACGGGTAAATAGCATCATATAAGACGGTGATTCTCAACCTGTGGGGCGCGCCCACCTAGGGGGTGCGAGCATATCCAAGAGAAAACGTTATTTAAAGAAAATGATTAAGTGACTGAAGGGAAAGAACACACACGCACTTACAAAACAAAATACATTTCGACATATTTAATAATTAACTTATTAAATTAAAACACCTTACTAAATTAAAAACAAATTTAATTATTATTAGTGACTACCTTGGGCCTGTCTTTCAGAGCAAAGTATTTCGAAGGAGGGTTTAATATTAAAAATAGACACTCTCAGTTCTTTTTCTATATTTAGCTGAGATCTATATTTTGTCTTCAAAGAAGCCAAAACAGAAAATCCAGTTTCACAAAGGTAAGATGTTTAAAATGTCAATAGAATGCGAAATGCCCTTGTTTTTAGTGCAGAAAACTCATCATCCACTCCTGCCCAAAATTCAAAGAGTAATTTATTACTCAATTGTCTTTTGGTTTCGCCGCTTGCCGTGAAGTCTATGAAGGTTTCTTCCTCCTCAATTGAGAGTCCTTCGGGAGTATTTTGAAATGGATCCCTCACCCACTTGTAACTTGATATCAGTTTGTCGTCAGCAAGAAAGTACTTTTTAAAATTCTTTGCTAGCATTGCTAAATGATTTTCAATGGTTACAAAAACAACTTTTACATGTTGTTCTTCAGCCTTGTAAGTTTTAATACAATCATTCAAATTTGCAAACATTGTTAAGTTTTCTTGCTTTAAATTTCTGCTCCACAATTCCAATTTCCTACAAAAAG
This sequence comes from Latrodectus hesperus, assembly GCA_037975125.1. Taxonomy (NCBI): domain Eukaryota; kingdom Metazoa; phylum Arthropoda; class Arachnida; order Araneae; family Theridiidae; genus Latrodectus; species Latrodectus hesperus. Next base: position 51,935,005 of record CM075859.1, on the reverse strand, counting down.
CATTAACTTTATCACTCGTATCCAATATATGTGTATTTGCTCCTTGCAGTTGAAGATTCAAGTTATTTAATTTCTCGAATATGTCGACCACATGTAGCTCAATTTCATCACAAATAAACTATCGCGAAAATTCTCAGCTTCCGGTCTGTTTTCCTCTTCTAGGAAAACGGCGATTTCTTCTCTTAATTCATAAACACGTTGCAAAAATTTCCCTCGTGATAACCATCTTGCCTCGCACTAAAATAGTAACGCTGAATGTACTGCACCCATGTCTTTACAAAGTGCGGAAAAGATTCTTGATTTCAGGGGTCTCATTTTTATATAATTTACTACGGTTACAACCGTATTTAACACAATATTTAAACCAGGACTCATTTCTTTGGAAGCCAAAGCTTTTCTGTGGATCATGCAATGTGTCCAGACGCACTGGGGTGATTTTTGTTTCACAAGTGCTCGAATACTTTGGAATCTTCCGGACATAGAACGAGCACCATCGGTGCATATTCCGACGCAATTTTTCCATTATATGTTTGCCTCGTTCATAAAATCATTTAAGATAGCAAATAATGCGAGTGCTGATGCTTTGAGTTCTATTGGTTTGCAGAAAAGTAATTCTTCTACTACTGACAAATCATTACAAAATCTAACATAGGCAATGAAATGAGCATCTTTATTACTATCTGTTTTCGCATCGAGTTGTATTGAAAACAATTTGTCACGCAACTTCGACAGAAGCTGACACTCTACATCTTTAGCTATATCAGCAACTCGACGGGCAACAGTATCATTTGAAAGAGGTATAAACTGCAATTGTTTTTCAAAATTATCTCCAAACATAATTTCTACAATCTCCATTGCGGCTGGCAAAATAAGCTCTTCACCAATGGTGTGAAGCTTTTTACAGCTGACTATTTTATATGAAACTATGTAAGAGGCAATTAAAGCCTTTTCATTCACAGACAAAGTTTTTTTAAACAATGATTTTTGCTTTTCATATGATTTTAATTTTAATTCGAAGAATTCTCTAGGTTTGTTTGAGTACTCACTATGAAGCATTTCCAAATGTCGTTTAATTTATTAGGTTTCATGCTGTCTGCCGCCAACATTTTTGAGCAAATGATACACAGGGACATTTCTTCTTCATTTACTTCAGTACTAGTGAACCCAAAATTTAAGTATTCTTGAGAATATTTTCTTGATTTTATTTTCGGAACCACGCTCGTCTGTGTACTTGTTGATGCTTGTCTATCGTCTAATGCTTGCTTACGCCCGCTTAAAAATTCATCCATGATTCTGCATAAGTCTGCTGCCGTGAATATTTAATACGGTGAATTGCAATTACACGAAAATATATATAATATGCACAGTCAGATTAGATTCAATAGCGATAAAAGGATCGACTCGAATGAGATTGTCTGGAATTGAAATTAGAGTCGTAGAACTTTCTCCTTCTCCCTATGAGGAAAACATTTGTTCACATCTGCGCACGCTCCTAACTTAACTTTTAAGCTGACCAGAAATATTCCAGATAAATCGAGACTTCTCGCGAAACTGTGAGAATGCCTGACATGGCGGGACGCAAGAGCAATAAAAAGGCATAGGATTCTTGATTTTTCAATACTGAGGATCGGTGTTGCAAAATGTCTATAAATTTCCGTATTCTTGGTAATTTGTAATGTTTAAAATTAAGGTTGTGGTGTAGGTTTAGCGCCAAAATACTCAAAATACATTATTATTGTATACATTTTAATGTATGCGGTGGGGAGGGGAGCGCAATGAAAATTATGATTGAAAATTGGGCGGTGAATACTAAAAGGTTGAGAATCACTGATATAAGGAACAGAAGTATATTCTCAGAAGTAGTAATTTTAATTAGTTTTAAATATTTTCAATAAAAGTAAATTCGTATTTTTTGCAACAATATTTAAGTGATATAAAAAAATTTTAGTGACAAAAATATGTGAAGAAAATATACAATAATACATTGTTTAAATAAATATTTATAAAATTGCATACATCGTAAATAAAGAACTTTTTCATGATCAAAGTACTTTGCTTTACTTGCTCGTGCTATGTTTTTTATTGCAATATTTTATAATATTTTCTACTTCACACAATAACGCAAAATCATCAAATTAATCTTCCTTTAAAAATGATTATATTAATTTGATGAGCAGTAAATAGGCTGTTTGGTTAGCATACAAAAGAAAATTTTGTGAAACATGTTTATTTTTTATTAAATAGTAAATTTTAAGAAAATAATCTCATAATCATAATGCAAATTCTTAGGAAACACATTTTTTAAAGTTTGGAATAAAGTAAGAAAATAAGTAAATGTGATTAAAGAGGATTTAAGTTTTCTTAAAAAATAAACATTGTATTTATCATAAAAAAGGAGGTGTAAAGTAGTCTAATTAAAAAGAAAATCGATACTTATTGAGTGTATGTCTACTTATCTTAATAACAGACACATTGAGAAAGTTTTACGCCTTATGAACATACCATATTTTTTGCTCATGACGATGAAAAATTAGATAATTTAAGAAAATAAATAGATATATATGTGTGTATTCTTATTCATAAAATATAAATAATCCTAAAATAAAATAATTTACAAGGTCTCTGTGAAAAATTAATGAAAAATTTATCTCAATCTAACTTAAAATATAAATTCAAAAATAAAGCAGAAATGATATGAAATTAGAATATGACTTATAGAAATCTAAATAAGCACTTTTAAGAAATATTTTTAATCATTAATAAACACGTAATGTATTTCAAAACTTTTTTAATAAGAATAAGATAATGTATCAATTTAATATATAAAATATGCACATTTGTATCTAATGATAAGAAAATAAAGATAACTGTTGGGCCACTTGTTAAATTTCTGTTTAGGGATTGTAAATTTCATGATCACGAAAATTTATTTAAATCTTGTTAATATACATAAATAAACTTCATCTGTTAAAAGTTTCAAAAATATAGTTCGAATATATTTAACAAAATTTAGAATAAATTTAGAATATTCTGTTTGTTTTAATAAACTCTAAAAATAAATCAACCAAGCTGATTTAAAACATGGTTGTTAATTTCAAGTAAAATTAATGATTTGTCACAAAGAGTAAAATTAATCAAAAGAGTAAAATCAATCAAAAAAGGATTTATTGAATATATTTTTTGGTTTATAAGGAAATATTTCATCCCAGAATTATTTTAAGGAAAAACGCTTAAAATATTTAGTAGAGTATATTTAAAGAATTATGGACCCAATTTAAAAGTTAAAAAAAAAACCCTGTTATCAAAGAAGTATATTTTAATATTCATCTATTTATATTTATGCAAAATAAATAAAAATTGCAAATATATGTTAGGAAATTGATTCCCCATGCCATTTTAATCAATTTGAGAATTAATTAAATGGGAAAGAACTTAATAATGATAAAAACTTTAAAAACAGTGAATGTTTTAGCTGAGAACTAAGACTTTATATATTGAAAACATTAGCATTAGAATTGTTGGTGCTTGTTATTATTTTGTAAGTTCCATTTTGTTGTCTATTTTATCATATCGGAAAAACAAGTAAATGATGTAATATATTTTTATATATAATTAGTTGAAAAAAATTCGTAATAACAAGTGCTTTACCATGAAACTTTGGTATTTTAATTTTATTTTTTAAGCAAATGTATTCAAAAATTTTAATAATGTTAAATATTGAAATTAAAAATATGCTACAAAATTTGCTTAAAATTTTAAAAATATTTTGATTTAATCCATTCGTAAAAAAGTAAGTAATCTCTGCACTTGTTCCTATTGTGTTAAACAATCATAATATTACTTGTAAATTTAATTTTATATTAGTTGAAGATTTCTGCGAATATTAATTCAGTGAAGTCTCTCAAAAGGCTTATATTTAACACAATAGAATACATTTAAAACAATAAAAATATTTAGAATTTTCAGTGTTGGCATGTTATGTGCTCACAAATTTCTTAGTAATGGGTAATTGATTCTTTCATGTTATTAAAAATAAGTTGCCTTGTGCCAATATGGTAGTAAACAGTTAATGTAAATTTTGTTAATTGATATATTTACGCATTTTGTAAAACCCTCGTATTTAGCTGTATTAATTTCGAAGTTAATCTGAACTTTCTAAGTGATAGATTCATAGTTTTAACTAACAATAAGTAATGAGGATTAAATATTTTATTTTATCAATTTCAATTTCTGGGTATCGAGATGATGGGATTTTATGAAAACGATGTTATAAATTCTAATTAGTAGAAAAGTTGTACGAGCATTATTTTATTTATACTATTTTATGAAAGGGTATTTTATGACATTTATTTAAAAATATTTGATCGAACTACACTTTTTATAATGAAATAATTCCTAAATCATTAAAAAGTGAATGAGATGCATACGTGAGAGTACATGTCGTTATTTCATTGTAAGAACTGATATTTTATATGCGGAACAAGATATAATATATCTTGTTTTAATAAATTTAAAAATCAATTAAAATATTTTAATGCAAGTATTAAATAAATCCTTATCTTTCAATATTTCATCAGAATATTCTTTCGTTTTTAAACACTAAATAAATCAAATAAACTATCATTAAAATAAAAAAAAAATTCAATGGTATGATAAATTGTTTCGTTTTTGGATTTAAATACTATTTGAGATTCAAATGCGTCGACTTTCAAATCTGTTTTTCTGTGCGATTATATGGAATCGATCTATTTCGAACCACTTTCTATTGCTTAAAAAATCTCTTTAAAATAAGCAACCAGTAAGGAGCATTCTGATTTAGAAATGGAAGTTTTCCTTTTAATTAGCTGGCGACTAAAACGTTGTAACCAGGTAAGCTGATATTCAAATCCTTTAGTAATTTACATGACAAAGAGATTTCTTTATTCTAAGTTACGGTTGGTTTAATCAAAGCTCTTGTTCTGTGGTAATTATGCAGAGTCGTTGAACAATTGGACTCTTAAAAAGAATAGAGGGGGACCCATTTTGATTTTGCTTATAGCGAGATCATATATTTGAATGGGCCATGGCAGATGCTCGAATTTCAAACAAGTCGATTTTATTCTTAGAGCATTATTTGTTTCAATTTTAGAACATGTGAGTTTAAAGAAATGTTATTTTCATATCTGAAGTGCTTAAATTTTGAGAAATTTTGATAATAATTCTTTAAACCTTATTTTTTTAAGGAAAACATAACATTTTCTACAGCAGAAATGTGATTTTGAATAAGTTCAAGACAAGCTTATAATTTTTTGCTATATATTAACAATTTTCTTCTTCCGTTTAGTAACAATAAGATACTTTTTTGTTGCCAGAATGATTTTTTTAAAATATTTGGGTGATGAAATATTATTTTTTAAATTATACAATTCAATCTTCTTAATCTTCTTATACATTCTATCTTCTTATTGATCTTAAGAGAAATTTTAAGTTGTTGTTTAATGTGTTAGAAAACACAGGTTAGTAGATTTGGTTAACTAAAATATATCATAATTTTATTTTGAAGCATTAGTGTTGTTCAAATAATTAATAAATAATTATATATAAAGTTCTGAAAGCTTTAAGTTTTCCAACCATTAAGATAAACAACAAATGAATTTATTACTATTATTTGCTTCAAAACTAACTAATTAACAATTATTTGTTTCAAAACAAAATTTACAAGTTATTACTTACGTAAAATATTGTAAAAATATAGATATTTATAATTTTTAAACTACTCATGGTAAATTTTTATAAAAAATAAAATAAATAAGCTCATACAATTAAACAGTGTATCAGAGCATTTAATGCTTATTTACAAGTTCCAGTTACTTCATGATTTCATTGACACATATTTTTGCGAAAAAATGTATAAATAAATAAATCAAGAATTACAAAATAAATAGAATAATTAAAGGAAATAAGCTTTTATAAATTACAAAATTTTATCGACTAGGAAATATGTCCAATATTTGTCTACATATTTAGAAATTCCCCACTAGAACTAAATTACAATATAAATCAGAGTTGTTTCCATTTAGAATATTTATCTACACAAACATTTAGGCATGATAAAGTTTGTTGGTTTAAAATTTCAGTGCTAAAATACAGAAATCTGTTCGCATGAAAATTAAAATATTTCTTATACTCTAGTTTGATTTCCTAAAAAATAATTCGTTTGTCGTATAAAATTTTTTTCCGTGTTACTCATATTACAAAAGAAAGCAAACCGTGCTGTTTCTTCAGTGTTAGATATCTTGATCTTTTTATAGAACTTTTGAAAGAATTTAAGAAATACATTAAATTCATCATATTTTTGGTAACAATATATTTTCTGTAATCTAAGGCAAGCTGTTTTTTATATGTACGCCTGTATAAATATGATATATATTTTAATATTAGAAGGATTTTCTGAATAAAATAAAAACACTTGCTACTGTGACTAAGTGATTTTCTGTAAGAACATGTTATTAAGTAGTTTGCGAATTATACTATGCAATATTTAAACTAATATCGAAGGAAATGCACATTTACATGATTAAAGAATATAAATATGAGACAAAATGCAAAGGCAATTTAGTTAAAACAATGAAAAGCGGTCCTTTAAATAAATATTGCAAAAAAATATATTCTAGGTCAGTAGATTTCATCGTTGAATATAATTACCTACATATTGAACCTACTACAATCTTATACCTGTTTACTGACATAGAAATGACTTAAAATTTAAAAACATTTATATAGCACTTTAAGTTTTTGCTTCAAGAATAACTTCAAAGATTTTTTGTTGAGATGGGTAATCAGAAAGTAAATGACAATAAGCATTTAAAATGAGGAAATAACAGTTTATTTTTGTTCTTTTTTTATATATATTAACTTAATTTTAAAACTTAAAAAATGCCCATATGGTTGTATTCGATAGGAAACTTGACACGACTTATTGCAACACAACACATATTACAACAGTATATGGAGTGATTATATTTTTCAAAATGATTTACAAGAAATTAAAATAATTTAACTGTTTTTAGCGAAATGAAATTTTTAAAAAGCAAATTGAATATTTTAAGAAATACGTAATGTAAAAAGAATAATTAAGTGTCTTGAAAAATTTGTAGAGCTATAACAATTTTTCATCAGGGTATTAATTTCCGAACGACAATGAAACCTAGAATTGTGTGTGAAATAAAGCCATATTAAATAGATATAATTATTTTACTTATATAATATTTATTGAATTTGAGTTATTAAATTCCTATTCTTTAGATTCACAGGTTGATTATAAATAAAAATTTTTATTTGAATAGATAAAATTATAATTTTGAGCTAATACTTATTCTGTTCATTCCCAAATTCTTAGAAATAAGAAAGAAAGGAAAAAACATCGGTTGTGATTGATTTCAGCTAATACAATTTATATTATAGCTTGTTTCAGTAATAACATAATAAATAATATTCTAGTACAATTAATAATAAAACTAGAACATTGTGAATATGTAAGGAGATATTTCGTTCAAATAATAGTGAAATATTGAAAAAAAAACTGTTTTTCTTGGAAGTTTGTTTCTACGAATATCTTACGTTTGATTATATATTTCTTATAATGTCAACAAACCTTCTTACACAAGTTCTTCTTAGAAATAAATTACGAAAATTAAATGAAGTTATTTTAAAGGACAATTGTAAGTTTCTCGCTTCAAGCAATTCAATTTCAACGAAATAGTTAATTCAATACTGTTCTGTTTAGCATGCAAGAGTTACTAAATTACTTTTGTCATATCAAAATGAGTATATAGTGTAAAAACTTTTTAAAATGCACATTTTTTTAAAATTCGTAGTGAAAATAATTGATTTTAGAATTTTTAAGTCGTCAGTCTATATATATATATATATATATATATATATATATATATATATATATATATATATATATATATATATATATATATATATATTAGCTACGAGAATTTTACATAAAATATGTACTGAATAAATGAATAAACATGTTTAAGCTATTATCTTTAACAAAAGATAGTAAGTTCATCAAAAATATTAGAAAAATGTGTTACTTCAGAGTTACACTTATTCAGTGAAATAAAATACGAGATTTATTGTCAGTGAATTAAAAAGAACAATAACATGTCCCGCAACTTTTTAAATCAGTTAATAAAGTTTTCTATGAAATTAAAAATATACGTAAGATCTAAATGTTTAATAATGAAATGTAGAACAATTGTGCTTATGGCATTTTGATTTGGGTATGAAATGAAGTCGATGCAGTATACAGTGTATTGATTTAAAAGGAAACACACTTCCCTTATAAATTTTTTTTGAATACACAATTAAATTTGATTATTAACATTCTAAATAAAGTTAATGACTGATTTTCGTTAGTATTTGGTTCATAATTAAATCTTCCATCATTTAACAATCAAAACAGTGTGGTCATTTTATTAAGTTCTGACTCGTGATAATGTCTGATGCTTTAATTAATATTTTATTGAGCTTCCTGGTTAAACCATATTTGGTCAAATCATATTGAATGAATGTAGATAAGAATGTAGTACCTTAATTACTTAAATCTATGCTAGATTTAATCAGAAATTGAAGAAGGATTGGTACTTAATATAAATCAAAAGAAATACGAATATTATTAAATAAATATCAGCAGACTCAATAATATTTGAGAAAATTAACAATGTGATTATTGTTAAAATAATATCCGTGGATCGTATTATATTAAGATAATAAGCAATACATATAAATAAGTAACTAAGGTCATATACTATTTGAGGCAGAATAAAGTCATATAAATATCAGCATTTATAATATTAGTAATTTTATCACATTTGACCATAGTGATAATATTATTCTCCTTAATCCTCAAAACGATAAGAATTCTAATAAAAATTATAAAATAATATGCATTATGTTTCGTTTTGATATTAATACATGAGTAGGTAGTTACTTTTAACCAATACATACATTATAAATTTGAAGATAAATATAATTCAAGATTTCAAATTTGAAGTGAATAAATATTTATCAATTTGTAACAGTATTAAATTCAAAAGAAAATCAATATGATTTGTATGCAATCCAAATTTCTATGTAATCAAACATGTATGTGTGTGTGCATTTTATACTGAACTAATTTAGACGCTTATGAAAATAAAAAAATAACCACTTTGTATTGTATAACTTATTGTCAATTCTTATTCAAGGACACTTATATTTGCCTGGTAGTTCCTATTCAAAAATTACTTATATTTAATTAATATTATTTAAATTAGCATTTTGATATTTAATAAAATATATTAAAGATACATCATATGAATGGAAAACTGAAATTGTTGTAAGTTTATTATTATAATAATTCCACATTCACAAGTTTTAAAATTTATTTTTACTCATTTACCCATTGTGATCTTATGTATAGAATATCTTGTACTAGTATTAATTTACTTTTAATCATGCTAACAGAAATAGCTTTTGAGAAAATATCTGTTTTTTTCTACAAAGTTTATATGCACATGTCTGTTCTTACACGACAAGTTTCCTTTTTAAACTTAACTTAGACGTGAAATATATAGTTTCCACAAAAGGGTCTCACATTTGTGTTTGAATATTTATCGAAAATGGTATGAGAAAACGTCAAAGTATCTTAAGAAAAAAATACAGTGACGATCAGTGTCACCGCCTTAACCTTGTTTTTCAAATTCAGTAAAATGTAAATTTTTTTTATATCTTGTTCGATAGAACGGATCAGGTTTTCTTTCAAACTTTCGATATAACAACTTTACATTTTTTACTGTTGAAGAAGTGCTGTTACATTTTTTAGTTACTTTCTTGATATATTGAAAAATTGTCTTATTATAAATTTGAATCCTTTAATGAATGATAATATAATCTCACATTTGATCAAACTCGACAGTTCTATACCATTATGTTTCATAAAAATAGAAACAGCAGTAAGCCTAATAATCACACTTTTTTCTAAAAATAAAAAATATATGGTAAGGCAGAGGATAGAATTATAAAAAATATTTCTTCTCCATTGCTGTAAGCTTTAGCAACGGGAATAAATTATGTTAATTTTTAAATTTAAAATTTCTTTTTAAATGATTCAAAACTTATTTCTTTAAGTAATTTTGTGTTTTCTAATTTACCTAATACTAATTAAATAAAATTTCATTTTTTTTATTCATTTGATTCAATTCATTTGGCGGAAAGTATTGAGCACTTTAAATAATTTTATATAAAAATTATGAAAGATATAAATAAAATATGGTTTTAAAATTATATTTGATTTCAAAATGAATATTTTCGTGATTCTATAATTTTTTTGTCTATGTTGTATTTTCTCAAATTAGTTTCTGTAATGTAAAACCTATATTTGGTTTAAAAATTTCTTTTAGTATATGAACGTATTTGCCTTATTATTACAGCAATAATTATAAAAATTATTCTCTACATGAAAGAAATTTTTTAACAAAATTATCTGAATAATATTAGTCTTTATATTCTTCAAATCGTAGTTTTTCATTTAAATGTTTTTTTAAGCGTGAAAGATTAGTAAACAGAAACTTTTGAATTTGTCACTTCTTGCTTCCCAGAAATAAATTTATTAACATTTGTTTTTAAAGTTATATATAAGGGTATACATATTTTTAAAAAACATTTTTAAACCGAATATCAACAAAAAAATCTTATGCTTTATTTTAAATATTCTGTTCTTAATCGTTTTAAATCCGTTTGAATTTTTTTTCGTATTTTTAAAGCCAATATATATATATATATATATATATATATATATATATATATATATATATATATATATATATATATATATATATATATATATATATATATATATATATATATATATATATATATATATATATAGACATTCCCTTAAATCTATAAACCCGGCTTGAAATAGGTGTTTCGTGTAATACGTGATAGTAAAAACCAACCGAAATCTTAATGTAAATGCTTTCTGTATGTGTGTGTGAGAAATGATTTAATTTTGCTTAAATTAAATTATGTGCATTAGATTTAAATTTTGCAGTTTTATATATTAAAAATGATATAAAGGGTAAATGTTATTTACCAAGCATTAAAATAAGTAATTATTAATGTAATAGATAGTAATTATTGTGTGATATATACACACACACACACACACACACACACACACACACACACACACACACACACACACACACACACACACACACACACACACACTATATATATATATATATGAACATTCCTAAATTTTGTAAACTGAGGGACGTTGCCTATTTCAAGAATGATATTATTTTTATTTGTACACGATTCACTCACTTAATGCGGAGCATCATTACTATGATTATTAATTATACAGATTGTTAGAATGGATATCTGAAATGAATTTCGATTATTGCAGTTTTGATGAATGTTTCTAGGTGTTGCTAAATGAACTTCTATGAATGCATCTTAAATTTCTTGAAATAAATTACTTTACATTTAATTACATAAATAAAATGAATTTTAAAATAACTTTTAAAGTCTAAACGTGCGGCAATTATTAATGTAATTAAATTGGTTAATAACCAAGATGTATACATATATATATATATATATATATATATATATATATATATATATAAAATTCACTTTTGATGTCAAATATGAGATAAATAAATGACTTTAATACATGAAATTTATATATTTGTTATTTAGCAATCAATGCCCATACAAAATATTTTTTCATACATAAAATGTAAACAAAAAATTTTTTGTTTATCTTGTATGCAAATTAAAATTTAAATACATATATAAAATTTCATATATATATATATATATATATATATATATATATATATATATATATATATATATATATATATATATATATATATATATATATATATATATATATACGAACTTAAACAATATATATTCCCTACTCAAAACATGTACTTATGTGTAAATGAAACTGGATTATGAACCATATACACAAGATATATTGCTTGAACTCTTAAAAAGCATTTACATAAAATACAAAAATGATTTGTGTGAGAAGAATATAAAATACATGATGATGAAGTTGTTGATTGTTAGACACATAATTTATTCTGCATTTTATACATGTCTTGTGGTACTAAAAAATTCTTTAAAAGTAAACATTTCTAAAATTCATAAAATATGCTGTGACCACGAATATGAAGAAGACTATTTTCATGCTTCTTGAAGTATTCCAGAATTAAAAGAAATGGAGAAATGAAACCTTATTATCTCATAGGATATTGCCGTACATAAAAATTGTGAAAATGAAAAATGTATAGGAACATTAAATACGCAATCTGTTTGATATAAGTTCAGGATTATTTAGCACGCAGAAGGATTTCTCTCTGTTGAAAAAATCATATTGACACATTATAAGCCACTGACTACAGTATATCTTGTCAGTGCTAGAATTACGTTGTTCTGAGCAGAATTTAATGGATTCGAATGTAGTCACTCTGTTGAATAACTAAAAGCTGCTGTTGTGTTTCTACTTTTTACATGCATATCTGTCAAATTAGTTCTTTTGAGTATCTCGTATTTATCACATTGCAACGCTTCAATATTGCCCACTACATATAAAAATCCTCCAGGTAAGAAGAACAAAATAAACGTAACTTTTATTTCTTTAGACTATTCTTTATGTGGTATCTAAAAATCATGTTTTAAGCTCACTATAAAATAAATTTTGTTCTAAACTTGTAATGAGAAATGTCTCAGATTGGATCCACTATGAAAGACGTTTTTAATGTACACATTTTTTGGAGCAAGAATTTCAGAGTATCTGATATCTTCTTTGCGAAACATAAAATATCTCATAAGCAGCCAAATCAAATCCCAAATAAGCCTCATCATCTTTGAAGAGTTTTTTTGAAACGCCATACACTTTACATAGGAAATCATCCTATGAGAGTTTTTTTATTTGTTAGATTTTTGTTTGTTAGATGTATTGTGTGGTGTCAAAATATTATAGATTAATCTCACTTTGGCTTAATTCTAATACTTCCCTCTTTGAGCAGAAGTTAATTAGATTCTACTGTTAAAATATGGGTGGCTGAAATTGTATTTTCAATTGCTAAATGCATGTCCATTTAAGTGGTATTTTGTGATTTCTGTAGAATACTTATCATTTGAAATGCTATTACGAATTACTACTTTTAAACCTTCTTGCTTTGAATATTTGATAGAACTTCGTATGAGTTTTTAGATGCTAGACTATTCATTGTATAATGCCAAATCAACCCATATTATATTTATTAGTATTTTGCTTTTTGATAAAAGTACACATTATTTTCTTGGCTCCGACATTTTACAATTTTAAACTTCTCCAAGCCTTTTCCTTTTAGTAAAAGAATCACATAAAATAGCATAAATTACATAATGTTTCTTATTTTATGTTAAAAAATTCTATTTTTATTGAGAATAACATTTCTTGATAGTTTAATTGGTGTCTAAAGACTTATCAGTAGCTCTTTTAACGAATACTTATCAGTAGCTTTTAAGCTTTAAAATACATTTAATTTGTTAAAGCTGTTAGAATTTACTATTTGATATTCTTGTGAGATAAATTAAATATTTAGAATAGCATTTAAGGTCTAAAGTTATTTAAATGGTTTTAATAAATTAGGTAGTTCATTATTCAGCCTTGATTCAGTATAGAACTAATAATTGTGTGTGAACTTAATTCAATCACTCTATCATGGTAAATTCATTCAACAGCGACATAAAATTCCATCTAACATTGCTGAATGTCCTTAAAACTGATATTTTTTAAGTTTTCGTTTAATGTTTAACACAATTATGATAATGTCCATGTTCATTTAATGCATCTGTTCAATGTTTACCAGATTACACAATTTAAAAAAAAATTTAACATGAACTTTCTGATAGTCTCAAAACAAGATTGCCTATTTATCTATTGAATAAATTAATTTCATATATAAATATTTTGTTTTAAATTATATTTAACATAAAGGGTTATATATTCATGCAGATGATGAATTGTTTTATAAAGTATGTCAGTGAATATTTACTGTATTTTTCAATGGCATGAAAACCAAATCATTTTTTATGAAAAGTAAATTTGTTTACATTTGATACATTTGTGATAAAAATGTATTATATTAATTATTCAAAAACATACATCATAGGAACTTATAAGTATCTAAGTTCTTTGTTAAAATATGTATTCGCAAAAGTTTGTATTTCGTAAAAATATACATAAAATTGAAATAAGTTTCAATAAAATTTAGCTGAATGTCTTTTTATTGCAATATTTTTCGTCAAATTTGATTTTACTTTCATTCAAATGGTTGCTATGTTATTTATTTTTCGTTTTTCAGTATCCTTCCATTAATGGTTCACACTGTGGATTTTAATTCAATAATGTTTGGATTCGAATCATACAACAGATATCGGGTATGATATCTGTTGCAGTTTGGATTCTATTTTAAATTGTATCTGCAGATCTAATTAACCCTCAGGTATAAAAAAATTACTGATGAGTGACAAACAAACCAAACCAGTCAGCATACCTTCATGTTTTTATGTGAAGGCTAATAGTTCATCCTTTTCATTTGATTGTGATGCTTTTGTAATTGTTTACATCATATAATTGTAATTTTAGCATTTTTATTCATCACTATGTGTTTTTTGGGGTTAATATAATCAAGCTCTTTCATAAAAGTTAAAGAAAATTTCCTTAAGGTAAAATATTTTTGCGAATTTGATAATGATTTTAATGCAGAAAACAAAAGTGACAGTTATCTATCAAAATATTGCCAAAAACAACCATATATATTATACTTCAGAAATTATTACAAAAAGAAATAGGTCACTGAATAAAAGTAAAGTCTCAGTTTCACATTCTTAAATTTATCCTGAAGCTTTTGGATTTGAAAAGTTCTATCTCTTTTATGCTTTCTTTATTACCAAAAAATAGCTTTATATATAAAATTTATTATAGCAATAAAAAATGTTAGATTTTACAATGATTGATAACCAGGTAATCAGCGCATGCATAAAATCGTTATAATATACATTATTCAGACCCAAGCGTCTATGTTACTATGGAAACCAATCATTAAAGATTGAGAGAACAAGAGAAGTTAGCCTAACTTTTCAAAATAGGATCTATTATGTATTTTTTATATGCCCTTTTATTTTATTTTATTTCTTGAGTAAAGAAGTGAAAGTGACAAAAGCTGTTTCCACAAATCGTTGAGATTTTGTTATACCCTTCTTTTTTCTTTAGTAAGTGTTATATCTATTCCGTAAGGCTATGATTCCGTAAAGCAAAATCTTGAAAAATAGTATTTTAGAGAATCAGAAGTTGAATTTAGGTTTTCATTGATTGTTAAGTGGAAGATAAAACACCTTTTATCTCGGGGACGAATTTATCTCGACACTTGACCTCTCATGGATTTTACTCGAAGCAAGAGATTTTGTCTCTTCAAATAATAAACATTTTACATGTTTTAAAAATTATTTAATACTTTTTTACACTTTAATTTATGGAATTAAATCATGATAAATAATAAAATGAAACATATTTTATAAAGGTGCAATTTTGCAGAAGAAAGGTTTTGATTAAGAAACTTAAGTAAATTGATAAACACGCACATAAATACAATTGAAAAAGACTCCTTAAAATTTTAATTTTTGTGTTTTTTAATTAAATTTTCATAATATATAGGGCATATGAATCTAACATTGTTGTAATATTTCTCCATCAAGTGAAGTTTTCAATATCTAATGCTAAATATATTTATGCAAGTTAACTCAAAATTTTAAAATGCTTAATATTATAAGAGAAAAATCTGGATCTTAATAAGTCATTGTGTATTGTGAATGTCTCGAATTTGAAATCCTTGGTTTCATTAACATATGAGAAATACGAAGAAACAGAAAGACAACAACTATTTTATACGAAACACAAAGGTTATTAACTGGGGTAAATTTAAGTGCTATAAAACAAATGAAAATTACATTTAAGAAACGTAAAACGTAGTTTTAAGAGCACTGCATAGATTCATTCATCAGAATCAAGTGGAATTTAAATTAAAGAAACACCTGTATAAATCATTTATTTAAAATATTAAAATATAATTTCTAAATAAGAAATACTGGTATTCATATTGCAATTTTAATTAAAAATATATTTTCACTTACTAATATCAAAATATACTGGGCATTCCAATGTTTATTTTAGAATTTTAGCTAACAAATTTTAGCACTCTGCTGTTAATAGGTCCCACGAGTGTGCCATAGAATATGTACTATGTGTAATTGTGTACACTTATGTTTCATAGGATATATTTGGGATACTAAAATGTAATCAAAGATATTATTTATTGTGTGCAATTGTAAATTGTATGTTAAATTAAATATTGAATACAAAGAAATTTATTTAAATTATTAAACATTGTTTAAAATATGTGCTGTTAAAAGAATACAAAAGTTATATAAGTTCAACAAAAACCAATTGTCGAAAAGAAACTTTTTTATGTACGAAAGCACTTACCTTTGAAGGGAATAAAGTTGTTTTAGTTTAGTAAGTAACAAATAAAATCTAGTATTTGAATTCCAACGCTTTTATGAAATGCACCGAAATCAAGAGGACTCCTAGATTCTAGATATCTAACATTATAAGTAGGTGTAGATATTATTTTAATCACAATAAATAAAATAGATGTTTATGATTTCAAAGTGTATTTCAATCAACGATAATTTGAAAGTATTTTATATGAAATCATTTTAATGTAGTTTTATATCCATCGTAAATTTGAGTTCCGTAGACTATGTAACTCATATTTTCTCCATTTTGTAAATTTAATTACTTTTGATGGTTTGAATTATTTCAGGTGAATTCGATTAGCAAATGAGATGGGAGATTTCAAGCTTGGTTGCGTAATCAAAATTTTCTGACCATATCTAATTATTCATAAATTTTAAGATTTTAAAAATTCAAGATTTTTTAATAATAAGATAAATTCAAGATTCTATTTTTCTATACACATGAAACTATAGAGTTTAAATTTAATATTCGTTTTTTATTTCTTTTTCAATTGAATTTCAGGTTAAAATTGCTTTTAGATGTACAAAAAAATTTGTTTCTATGACATTTTGAATTTCAAATGTTTATTTCATCACAGAAATTTTCAAGATAGAAAGAAAGAAAATAAATGCCCCAGGTCTTTTTATAAAAATTTTTTGAATTACTGTAGCAAAATAATATGTTTATTGCAACATAGGGTAAATAAAATATTTAAAGGCAATTTAAATGTAACAAAAGTTTGCTATTTCCTATCAAAAACAAACTGTGTTGTTTAAATGTCAAAAGCGTAAAAATTCTGAGATTTATTTTTGTAAGTAGTAATGTGTAGAAATTGTTTTAACAATACTTTTGTTGCTCTTACAGTTGGTTTGGTTTGTTTGTCGCTCAACGGTCATTTTTTGCACATGAAGGCTAATTAGACCGGGACCTACGGTTCAAAGTGGATTCCGAACCACTACAAACATCCATGTCCAAGGTGGTATTCGGACCCACGAATTGTTGAACCGAAGGCAAGAACGCTAACCATTCGGCAACCAGCTCGGCTTTGTTACTCTCACAAAATCTGTTTTCATCGTTGTTAGATTTGGCTGTGGAAATGAAGTATAGTTTAAAGGGCATTAAGTTAAAATTGACTTTTCATATGAGTAAAATATTTTTCAAATGCTTTTCCGATCATTCAAAAATGATCTTAAGTGCTTACTTCCTTTCAGCTTTACTTTCTCAAATGATAATGGAAAGATTTTATTTAGGAAGTTAGGAAAGTCAAACTTATAACAAAACGTAATGGAAAATTAAAAAATAATTTTCACGCACTGTCAAATATGACTAAATACATTTCTTTTATAAAAATATTTATTTATCCGCAAAAAATATTCCAAGTTGATTCTTCTTCATTTATATTTAGTTCCATATATAATCTTTATAAATTTTAATTAACTGATGAAAATAAATTAGCTAATCACATAACTATTATTGATCTAAACCAGAGTTTCTTATTTTCATCAACATTTACCTAATCTTTCATTGCATAAAAAAGTATTGGAAAGTTTGAGACGATCTTTCAGCTTGTGATACATGTAATGACTAAATAATTGCGTCTATTGGAGAGGAGAAAACAGGAAGCGCTCGATTGGTCAAGGAGAACGAAACTTGTTGAAAACTTTACCAGAAAAACAACAGGTTAGGTAGCGGAATTACATGTCCTTAATGGCAGAAAATCCCAATTTGAAATTGTTCAGCACAGTGAACAATATTTTTAGCTTTTGATAAAAAGTTATTCTTTGAAGTATATTTTTATAAGACAAGCTTTTTTTCCGAATGAATTTTTATTTCCTTATACAATTGTATTATCTGGATGAGTCTAGCGTTTTTTAAAAATACAGCTAATTCTAAATAAGAATAACTTTAATTTGAAAATAATATACTACTTTAGATTAATATTTATTATTATTAATAATTTTCATTTTTTAAAAATATGACAAGTGTCATGTGAGTATTATTGTGACAGATATGCTTAAAACAGAAAAATCTAGCTTTTAAGGATTTCAAATAAAGAAAAGCTATTTGAAATTGATGCCTCTAATCTTTCAATTATCTCAAAATATGGGAATTTAAATATAGTGTATTGTTATTAAAAATCCAAATCTTTCTAGTTTAAAACATTAGCAAATAATCAGAAATCAATATAAGACTATATAAAATATTCCGGATTTACACAAATAAATTTTATTAAGAAGCTGGGGTCACATGCGCTTTTTTGAGAGAAGCAAAATATGTAAATCATTCATTCTACAGTAATTAATGGTTTTCTGAAAATGATAGAATAAAAATGCATTACTTTTCCTTCAAAAATTGTAGCGATTATGCAACAGATATTTCAAAACGAATGATGCTTTTGTACTATTCCATTTTTAAGCAAATTCATTTTAAATTCATTAATTCACAATCATGATGAAATAAATATTCTACAAAAGTTTCATATCTTTACTAAAAAACAGTACGTGTTGTTTTAATTGAGTTATTAAGTCTTCATTAATGTTTTTTATTTAAAAATTAAGGTATTATTAATTGCATAAGAGTTTAAATATAAATATCAAAGAAAATAAAATTTAATCAACGTACAGCTTCTCTTTAGTTACGGATTTTCATCTATTTCTGATTCTTTAAAAAATGAAATTAGATTTACTTCCTACAATCATGTAATTCATAGTATATTTGATCTTCACATCATCAAAATAACTCATTCAGAAAATTAGAAATTTTAAATTGAAAAAATGAAAAACAGTTTTCAAATTCATTGTCACTTTTGAGTGATCGGTATAGTTGCATTTTGTATAAATGAGATATGTTGAAATAAAGAAAATTCAGAACATTTGCATTTATTATCCAAGGACATGTGAGTAATCCTTTTCAGTTGTTATCATTAAAAATTTTCCTCAGCATTCACTCTTCATCGCTTGAATTTAGGGTGCATTAAAATAAAATAGAAAATTGTATCTCCCCGTAGTGATTGCGATTAATATCGCTCCGCTGCTCTCATATTCAAGCGAGATGCTTCATTAAACACAATAGAAGAAATTCGGATTAGGAGTTTAAATTAAGCTCGGAGGTTCTGGTTGGAAATTAGTCACTTGTATTAATTATTGCTTTTTTTAAAAAAGCGTTAACCTCTTTTCATTATGTTTATTCGGAATATATTCCTTTAAAAATGAGACTACGATGATGTGTGTGATGTTCACTTTCAAAAATGAAAGGAAAACTGTTTTCGAGTATATATATGTAATAAGGATTTGAATTAATGTTTATTTGCTACAGCATATACATATTTTTATTCAGTTGATTTCATAAAGCGATTGAAAATTATATAAGGCACTCTACTTTGGAGAATAATTTTAACTTCAATTGTATTCTGATGAATTGTTATTTAACACTAATCATACCATAACGGGTCAAATGACCCATTTTGAACTTTTGCATCGATAATGCACGTATTATCTTATTAATTCTCCAAATTTAACTTACTGACTTTTTCTGACTATTTAAGTCTACTGTTCTTATTCTATTTTTATAATTTTTTGTTTTGTTTATTTTGAGTAATAACTGTCGTATACCGTTGTCTACCACATCGGGTCATTTGACCCGGAGAACATTTTTTTTGTTTTATAAGCTTATCAATACATATTGCTTATTTTATTGTATTCAGTAAACTGCAAATGTATGCAAAAACTGTTACGTAAAGTAGTTCAATCAAAATAGCTGAGAATATTTCAAGAAAATATAAAAATTTTAGATTGAAACTAGACTTTTGTGTAAAAAAGGTAGCAAAAAAAGAAAAGTTTAGTACACAGTTTTTATTTTATTTTGATAGCTTTATTAGTGATACAGGTAACTATTTACCCATAAAATGTCGAAACGAACGAGACAGTCCAAATTCTTAGAAGATATAAATGATATTGGAGAAGAGTTTTCGGAAATCGGTGAAGATGAATTTTCTGAAAACGAAGATGTATTGGTTACAAACGACCTGGCGTTTACCTGAAACTGTTTCATATTACAATAAAACTAAATTTGGTGTAGACATGACCGATCAAATGGCGAGGAAATTTATTACAATGTCTAAGTCTTGCAGATGGCCACTCCAAGTTTTTTCAATATCCTTGATTTAGCTGGTATAAATGCCTGGATTTTATACAAGCAAACGACAGGAGATAATATCTCGAGACAAGATTTTTTACTCAAGCTAGCAGTAGAACTTGCCGACGATTTTCGAGTTGCCCGTGAACAACCAAAAGAAAAAGCAAATACTAAGCGATCGTTGCCTAACCCTGTTACAGATTCTAATAAACGTAAGAGATGTCAAATAGGATACTGCAAAAATAATAAAACTAATAAAATTTGCTCCAATTGTAAAAAATTTGTTTGCAGGAAATGTTCGACGGAAACACTTATGTGTAAAAAATGTGATGTATAAAAACAACTCTAATTTTTTGCGTTTGAAATAGAAATTGTAAAAATACTATTTCATATAATTATAATACATATTTTATTTCCTTTCCAACATCCATATTTCATACATAAAAGTAGGAAACGTAAATTTCGGGTCATTTGACCCGCTATGGTAAACTAGGTATCTAATAAGTGTTGGTATGATAAGTGTTAAAAATTAGGTTTAAAATTAAGTTTTGGAATATATTTAATAATGATTTGCCCTCATTAAAATTTATATTTACTTTTAATATTTGTTTATCAATTATACACAATGTAATAAATTCTATTGCAAAAGGGAAAATTTCCATATTTGTTGCTATATCAAAACCTGTAACTAGAGGTTATAAACTATTTTTTTTAATTTAAATTTATATTTATTATTAAATGTATTATTATATTAATTAAACTAAATTTATATTTTGAAGTCAAATAGTGATAAATTTATGCTATTTAACTTTAAGTAATAAATTCGACTTTACATTTTTTAAGATATTAATACTGCTCAACTATTTTGTTATCTTTTTATTTAATAAAGAATATGAATATTGATTAACTTTTTTTATAAATTAATTTTTCCATTGATTTGATTAATTTTTCTGTTCCGTATGAATTTCACTTGTAATGCACTATTTCGAAATTTAAGCATATTATTTTAATATAGATTATAAGAATATTAATTTCAGAATTCTTGTATGCCAGTGATAAAATTAGTTTAACTCAAATTATTTTGCTTAACAATAACATATATTTCTTGCATATAACTCAATAGGATCTTTATATACAAATAAAATATTTTATGCATAATGAGAAATAAATAAAATATTTATAGTATCATATAAAAGCAACGTCATTTTAAATAAAATAATTTAATTTCTTGTAAATTTAAAATTACATCCTGAATGCAGTCTATGAAAAACTGAAATACGATTTTTATTTCTAAGTGGCTATTGAATTTAAGTTAATCTTTACAAAAATAGCCAGTTCAATTTTTTTATTATTTTAGCTGTTATACAGTATTTGGTAAAAATCAAAATTTAAGGTTTAAAAATTAAATTTATATTTATTTCAAAGTTAAGTTTTTACTGTTTGCAGTTTTAACACATATTTGTGGTATAATTAAAATTTGGTTTCCATCAATAATAAAAATTATTTTTTTAAATGTTTTTTTGTGAAATTTGAATTCTATTGTCATTCAAGTTAAATGAGATCACATATGCATCAAATATTTAAACATTTTAAAGTAAATTTATTCTTGAAAATTAATAATTTCATGTATAATTGCATCATAAACACTATAACAACAAAATTATTATTAAATTTAAATTTTATAATATTCAAAAGTAATCAACCAACAATTTAGGATGTACAAAAAGTAGAGAGCTTATTCAATCCAGAAATTAGTTTCGTTGTTACTGCTTCCATATTTGTCTGCTTCGTAAATTTTAGTTTATTTCAGTTCCACTGAAAAGCTCGAGAGAGTTTCAAATATTCCTTCACAGGTACATTACAATCACCTGAAGATTAGTTAAATCTTCTGAGCTTCCTAAAGCATTTCTAGGATGCACAATAATGCAACAAAGCACAACGAGTTCTAGGCCACCCTGGGTGCAGTTAGTAACCTAAGAATCGTGGGAACATGGCCGGCTGCTTTTAAGATAGGGGTCAGATAGATATGAATTTAGTAGTTTCTCTCTTGACTGTGGTTCAGATTATCTAAATATATTTTTGGGAAAAATTATAATCTTCTAAAACTTTGAAAAGTGTCAAGTTTTGGTTGAGTTTACCCATTACTCTCCTATAACAAAAAGATACACAAAACAATTTCTCACTAACATTATCTTAAAGACAAAATCCTTTATAAGTAATTTGAAATTTATTTTTTAAATTTTTCGTAATGTAACTTATTTTGTAGTAAGTACTAGGTAAAATGGATAAGGAAGAGCTAGATAAATTTAATAAGAACTTATATACTATCAATTCATTTTTAAATTTTATCTAATACAAAACTTTCCGAAGCATATAGTAAAATTTCTTACTAAATTTTGAAAAGTATAATTAATTTATTCCTTAATTCATTTACTTTCAATTTACAAATTTGATAACTTATTTTAGTAATGGTATTATTTGGTTGGTTACTTTAATAAATTTAATTAAAAAACGTTAAAATACATGTGTCAATTTAAGCAGAATTTTTTTAGGTTCTCTTTCGATTCAAGATAAGTTTATTACTAAAATAATTATGTAAGAGAATGAGTTTATGTTACTGAGACTATATTTTGTCTTTTCAGCATATAATCTTATAAATATATTTTAAAACATAAGATATTATATGCGCATTCCTATATATGGTATTTATTTCTAAGTCTCCAGGATAAAATATATATACTGTCGCGAATTTAAGAAAGAGTTAAATATATTTCTAGAATAGTATGTATTGGATGTAATTAAAATTTTTAACCTAATATCAATTGAAAATAAAATATCAAACCTCCATTTCATTATTTATAACATGTATATTTGTATCATTATTTTTCAATGAAATTAATTGTTCCCAGAATTAAAACTATGCTAAAAGAAGAATGTAACTAACAATTTTAGTTTTTCAAATGGTTAATTGGAACAATAATGGAAATAAACTATTACAAATTTTTCAAAACTTATAACTTGTGATTACGCTTATTTTTATTATTAAAATTTTTCTGCAACAAAAATATTTTTATGACTGTGATTTGAGTAAGATGTAATTGTAGCAACTATATAATTTTATTTATAATTTAGCAACTATTAATTCATAATATTACTGTCAAAAATTTTGAAACTGACATCTTTTACACAGTCTTAAGAATGTTTTTAGTTAATATATCATTTATATTTTAAAAACTTTAATATAATTAAAATTTAGGGTCTTAAGTATCAAAAATCATCAAAAAATATTAAAATCGTTAGGATCTCAAAGATAATAACTATTTTAGCAGCCAACTACTGTACTATAAAAATAAATGCTGGTATTGAGATCAAATTCTCAAATATTGAGCCTCAATTTACAAAATATTATATTTTCATATAAGTATATTCAGTTTAGAATTAATATTTTAATTACGTTAAATGGGTGTGGGTTTAAGAAATAATGCAGGTACTCAGAGTTATGAGTAATTTAATTAAATAATTTTTTTGAGGCTTCGTTGAGTGCCAGAAAAATTTGCGTGTAATTTGAAGCTGTCTTTTAAAAGCTTGCACTGATAACTGTATTATTCGATAATTACATAGCTATCAGTTTTTAGAGAGCTCTGATTTAAAAATATATACTACTATATATAAATAGAATTTCTGAATATTATACATTTTTAATTACATTCAGGAAAAGTTTTTCAAAGTTTGAGAAACTATTTAAATAGAATTATATGAACTTTTGTAATTTGGATTTAAACTTGGTTTTCTAAGAAAATTAGATTTGCAGACCTAGATTAGATTTGTATTTGTATAAGTATTTATTACGTTATTTTATTAGATTTTACCTTTTATTTAATTATTACAAATTTTTACCATCGCTTAAAATAATTAAAAAGTAATGGCTGTGTAGATAATATATAGAGGCGAAATATATCTGTTATTGGTTTTAAAAAATATGGAAGTCTAACAAACTTTCTTCTCAAATGAGATCGTAATTCTGTTTATACATCTATAGTTAAAATTTTTTTGGGAAAAAAACCTCATGTGAATTCGCAATATTACTTAAATTGTAACATGCCATGGAGAGTGTTTTGTTTTTAACACTTATGTTTCTGTTTGAACTAGACAGTATATTTGGTAAGGTGTATTTTTCAATGAAAAGTTTGTTTGCTTTCTTCTTGTTTAAATTTACATAATAAAGGCTGCATTTTTCTACGCGCATAGCTCCCCGAAGTGGAACTAATTATAAAGCCTAGCACTGCATTGTTAACGGTAAATTAAACAAATGGTTCTTATGATGAATGACTGGACCGTTTGATGTTTTTTACAGCAAGGATACTTCCTGCTCTTCCAAACACCCTGACGAAAAGTGTATTTATTTTAATTAAGAAGTTTTTTAAAGTTCTTTGTACCATGATTTGATTCAGTAATTAGAAATTTGTTTTTCGTTTAAAATAACGAGTTCAATTTAAATAATTTATGAGGCTTCTGTAGAACTGTATTTTAGGTATTCAAATGGACAAAAGATCTCATTAGGTCTTCCCTATTTACATAATAAATAAAAAGGAACAAAAAATCAGGAATTCAATTGAGTAATAAATGTGAATTAGTTTTAATTATGGAAAATATTATTTCATACTCAGTTATTAAGCAGACAGACATAAGAAGCAAAACTAACTGAAATTTGAATCTGTGATATAATCATATAATGTTTTATGTTTATATCATATCAAGATATTACAATTTTTTAAATGCATTACATTTTTTTAATCTAATAGTCGTATTTACTTACACAGATAATTTTATTATAATTTATTTTGTGTTCTAAAAAATTAGCTATCAATACAATAAAGTAGGGATGAACATGGTAAAAAGAAAGTGTAAAAAAGTACGATTGAAAGAAGTTAATTTGACATTATTGGTAAGTGAATAGATTTTATTCTGCCTAAGTATTTTGTTTAACTAAAAAGCAAACTTCAAAAATTGCAAAATACATTTTATATACTATTTAGTGGCTGTTAAAATATTGTTCATTTGATCATATTATTTGAAAGACAAAAGCATCAATATTCAATTAAAAGCAACAGAAAGTTAAAGATTGACTGGCTGTGTAAGCTAAAAGATATTAGTTAAAATACAAGTACACAATTTAAACATAAATTTCGAGTTAAGCCGAGAATAAAAGAAGTACTATTATTAGGAGATATGAAAGAGCAACAAGTAAAACTTAACATTATATGGATTGGAGTAAGTTGCCATGTTCCATAGGATATGCTTCCTTCAGAAATAGTACTGATATATTTCATGAGGCATGTTCTAAGCATTTTACCTGAATCTGAATTTAGAAAAAATAATTCCTACTAAAATGTTAAGCTGCTTATTTAGATGACATTGTTTATTAATAATATGAAACAATATTTTAGTTATCAAGCGATACCAGAATGTGTTAATCTGCAACACTGACGAATCTAGGTATGTTCTCTAGTTATAAAAAGAACATATATAATTCTATGAGAATTGATTTGTTTTTATACACACATTAAATATCAATCGCTTGAGAGCGTAGGAGTGTGGGTTCGATTCCCACCGTGGCCCTGGGTGTTTTCTTCGTTATCTTCTGTGGTTATACATCTGTCATTGTGCTATTTGTCCTATTATCGACGAAGACTTAAAAGCGGATCTCAAGAATCAAGCATACAAGTATGAATATATGTAATGTAATAATAAATATCAATCGCAAAAAGTTTCATGACAAGATGTGTTAAAATGGTTATTGTGTGGCTCATGTGTTTTTCATAACAAATAAAAATATGCAAACCTTATAAAGTGTTAGCCGAAAACATAAACCTTTTACTCTTGGAAATTGCCGTCCAGCTTGTCTAGTGGTCAGAATGCTTGACTGCATATAGGGAGGTCTTGGGTTCAAATCCCAGTTTGAGCATGGATGTGCTTTCACTCTCTGTCTATCCCATTTTTGTCCTTTCTTTGATGGTTGCCTACCCTATAAACGGGTACCTATGGTATTTGTGTACTGAGGAAGTCAGACTCCACAACAAAATATGGTTCAATTGGAAAAGTGGAGCAGCGCACCCCATAACCCCATTGGCTGGAACAAGACAACAACTCTCGGAAATTGAAATTCAATTATGTTAAAAATACTGTTATTAAAGTAGATTTACCACATCATTTGGCAAGGTAATAGGTTCTTTCGACTAGATTCAAACAAGATATGGTTGATTCCGAAACACGCATGTCATTACTTTCGCAAACATTGATCATGTGTAAAGTAACTTTGATATTTCATAATGCACGTTATAATATATAATACGTTATGATGTAATGATTGAACAATAAATATGCGTAATTTTAACTATAAAAATGTTTTAAATTAAGAAAGAAAATCATGAATTGTAATTTTTTGCAATTAAAAAATAATTTTGTAATGATTAAGGAGTTATGATATTTAAAGTGTCCTTGTGATTATACTTAGTACAATTTTGTAAAATATTTTAACAAATACTGAATGAAAATCTCGCCAGTTGTATTCCAAAATTTGACAGAGGTTTAGTATCAAAATTTAGATTTTTTTTGACACTGCAATCCAAAAAGAAAGCTTTAATTGGAATTTGAGTCAAAAATTAATTAGCTTATTAATCAAACTAGATTATTTTTATTTTAATTCCCTTAACAGTAAATAGAAATAAATTTTATGACTTTAAATTATTATTAAAATATTATAATTTGAGTGGCTTACGTTACAAAAAATAGTATCAGAAACAAGCATGGAATTTCAATTAAATAACAGATTAAAGGCGTGAGGAAAATAACTTTAGTGCATATTTTCATCCTGTATACAGTAACTCATGTTTGAATCCAGAATACAAGTTTGGTCTGGAAATTACGCTTCATGAAAAATGTATCACATGTACATTCACTGAGTTTGCGCTTTTGCACATCTTCTTGCTTAGTCAATTTATTCTGATAAAACCACTTTTTGTATGGTTTCACAAAATAAACGTGGCTAAATGTGACTTAGGAGTTTAATTAACTGCAGTAGCATATTCCTTAGTTTAATCGTCGCTTGACATTTTTTTCAAATGTTACTGCTTGAAAACGGTTATAAAAGGTGTCTTCTAGCTAAAGTTACAGAAAAAGAAGTTGCACAATATCAATCATTCGCAAAATCTGTTAACAAACACAGTAGTTACATAAAATACTATTTTCTCGTTCAACTTACGTCATAAGATACTGGAACTATTAATTACTGATTTCCTGTATCCCAACCAGATATTGCAGTAAACAACTATTGCTGAATTATTGTGAGCAGCTAATATTTCGTCAAAAATTAGTAAACCTATAACATACCGTAACTCTGTTTTACATGACTTATTCAAGACCATACCTATCAATATTTCAGCTACCATATTTGACTGGTCTTTCTTAATATCCATTAATGATAATGTTATGCCATCTCAATTTTATTATATTAGCTAGAGTGATTAGAAATTAATTTTTACTTAATTAATACATAATAACTTAAGAATGCAACATTACTTCCTAATGACTATTAACAGGATTTCATAATTTATATTTTCAAATTTCTAAATAAAACAGTTTGCTTTTAAGATACATATTTTATGTCTGTAGAAAAACATTCATTAAGAAAACATGAAATCCATTTTATCATAATCTGTAAATCTTCATCAGCAAATATTTCAGTTCTTAACAATTATCTCAAATAAAGTGATACTTAAATTGTAGTTAATTTAATATGTTCTTAAAAATGTAGACTTCCATGCTATATTTTTAATGTGCATATAAGACTTCTAATTTTTTGAAAATTTATAAGTTTCGAAAATAAATTTGCTGATTAACTTTGTTTTACAATACGGAAGCATTTCACGATGTTAAAGGAACAAAATTTTACAAAACATATGCACAGAAAACAGAAAATTATCCAACGAATTAGATTCCACAATTTTTATAAATCTACACCGAAGATTTCCTAACATGATTCCATACTTTTTAAACAGTTTAACATGTATACTATGTTAAACTGTTAATAAATTAATATGTTAACATGTATAATATACTCTTATGACCAATATTAGATCGATATTAAAGAGTATTTTTAATATTTGATTGCATCGTCTCAATTGTTACTTGACATTTTTCAAAATAAAAGTAGGCTTCAGTACAAAACTTAATTTGATAGTTGTATAACTTAATCAGAGTATTTTCGTATTGACTGTGTGTGCCAACACACACAAAATGATTCTACTTCCATATTTAATTCAACTTTTAAGTAAAAGGGTAACTTGTGTCAAGAAACTCAGACGATAACTTATAGTAAAATTCCTTAAATCTTATTAGTAAAAATTTGTAATTATTATACGATACAGAGATTGATTTGTAAAAAAAAGTTTTGTTTACTTTACACTATTTTAGACTAAAATTTACAGATTGTTTTAGAGTTTCTTATATTTATGTTCAAAATATATCACTTAGCTTTTCATACAGGGAAAAAACTAAATTTAAGCATCACCAAATTTAAATTGATACTATACGATATATTCTTAATCAGATGAAGAAGAATTTTAAATTTAAATTTAGGATTTAATTAAATAATAAATATAGTTTAATATATTTGGCTATTTCATTAATAATGAAATATCTATAATTACATATATGATTTGAATAATTATTACAAATAGTAAAATACATTTTTAAATCTGCAGCATTAATCACTAAAAATTTATGCCTTTTTACCATTTGGCAATCACTGAGTATTTGCTTTGATATATAGATTAATGAATTAAACACGTTATTTGAAATGAAACGCATTACTTTTTTAATTCTTTCTCAAAATTAAATGTGAAAAATGTGATTTTTACTTGTATTTTTCCATTTTAAGAAATTGTGACAATTTAAAAGCAATTACGCATTAAGATTGAATTAAGAGAATGCTTATCGTCTCACGTTTTAACAATTACTGAAAGTCATATTTATCTATTTCTGAAAGATAATTTCTTGAGCTTACATTAAAACTAATCAAGAGTTAAGCTTTCATCAAACGTGCAATTTAAGGGAGAAAGAGAGCAATTTCTCTCCTACGATCGATTTGTTGGACTTTCACTTTCTCTCTAGTGCCTTATTAAGAAGTATTCAAATAGTGTGTGTTCAACTATAAACTGCTGGTAATTGCTACCACCTTATAACGTTAAGATTTCATTGGCAATTATTTTAAACATGATTATAAAACCGATTTCTTGCTAGCGGATAGAAAATGTTGTTATGGTTTGTAAAGATCGATCAACATTGCCATTGCTTGTTGATTAAACGTCCCAAGAAGTATGTTATAGTCAGTTGTTAATTTTCTTTCCAATAAATTGCCTTGGGCTGCAAGCACAAATCACTTCCGGGCATATGTATTATTTTGGATAAATATTATTAGTAGCAAAGCTTCCCCAAGATTTATGGTAGGAGAGTATTTTTTATATTTAACTACATCATCTTAATTATTCCTTGACTTGAATATTTGATCGATTCGTCATTTATCGATACTACATGAGGAAATATTTCTAATGGGTCTTTAAAACAAGCTTAGTTAAATATTTCTGTGATGACTGTTTGCTCAAGCTTTATTTTAAAATGCTAGTTGGATTTAATTTTACATAGGTATTAGATTATTAGTTATCTGCAGTTCATTGATTAAATTTGGAGATAGTTACTGGAGAAACTTAATAATGCGTAAACAATTTCAAAGGACTATATTTAATGTTAAAATTGCAAAATATATTAACTGAATTCTTTTAAAGATATTTTTACTCATAAAATATTCAATAAATCAATCTCCAAATAATTTTCAAAATTAAGGCAGATTGCTTATGTAAGTAGATATACTTATGTAATGGTATAAAATGAT
Organism: Latrodectus hesperus; assembly: GCA_037975125.1. Lineage (NCBI taxonomy): Eukaryota > Metazoa > Arthropoda > Arachnida > Araneae > Theridiidae > Latrodectus > Latrodectus hesperus. Next base: position 51,904,298 of record CM075859.1, on the reverse strand, counting down.
GAAAATTACTCATCTTTTTTAGTTGTAAACGCTTCATACTTCACTTCATCAACTAAGACGTAAGCTATATTACTCATATAGAATATTTTGAAATTAGAGAAAGAAATGCAGAGAAAAATTCAGTGAAGAATGGAATTTATAAACTATGACTAATTTCAATTTGTAAGCCAAGCAATAATGTGTCAGCTTGATTTATGAAAACTTTCTTCTATTTTGAAGAAGATATTTAAGAATTTGAAATTATAAAATACGTTTCTGCACTAGCTAAACATAAAGAATTTACTTTTACTGCATGAAATTTTACGAATTTATACTTCCAAGATTTACAATACAATTAAATACAATTGTCATTTTATGTGCTTTATAACTAAGCATTTTAATTAATTTAGTTTTTAAAAATATAATTGTGTAATAGAAAAAATGAAGAATACATTAATTTTAAAAAGTATATGTGTATATTTTTTCATTGATGAAACGAGTCAATGTATTCATGGTTTGCAACTGCAACTACACAGTTAACAAAAAGTACATTCTGAAAAAAATCACTTATTTGTTCTTCATTCTCATTTTCCTCTCATTTATCCTGTATTTTTATGGATTTATATAATTGAAATATCAGTATTCTCTTAATATAAATTTCAGTTACAGACAATATGTGATTTCTCAAAGAAAATGAAAAAAATCCGAAATATAATCATTAAATAAGGCAATTCTAGTCTTATTTATCATTATTTTTAATTAATTGTAAGCAATTTTTAAGAGAACCTTACCAAATTAAGCACTTTTTATATTTATAAATACTATTGTGATAGGTTAGAATTTTATTAGTTTGATTAAAAAATTGTAAAATTATTTATTAATAAAACTTATGTAATGTACTCAAAACACTAGAAAAAATACTTTCAGCCTAAAAATAATAAAAAGATACCATAATTTGCAGCAAATATTATTTTGAAGTTTTAAGAATTGATTCTTTAAATTAGTCTCATTTAGAGATTAACAAATTGTCAAAAACAAATAAATATTTTACCACAAAAACATGCAATATTTGAATGCTGAAAAATGTTGTTGAGCAAATCATGTTATAAAACAATATTTATTACATTCGCTTAATATATTTGGCTCAAGAATACAAAAATGAAAATAACTTAAAATCGATGACATACAAAGTTTGTCGCAGATAAATAGCAATATTCCACAGAGCGAGAAATCAAGTTTAAATTAATTTGGCTTTCCACTCTCAACTGCTTAACCAACGAATTTACTGTTAATATTTAAGAGGTTAGATAATGGGTATATTTTTCAGTTTATTAAATTACATTTTAGAGTAAAATATATGTAAAGAATGAAAAAAGTCGAAAATATTTTAGAAATTAATTTTGGTAACTTTTTAGAAATAATCAACTAAGTTCGTTACGTTAAGTTACGATGAGAGATAAAGAAAATCGTGACATTTAACTAACAAACCTAAGAGAGTTAAATTATTACTGTAAATCAACAAAATACAAATTAAATTTTTACTATTAGATTTCAATTTAAAATATAATATGATCAAAATACTTTTAGCTATCAAAATTTACTTTAAAAAAACTAAAAAAATAAAAATAAAAAAAACTAGCCTAAAATAAATAATAAATATTCTTCATTCACAAAATTAAGAATATTTATTAAATATTCTACATTCACATATTCACAAAATGTAACATCCTGAAGGAAGCATGCAGATGATGAGAAAATTATATCATGCGTTATTGGCTATGAGATATGCAAATTATTAGAATTTCAGAGCACATGCACATTACAGGCAATTGTTGCATTTTGTGTGGTCAGCTGTGCATTTATCATCATCAAAAAATCATCATACCTATAAAATCAAATAAAAAGAATTTTCATGTAAATATTTTTGCAACGAAAAATTAAAAATCTTGTCTTTAATTACATATTTTCAATAATGTTTTCTATTTGTGAAATTACTTTTTTTATGAAATTTACGTCTTCAAAATACAAAAAAAATGCACAAATATCATAAGTAAGCAATTTTTTGCTATGAAATTACTGAAATAATTGAAAATAGTTTGAAAATACAAGCCATTTTTAAGTATGTTGCTTTTGTGGTATTTGCAGCAAGAGGGAAATTAGCTTATTCTTTATATTATTCATTGTTTGAAGTATTCTCATATTTTCTTTGTTAAAACTTGTTGATTAAAACATCAAATTTAATTTAGATGATAAAAGTTATTTTAACGCTAACTTTGAGGAAAAAAAAATACTTCGATTGACGTTTTTTAAACATTAATTAACTTTTTTGGTTAATTACGAAAAATGGAAATTTTCATGATTATTGCAAACAAACATATTACATTAAATAATGCAATTTAATATTTCTTCTTAATTATTATAAAGTACATGAAAAGTTATTAATAAAAACGCTACTAAGAAATTAGAAATGAAACCTAGAAGCACTAAAGAATCTTTTATTTAGGCCATTTTTTTAAGCAAGAATACGTTTATTTCTATGAGCATAAATAAGGATAAATCAGAATATTGAAAATATAAGTATGAGAGTACCGATTTAGTAATACTTATTAAAATATATTTACTATTTTATTTGTATGGGTTTTGCATGGTTGGAGGAAAAACGTCATAACTGGGAATTTATTCTATGGTCCAATTGGAGATAAACTCTCCTCTTCTCTTTAGCTTGAGGAGATAGTATGCTACTAGACTTTTTGAAGTTAATAGGGTCAGAATAAGAAAAAGCAAATAGTAAGCACTTTTTCCAAGATTTTTATTTATCTACCTAGAGTTATAGGATTTCCTTGAATGTATATATGTATGTATATAGCAAATGACTGACGTTTTGTTCACATTCAAACATTTCAAATTACAGGAACTTTCCTTGATGAACCCTACCTATAGAAACCTAGTAAGTTTTCAATTAAAATACAGATTAGGTACTTTAATGTATCATAATTTGAAAATATTGTTTTTCTTACAAAATTTCCAAATTATAATGTATTGAGCTTTAGACTCTATTATTTTTCTTTTAGTTATTTGTAATAGTGCTAAAATTTTTATATAAATGTCATAATTTAAAGTCTTCCTTAATTTCTCTTTTCATTTTGGGTAATGAAGCATGATTTGTTTTAATTATTCATATTCCAAATTTCAAACAATTTTGTTAATTTTCTTATATTGAGTATTTTTGTATATGTGTCATATGATATAATTCTAAATTGTATTTTCTCTAACATATATAAAATTAATAAAAATAAAATATATGAATATTATATTCAATGTTCATATATATTATTTTTATTATTCACTAAATTATTTTGCAGAATAACATTTTAAAATTATTCACTACAAAAATACTACTTTAAAGATACAAATACTTAGTTAAAATATACAAAAATTCAAATATATTAATATTTTCTACATTAGTAGGAAAATTTAATTAAAATATACTGTCAATAAACAAAATAGTCTTTTTTGAAATATTTGAAGTATTAAAATAGAATTATTAAAATTTAATATTAATCAAAGTTTTAAGCTTTAAAATAAACTTTAAATATGTTAATCCACATTAAGACTAAGAGTTATTTAATTAGAAAATTAAGTTTTGAAAGATTTAAGAACTTAAATAATAAATCCTTAATTTTCAATTATTTCTATTTTAAGTAGAAGAAGTGAATCCTTTTAAATAATATGAATACATACTTCTAAATATGAACACAGTAAATTCTGAAACGCTAATGAGAATGAATTTAGATGCAAATAACTGCATTAATCAAATTAAGAATATCTTAAATGAATACTTATTTAATATGAATCTCTCATTCACATTTCACCCTATTTTCTATTTCAGACTTACAGCCTTTTTAAAATAAAAAAATAAATTTTAATCTAAAATAAATTAAATGAAGTTTCCCATTTATAACAGGAAAATCCAGAGAGTTTGTTTATAATACTACCTGTGTGTGACATTTAAGATTTATATTCAATGAGTATTTAAATGCTCATTCAATAGACTGTTGGGTAAGTAACTTCGAAGAAAAGAAATCTGATTTATTTTGCGATCTATGTAATGTAAATATCTGCGTTTTTCGAGTGAAAAAATTGCTTAAAAACAAGATTAATTGCATTGCAGATTAGAAACTGATTGCAAAATATGCAAGGAAAACTACAAGTTTCACATAAAAATTGTTTATGTTGAACAAAAAACATGCACATTTTAAAATAAGTTTACAAAGTACTAAATATGTACTTTGAAAATTAGAATTCTGATATGTAATATCTACAAGTTCTTATTTTAGGTTGTTTTGAACTAAGGTTAAAAACCTGACCTATGTAAACCACAAATAACGCAAATGTTAATATTTGCTTAGTTACTTATTAAGGCAGATATACATGAAAATGCATTATAATTGCTTGACATAGATGAAAACTTTTTTATATTATTGAAAAGTTCAGTGAAAATATTTTTCAAATAGATTTAGGAAAATTGTTAATTAATTGAAAGTAAAAAGCAAACAAGAGGAGCTATTTTTATTGTCATGGTAATGAAAGTATGCATATTTTTTTTAAAACTTATAAAATTAATCTACTTTAAATATTACTCATCATGAGCAGGGCTATAAATAATAATTACGTTTACAGAGCCAAAAAATTAGAGATAATCAATTTATAGTAAGAGGATTCAGTTCTAATTAAATATGTTGATTTTGAAAATTTATATAATATAATTGGAAAATTTGGCTTACAATGACCCAGTGGTAAGACAACAATCTTATGAGTGAAAGGTTATGGGTTCCTTCCCATCCAGTAATGAACAATGGAAGATCGATGTTGGGTTTCGGCCTTCAGATGCATGTCTGTGAGGTTGATCATAAGTTTTTCGGGTTTCAATAAAAGCCTATCTGACGGTTACAGTATGGCTATCAAAATGGCTTATAGTAGTTATAAGCCATTCAAACTAACCCGCGGCATTTTTATTAATACACGTGGCAGGTGAAAAATCTGCATATAGATCACATGTTTAAAACATAAGCTTAAATTGAGGAATTTGAAGTATTAATTTTTTTTTTTCAAATTTCACAAATTTTATTAAATAAGAATTTTGCTTAGAAAATGTCATTTCAAAACTATCTGGTGAATAATAGTATTAATTTCAAAATCTTCTCATTCATACCTATCCCAGATTTATTGAATAATTCCGCGATAATAATCATATTAAAATATTTTAGAAAGCAATGATATTGTTAACAATTGTATTAAATTATTTTTGTAAATTTTTTTATTTAAAATTCAAGTACTATTGTATAACATTTTAAAATAAGCTAAATCATTCATATAGAACTTTGAAATTAATTTTATATCCACAATTATTGATATGATATGAAGTTTCTTGTCTCTGAGAACCCTATACAAAAATGTACAGTTCCCATTCATAAATTCTGCAGAAGACTGATTTCTGTACAGAATATTACTGAAAATATTTTGATATTATAGAGCTAACTTCCTTATTTTGTATTGTAGTAACACAAATTGTACTCAAGATATTTTTTCATTTACTTTCTATACAAAAATTACATATTTAAAGTTATAGCTTACATAGTTTAAATGCCATACATACAATGCCATACAAGAGATGCCCGCCATTGTCGATATACGAATTATTTTGTTTCTCGTCACTCTCTCCACCTTATTGGGATGTAAGTTGGCCGTTTCTATTTGAATATTTGTTTTTAGAACTTTCAATATTTGTTTGCATTCACAATATAAACGGGACTTTAAATACTCTCACAAAAAGAAATAACATGGAGCCTAATCGGGAGAATTCACCGCCCACTCCAAATCGACTTTCATTTAAATTAAGTGACCGGGAAAGTGATTTCGGTGCACAGCCATCAAAAATGGTCTGTTGATGAGTCCTCCAGAAACCATAATTCTTCAAAGTGCATTTCATCAAATTCAGGAAAAAAACTTTTTATCATGTTAACATACCAGTTTTAAGTGGCTGAGACAGTCAGTGATCACAAATATAAGGCTTTTCGGCTTGAATATTTTCTGGTGATCTGATAGGACGTACGTTTCCGCCTTTTCTTTTCTACGTAGAACCAATTTTCCTAAACATTGTTACTTGCAAAAGAATAGATTTCCGTTTCGAGACAGGTTCTAAAGGCATAATATTGAAGCCATTTTTGGAAAGCACAATAGTTAACCTACTGTGCTACTACTAATAACCAAGCTACAGTTTGAAAAATAAGACTTCATGGCAAATGTATGTTGTTTATTACTCCAACGCATGATGGCCACTGTGCCACAATGACACATAACTCTATGATCTCTTTTATCGAATGAAATTACTTCCACCTCAATACCTTGACTACTTTTTGAATTTTTGCAATTAAAAAATAAGGAAATTATCTTGCCACGCTCTGTATTAAAGTAACAAAGTATGTCAATTCTTTCATTAACTTCATGGAAAATACTAATTATTTAAATGCGAAATATATGGTACCTGGAATTTAAAATTCGAACTTAGTCTGTTGTGTGCTTCTACCTTATATATGAGCTTTAAATAAGTTTCTTACATTCTCTTATAGTTATTCATAAATTTCTGATATTTACTGTTCTTGCCCATTAAAATTATTTATCTTAAAATGTAGCAGCATGAACTGCTCATTTCGTGAGAGAATTTGACTTCAAACCATATAAATTAAATGCATAATGTTTTTTTCAGTTTTTAAAGTTTAATATTAACAATAAAATCTGGCTAATAACTGGAATTTCAAATAGTAATCGAACACATATTATGAGCTAAAGGGTAATCAATTTATCTAAATTTTTGACAATAATTTCTTCTGATATTTGTAAGCTGGTGTTAAAAATTTATCATTTTTATCAAAACTTTTAGCAAAATCAAAATAAAACTGGTGAAAATTTTATAACAAAATAATATAAGAAAATTTTCTTGCAATCTGAGATAAATGGCTGATACTTATTTCACTTACTTAGATTAGAGTGTGCTTAAGCCCTCAGACTTCAACTTCTTTATTCTCATATTAAAATTTAAGACTTTTGGAATAGAAATGATAAAAAAGGCATTATATTACACTTTGTATTATTCTGTTCAAGAAATGTTAAACTTCACCAAAATTATTCAAGAGAACACAAAATTGAAAAATAAATATACTTTTCAATAGAATTTGGAAATAAATGTTAACATGATAACAGTGCAAATATAGTCTTTCTGTCTGTGTATTATGAAAATACTTAGTAGGTTTTGAAAAATCATTGTTATATGTTTTATTCTCATAATTTTTGTCTAAGATAGAAATAATTTTTTATTGAGATACAGATATCAAAAAAATATGAAAAAATATGACAAAGAAATATGAATTCCATTCAGAAGAACAGATTAACCATAAAATTAGATGGTAAGGAAGACCAACATTATTTGTTTTACATTCATTTTTAATCTTTTTAAAAAGAAGCAAACAAAAATAACAGAAATTTTAAAATATAATGAAATAAATATTTAAAAATTTCTATATTTGACTATATAAAATGCAATCAAATATAGAAATTTTAAAATATAGCCTACAATGAATTAGAAAATATATTTTAAATCATTATTTTTTAACAGTACATCATTTCTTATAATTGTATACCAATGTTAACAAATAGGGAATTATTTAATAACATTATTTTCATGTAATGTGTATATCTGCATAGATTATTAAAAAGCAGAACGGTTTTCAGAAATGACAGTTTTTTATCCATAATAATTTTTTTCTTAATTAAGATTCAAAAATCTCAAACATGACCAAAGAAATACATCAGAGAATTTTCAAAGCTAAATGAATGGAGGAACTTTTAAATTATACGGAAAGAAATATTAAACTTTTTTATACGACGCTTGAAAGAAGTAATATTTTCCTTTCTCATCACTATTCATTTCATAAAGCAATTCTATTTAAATAATGGTTATGTAAGCATTCATTTAAGGCAAAATTTTCAAACTAGTTTTAAAATAAAGATTTTCCAAAAGCAATTTTTAATGTAAAATGAAAAGAGTAAATTATAATCTCAGGAAAGATAATATTTAACAGAAAATTCTTAAATCTTATCTTTCTTTATTTATAATCAAATAGTGATTTTTGAAAAAAAAATATTAAGGAATGTGGAATACTGACTTAAATATTCTGTAGTTATATTCAGAAACTAATAATTTGAAATTATTTTATTAAATAATGGTTTTTAATTACACATAATTAACAATTAAATTTTGTTGCTTAAATAAGAGAAAAGAAGGATTATCTTGTTAGAGATATAAAAATCCACATTATAAACTTAAAAAAATAAAAATTTATAATTATAAATTTTAAGTTTAATTTACTAAGCTGTGCTATTTTTTGTGGAAAATCTTTTATCGTGACAATAAGTTTGAAGTTAGGGCATAAATTTAAATTTTAAAATTTGTGTACTCAATTAAAAGAAATCTATCACTCATAATTAAAGTCTGATATTAATTATATAAATTATAATTTGATGTATTAATATTGTAGATCGACACATTTTATTTGGGCTTAGTAAATTAAGAAATCACGATAAATTCTTTTTTTTACATTTAAATTAGGATTTGGCTTAAGAGTAGTTCTCAATGACTATTCTGTGTAAATGTTATGACTGTCTTAACTTTTTCATACTCGAAACAGGGTAAATAATATTTCATAATTATACCCTACATACCTCTTAACTTGATTTATGCCATAACTTCAACGAAACGATTTAAAAAAATTATTTCTCTGTCTATATGATCTTTTTAATATAAATTGTCCCACTCTCTTGATTTTTTTCTATTTTAATAAATTTTGCAAAACTTTGTTTCTCTATATACAATGGATGAACCTGTTAATGATCTTAAATTGTTAAATTGTTTTTTGGATAAATAATAGACATTGGGAATAATTTAATTCTAAGATTCTAAAACACGTGGTTGAGTATCAAATTATGTTATTAAGTTAAGTGGAAGAAATTTTTCTTGAATATGCATAAATTGGCAAAACTATTTCTTTCCAATCAATATTATTTTATTATTTCGTTTAAATTGAGAATTCTAAAAATGATATTGAAAAGACATTGTGGAAAAAAGCTGCTATACATTTCCCAAATTCAATTTCGAAATTTTCCTGTTGATATGAGAAAGGGAACTCAAAGAAATTCTGATCTGTCTTTTATTTTTCAAGAGTGCAAAGATAGATTACCATAAGAATTTATATTTATTAATAACATTAAGTATTGTTAATATATTATTGTCAAATTTGTGAAAATAATCGTATACTCTCAGTTAAGGCTTCATGTTTTTAAAAGAGAGGATCATAAATTTTAACATTATTACTTTTTGTTTCTTAGAACACTTATTTTATCTTTATTATATTAAAAATATGTGCTTAGAATTATTAGATTTTGAAAGTTCTCACAAATTAGTTTCATAAAATGTTTTAACTCAGTAAGTCGGGCATATAATGCAAGAGAAACCCCACAAGTAGCAGAAACTTGATCACATCATTAATAAATTTGATTTATAATTAATTTAGATTTTATTTAAAATTAATTCTCAATTTTAAAGGTTTGTTTTTAAAATTTGAAAGTAAACTTACTTTCAATTTAAGACATGTTTTACCACTCCATTAATCAAACTTATTCACGTGGTAGTTAGGTTGAGAAGAAAAACTCTTTTCGTTAGCAACTCATTTTCAGTTATCTTAAATGAAAGAAAGTGAAAATACACAAAACAACTTATTATTAGACTTTGTATTTATATTATTATACATTTGATTGTGAAGCAATAATTGTTCTCACATATGTGATATGGTTAATTTACTTGATACTAAAATAAAAATATCAGCCCTTTATAGTAATTATTACAAAAGTTAGAGCAAATTTGTTATAAAACTAATGATAATAATTGACAACGACTATGACATATTTAGGTAATTTGATAGTTATGAAACCATCATCAGTAAATTTTATTCAATTTGTTCAATGTTTTTCAAAAAGTCATTTTTGATTAGCTGTGTTAGCTGTGCTTGAAATAAATCTTATTGCTCAAATACTAAAGTATATATTAATGAAATATAATGTTTTTAATGTAAAACCATTATAAAACTAAGAGAAGTTCTTCATACAAACGGGATTTATCACATTAAACATGACTTATTTTTTCACAAAAATACATGTACCGTTTTAGTTTATCGAATTTATATACATTGAAAAATAAACAGGAATCATTGGAATAGAGAAAATTCTTATTCTTGAATAAAAACTTAAATTTAGCATGAAAATGCAGATTAATACGTAACTCACGCGTATATAATTACTGTATCGCGTGAAACATATAGTAGCTTTCATGCGTAATATGAATTTGTCTTAATGTTTCCAAAATACTGCATAACTCTGAGCAAAATATGCAAATTAAGCAACAAATCAGATGAATGTATGTATATTCAATGTACTACCGAATAGTTTTGGTTCAAGTTACCTGTGAAATACATCTTTAAACCTAAATATGGATTAGTTCAAGAGAGGGTTTTATTAAAAAAAAAAAAAGAGTTAGATTTGAATGATAAATCTTCAGAAACAAAGAATTATTTATCTCGAAATTATACCAATTACACACACACACACACACACACACACACACACACACACACACACACACACACACACACACACACACACACACACACACACACACACACACACACACACACACGCATATATATATTATATATATGTGTGTGTGTATATATATATATATATATATATATATATATATATATATATATATATATATATATATATATATGCATATACATGAATATGCTAGCAGATAAAATATTATGAATTACCACACTTCTAGTTTTCCAACCAATATGTTGAAATTTTCATATGTGATTTTTAATATCGATGTGAAGCTTTACAGGCTTCAAAATATGTAAGCAATAGTGATACTAAATTTGTAAATAAATGGGACTTAAATATTTCTACGAATTGCTTACTTCTAGAAAATTTCCTTTTAATCCAAATGTTGATAAAGCTTTTCTTATAACGTGGATAATATTTTTCTTAAATTATGTGAATGAAAGTTTTAAAGTCATTATTATCGAAATATTACTCAAATTTATTTTTATTACCATTAATATATTAACAGCAATATCCTTATATTATTAATTTTTATTGCTACTCATATACACTACTGGCCATTAAAATTGCTACACCAGGAAAGCGGCACACCACACACGTGAAATTTACATGACAGGTAGAACTTGCTATGATATGAAAATGATTAGATTTTCTGCGCATTCATACAAAGCAGGCGACAGTAGTGACATCTACAATGTTTATAAAACCAGAGATTTGACAGCAGTTTTCTCACACTCAGTTTCCGTTTCAACGTTGTTTTCGGCAAAGAAAGTTGTTGTAATGCCTCGTGTAAGAAGAAGAAATGCCTATCAGCACGTGTCTGACTTTGATCGAGGAAGGATTATAGCCTACCGGGATTGCGGTTTATCGTACCGCAATATTGCTGCCCCCATGACTGTTAGCAGAATATGGAAACGATGGGTTCAGGACAAACATACGGAACGTCATGCAGGATCTCAACAACCCCCCATCACTAACAGCAGAGAAGACAGACATCTTATCCGCATGGTCACAAGGGATCGTACAGCCACGTCACGAACCCTGAGTCGAGAAATGGAGTCATTTGCAAGGCAACAAGTTTCTGCTCGAACAGTTCGACGTCGTTTGCAGCAGCATGGATTGTCAGCACGGCGACCATGGCTTCGGCTAACATTGACGCTGTGTCACAGACAGGAGCGCCTTCAATGGTGTGATCAGCGACGAACCTGGAGGCGGGAATGGCATCACGTCATCTTTACAGATGAATCTCGGTTCTGTATACAGGACCATGATGGCTGCATCCGTGTTTGGAGGCATCGTGGAGAACGCGCATTGCCAGCTTCCATTGGACATCGCCATACTGTCCCATTTGCTGGAGTGATGGTATGGGGTGCCATTGGATATACGTCTCGATCACCTCTTGTTCGCATTACCGGCACTTTGAACAGCAACCGTTACATTTCCGATGTGTTAAGGGCCGTGGCTCTGCCCTCCCTTCGAGGTCTCCCTAATGCTTTGTTTCAATAGGATAATGCACGACCACATATTGCCCGTACTCTTTTGAACTTCCTTGGTACAGAACAGGTTCGACTGTTACCCTGGCCAGCACGTTCTCCTGATCTGTCACCAATTGAGAACGTGTGGTGAATGGTTGCCGAGCGATTGGCACGCCATCACTCACCATCCACTACTGTCGATGAACTCTGGCATAGTGTTAAAGCTGCATGTACTGATATCCCCGTATATGCCATACAATCTCTGTTTGACTCCATGCCTAGGTGGATAAATGCTGTTATTGCAGCCAGAGGTGGCTGCTCTGGGTACTGATTTCTCAAGACCTATACATCCTAATTTTCTGTAAATCTAATCACTTGTTCTTTCCACTATAATGCATGTGTCCAATAAATATTGTTCTGTTATTTGCATTCCTTCTTGTTGTAGCAATTTTAACGGCCAGTAGTGTATATTTTTATTGTTACTAATTATTTCTCTTATATTTTTGAAATAAATTTGATAAATGTAAATATTATAGTATAAAATTATGTTTTGAAAATAACAGAAAAACTAATATAAATTAACAATTTTGACAGTAAAATATAACATAAAATTCAATAAATTATTGGCTATGTTTCCTTTATATTTTTGTTTTGAAGACAATTTAATTATTTAAGGCATTTTTAGGACACAGTTTATTGTTTATAGGTTTTAAAAATATTTCTGGGAAACTAATATAAGATTATTGTGTCTGAATAAAAGATATGCTTAAATGTGCTTAAATATCTTATAATGACATTTAAGTTAAAGAGAGCAAATTATGAAAATTTTATTTTGATGGATTGTCAAATTTTTGGAAGAAATTATGAGAGATTTTTGAAAAAAATCATGAAACTAAATTCATCATTTATTTGTATACAGATTGATGTGCCAGTGTTTATCTGATAGCAAGTATATTTTTAATTTAAGAATATTTAAATTGATAATAATTTTGTATAATATATTATATTCCCCCCACACACGCAACACACACACCTACTGAAGTAACCTAAAAAATGTTTTCTTCAAGCCAAGACGTTTTTTAAAAACAGTAGAATAAAAGATACAATAATAATTTATTTTAACACACATCAACCAATACATTTTTTTATTCTAAAAAACACTCATAATTATAAGAATATTTCCTGTGCGATAAATCACAGTTCATGTTTTCATTTATATTTTGGTATCTATTTCCGATGCCAGGAGAAAAGATTTGTGCATTTCAAGAAAAAGTTATTGATGGTTGATGTGCACTTCTTCTGATCTTTCCTATCTTGTTTTTGTTGTTAGTATATATTCAAGCAAATCCCTTTGTCAAAGACAAACTTGGGGAAAACTTTAACATCGCCTTTCGAGCAGAAAGTAAAATTCTCGCAGTTTTCTGACATTAAGTTTTCTTCACATAAGAAACTTTTGTTAAGGCTATACATTTTATTACATGAGTTTCATACCTCATTCTTTGCTTTTTTGGAATAAGCTGAACTTATGCGATTAAAATATGTTGAATGGGATAAATATATTAATAAATTTGTTTGTCATTTGTCATTTATCACCAATATCTATTTTTAAGTAAAACATCAGTAGGGAGACCATCAGTTTGAATTTTATTAATGGGAACATGTTCCATAATCACTTATTATTCAACAACTACAAAGTGTCAAAACATTAATTGTTTTTAGTGATTTAAATACATATCACATTTCCATTTATTAAATATTATACAAAAATAATGCACTTTTTATAAAATTATAAAATACCTTATTACTATTAATTTTCACAAAATAATTAATCTTTCGTAAATTTTATCCAAATTTCTAAATTATTGTTTCAAATATACAGATTTATAAGTTGAACCTAAGAATTGATAACTGAAATAATCATATCTTATTTTGAAGGATTAAAAGAACTATCTATATAGTTCTAAGTAGTTGTTAAGATTATACCAATAGGAATAGTCGTATTATTAAAAGCATATATATTTTGATAATTTTTTTTATTTTACCTTGATTCAAAAAATGAAAAACTCAGTAAAACAAAGCTAAGGTGATTACTATATCCCATGTAATATCAAATCTCTGGATAAGAATTCCATTAAATAAAACAACTAATCATCTTTTTCCAAATCACAAAGGAAAACTGGAAGCAGATAAAGTTTAAAAGTCTATTTTAGTCTTGTTCGCTGCAGGCATTAGAAAGTTGTTGTCTAGAACATCAATGATACGAAGAATGGGTGAAAATGGTTTTATTTATTTTTAAGAGAACACTTTGGGAGATGTGGGAATTCTGGGAACAGGTAATGACATTATATTTGTTACTGATTGAAACGAGTCTTGAATTTGTTGAAATATATTGAAAGGGTTTATTTATTTCATGCCTCTGTAATTTCGTATTTATTTACTTTTAAAACAGAAATTCCAGTGAAACGTAATCTAGTTTTGAATTATGCAAGCCATTTTCTTGTCTGCTTTTATCATTCTGCTTGTGGAATAATATTCGAATTCTATTTTAAGAATACATGTTTACAATTTTATTACGACAAAAGGAAAATTAAAAGGAATTTATTTCTGAAAAGATTAATGTATTTCTTATAATCTTTTAAGTGGAAAAATATGCAACTTACTTCTAAGACGTTCACAGAAAGAAAATTAATTTTTATATTCTTATAAATATAATATTAGAAAATAATGTAAAAAAGAAACATGAGTAGAAAATAATTCAAACTGTAAATATCTGTTCCATTATCTCAAATAAATATAAAATATCTATCATAAATAGTTTGAAAGGATAATGACGCAAGCTTAAGAAATTGGAAAGCAAATTTTAAAATCAAACATATAGATAAAAATCTTTTTCCTATTAATATTACAAACTTATCAGAATTAAATTCCATCTATTCAGAAAGTATTGAAGAGGGATCTATTTATTGAAATCAGAAGAAATTCTCTCAAAAGAAATTCCAAGGAATATTTACCAAGCTTACTTAAGAAAAATTTCAAATATGAATAATTTTTATTTCTAATTAAGTCCGGCTGAAATATTCTCCAAGGAATGTAGTTTTATCAAACAAAATTACGTATACAGCATAATAATAGCCTAGTACATTTAAAAATATTTCAAATTAAAAAAGCATTTGCTTTTCAGTTTTTATCTATTAACTATTTCTGTGCTAAAATAATTTTTATATGTGTAAGCAAGTAAAATTAAGTTATCAACCAAGCTACAAAAATTTTTGTAATTTACCACAAAAGTTTAATTTTATTTATAAGTATGTTATGTAATCGAAAGTTTTGTGTATTCCTAAACTTTTGATTTCATAAATGTGTATTTTTTATTTAATATATAGATAGTTTTAAATACATTTCTAAAGTATACGATTCATTAATAAATATACATTCTTTAGTTTCTCTTTAAATTTGTCATTGTAATTATATTACGATTTGCAACATTACTATTTAATATGAGTATTATTAGAAAAATATATTGAAGAATACCACCAAACATTTATTAACTAAAAAAGATGAAATATTTTAGAATTTATTTGCATAAATTTATTATATTGAGTACGATTTGACTGCTTATGTAATATATGATAGTGATTGTTTATCAAAAATTAATTGATCTGAAGAAATACAACAATTTTAAATATATTATATATATAATGTAATGTTATTAATTACTTATATTCAAAAAAATTCTACAAGTATGAAAAAATATTTCTTGTCTCATAAAAAAATCTCTCAACAATATCAAAAGAAATTTGAAATCTTTGAAACGCAGAAAAGCTTATAAGAAATTTCTGTTAAATATTAAGCATTGCCACTCACCTGCAAACAAATATTGAAATATCGTTCTAAAAATTAAATACATTTTTGAAAGCAGTCCTTGGGTAAGTAATCTTTTAATTTTGTTTGAAATGTCATATGTAATTACTGTCTGTCAGTAAATTTTTATTATAATTGTTGAATGAAGGGGATGTTGTTTTTGATCCAATTATGCAACTTGGCCCATTGGACTTAGTTTAATTTATCTAATTCAAGGGGGATAAACAACAACATAGTTTTATTATTTATGATGATTTTTATGTGAGCTATTTAAATTCATGCAAATTCATGCAAAATTCTAAGCACGATTATTTAAGATAAACTGTTATTGACATCATAATTTTCAAAATAAAATTAATTCACTATTTAGCAAATGTTAATCAAATGTTTTCGTTGAAAATTGTTGAAAGAATAGTTCATAATATGAATTTTGTTTCCATATTTCATATTATCTGATTATTTATTGACACATAAAAAATAACTATAAATAAAGGAAAGAAATTAAAACAGATAAATTTGAAATAATAAAGCAGATAAATGTCAATAACCTAAAAAGGTAAAACTAGTTTAATATTTAGACGTTGAAATAATACCATATTCTACATTAATGTAATAATTTTGAAATCAAAATTTTTTGTGAGTACATAACAAAAGTAATTTGATTTGTATGTATGCAATATATATTTACAGTTTATGACAAATAACTCTTGAAATTAATTTATTTAGGACATTTTAATAGTGTAACAAGATAAATGTGTGAAAAATATAATTTAAAACGCGGGTATCTTTAAAATGTTTTACTTCAATGTTTTCTTTCTTGAAATTTATTTAATTTTTAAATTAATTTTTAGAAAAAGCGATTCCTATGAAATTTAATTTACAAATAATGGTTTGGGCTATAATTATGGAAAGACTCTCATTTATCCATTTCAGTTTCTAAATTGATATTGTTGTCAGAAATTCGCTGTCATTAGTATTTTTCTCAATTAAAAGACAGTGAATTATAATAGAAGTGAACTTCTTGCTTGGTAACAAAATAAACATTTTCATTGTTAAAAAATTGTAATTTTTATAATTACTTAAAGCCTTTTAACTTGAATATATATATCTTTGTGTCTATAAATAATATTTTCTGAGAAATTTATAAATTGTTTTAATTTAAGGGAATTTTTTATATCGAATAGTTTGGAAGCGAAATGATATTGAAACGAGAAAAAGTATCGAATACCTTTGGTGACTTTAAAGTGTTGACTGAATAATTTCTTAACGCATGTATCCATAACAATTTGAATTTCACAGTGAATAAAGTGCTGTTGAATAAACTAACTTTCTTCTAAAGATAGGAGATCATAAATCTTACCATAGACTGCTAGCATATATCAATTATTTAATAAGAAAACGAATCCGCTTCAATAAAAAAACAAAAGTCAGTAGTTGAGCTCATTTAATAGCTAATTAAACAGAAAAGATTAAAGACAGTCATACCAAGAAATTGCAAATTTTACTGATTGTTAGTCAAGAGATAACGATTTGTGGCATGAGAGTATTTTTAAAAAAATATTGTGATGATAATAATAAAGTATTTTGAGATAACATGAGCAATGTCAACAAACAAAAAAGCCATTTTTCGTCTAATATTTATCTGTCATTCGATCTTATGTTCTTATGATTATTTTCTCATGAAGTTACAGTTATCAAATTTGTTTCTAGAATAATTTTATCTCATATAACTATAGTATATCAGCAAATATGGTTTTAAAACCTTCATTATTTCCAGACACTTATCATATGCATGATTCTCCTCACAAACTTTTTCACATTTTATTGCTATTAAGTTTATAAAGTAACATCATGAGTAACCATGGTTTTTCAAAAATAGGTGTTATTTGTAGCAACTAAATATTTATCAAAAAATTCACTTTCGTATATAAAAAAGAAAGCAAAAGATCTTTTTGATGTACATTTGTAAAATATGAAAATTCCCATACTCTTGAATGAAGCATAATATAGTGAAAAAACAGATAATTTATAAAATTAAAACCACTTGTTTTAATTATATTACATTGAGTGTAGTAATAATTTAAAATAAGAGTATACTTTATTTTTCTATTAAAATATATACCATTATCTAATATATTCTTTCATTGTTCGGGTAGTTAATAAGTTCCATAAGCATACAATAACTTATCCTTTGACGTCACAAAATCATCAACTTATTTTCGAACATTATTAACTGTCTGAAAACGTACAGAAGAGAAGGCAATATTCACTGATAGAAACAAATGATTGTTGGAAGATGTTATTTGTGTGCTTGTGTGCGTTCTATACATCAGTTGTTTCAAAATTTCCTTGCCAAATGTTCTTATTAAATTATTACTAAAATGTCCTTGACTAGTTTTACAACGTGAGGACAAATTCATAAAATGAAAATCCTTTGTAGTAAATTGATGTTTTTGTACTGATTGTACGCTTAATTTGTAATTATTATTACTAAAGCTTTCATATAACACTTTTACTCCTTCCTCCAGAAGTTTGTAACAGAGGATATGCTTCACATACTACACTGCTGGCCACCATAAATGCAATACCTTAAAAGAATCATGCAAATAACATGAAATTTACAACATGTATTAACGGAGTTGAGATATGTAAATGATTAGAATTTCAGCGCAGACGTACATCACGCACGCCTGTGGTGCCACTTCAAAGCGATATTTAAGGCTTTCAGATTTTGACAATTTCAAGTTCGGCGATTGTATTTTTCAAAAAAAAAACGATCAATTATGCCTCTTAGAAGACAGCGATCATTATTTGATCAAGTATCCAAATTCGACCGGTAGTATTGTTGGACGAAACCAAGCAACTGTAATTTAGCTATGTGATCGTTGGATGCAGGAGGGTGCAACGGATTGACGTGTTCTATCGCATCCACCTCAGTGCACCACTTCACGTGATGACCGGCAAATTATGCGCATGGCAGTGATGGATCGCTCAGCCATATCACGAACCATAGTACAGCACATTCAGTTTGTAACGTATCATCCAGTGACTGCGTGTATCATTCGACGCAGTTAACAGTAGAGTGGTCTACTCGTAAGACGTCCATTGCTTCGTCTACCCTTGATGCAAAACCCCAGACGCCTCCGCCGCCAATGGTATGAGGAAAGAAGGATGTGGACGTCCGAATGGAATGAAATTGTCTTTACTGACGAATCACGCTCCTGTCTACAACATCACAATGGTCGCATTCGAGTCTGGAGACACCGTACAGAGAGATGCTGAATAGATGCGTTATGCACCACCACACTTGTCCTGCGCCAGTTATTATGGTATGGGGTGGTATTGGATATCACTCTCATACTCCTCTAGTACGCATTGCCGGTACTTTAAGCAGCCAGCGTTACATCTCCAAGATGTTTGGTTTAGTTGTCCTTCCTTACCTTTAGAGCTTGCTCACAGTCATATTTCAACAGGATAATGCGACCACAAGTGTCATGCATTGTCCAAGGGTTCTTCATCAATCGTCAGATGAAATTACTTTTCTGGCTGACTTCCTATCAGGATCTTTCACCGATAGAAAATATGTGGTCCATGGTTGTTCAACGATTGACCTAGATTAAATCTCCAGCTGCCACACCAGATGAACTTTGGTAACAAGTGGAAACTGTTTGGTCCGCTGTACCCCAAGAACTCATCCAAAATCTCTTTGAATCAATGCCGAGGCGTCATCTCCAACAGTGGTGGTTACTTTGGCTACAGATTTTGGCAGGAACCACACTTCGCAGAGATCTATAAATTTAATCATTTAATAGTTGGTCAACATGTTATCTACAAAAGTAATTTTGTATTGATATCTCTTGTCTTTTTTGGTGTTGCAATTTGGATGGCCAGGCAGGGTATGAGTTGCAAAGAACAATTTTTCACGATAAAGGATACTTTTTGATGTCAATATTCTCATTTATTGAATTTTTACGCAGTGTCTTCTGTTTTTTGGATAGCCATAACACATCAGTTCTTCATCTCCTATGACAATTTTTCCGAAATAAGATTTTTTGATTTACATATTTAGAGGATACAAGTACTTCAAAAAGCGCCCATTCTTGTTCCTCTGATTCAGTGCAATTGAAAAACATATTTCTGCCATGTGAATCTTTCCCATTGCGTGTAAGTGTTTAGAAATAGTTCTTTATTATGTTCCTAATTATTTGAAAAATTCTTTTTTGCAATTGAGGAGCATTTTCACTTGTTCTTGAGAAGTTCTTGAAAATCCTTAGATCTAATGTAATGCTTTCTTCATCTTTAAAAATTCAAACCCAGATTCGTACTGTCTATTTGATCCAATTTTTTTCTCAAGAAGTGAATAGATAAATTTACAACTTTTAGCTGCACTTTTCCCTTGGTGAAATTCATAATGAATGCATCAATGAATAAAAGGCTTATATATATATATATATATATATATATATATATATATATATATATATATATATATATATATATATATATATATATATATATATATATATATATATATATATATATATATATATGATATATATATATATATATATATATATATATATATATATATATATATATATATATATATATATATATATATATATATATATATATATATATATATATATATATATATATATATATATATATATATATAT
Organism: Latrodectus hesperus; assembly: GCA_037975125.1. NCBI lineage: Eukaryota > Metazoa > Arthropoda > Arachnida > Araneae > Theridiidae > Latrodectus > Latrodectus hesperus. Next base: position 51,883,570 of record CM075859.1, on the reverse strand, counting down.
ATATATATATATATATATATATATATATATATATATATATATATATATATATATATATATAGTATGGTATGACATCTTTCACGTTAAATTGTTTACATTTACTTTTTCCCTATTTCTGTGCATGTCTCATTATCATGAACGAATTCCTGTATAACACGATCACATTATATTAATTGGTATGTATTTTGCAGCAGATTTCACACAAAAATTGTTATACAGCTTATTACGTAACTTATTTTTCCTGATGAAGACTTTTTGAATTAATAACATACATTGTTCTATTAGGTAAAACAAATCCATTAAGGTATAAAGTATTCCTAAGTCTAGAATTTTAAATCCATAGACTTTAATTTATTATTTTAAAAGTTACGAACCCCATCATATGTATATATTATGGGAAATTCAGGTATTTTATTTACCCTAACAAATTGCTTATTATTTTCCCAATTTTTTTCAAGAATACGAAATGTATGTTGGCTAAATTAAATAATAAAATTGTGATAAGTAATCGTTCTGCATCCATTCATTATTAGTGAAAATTATATGAACAAGTGACAGTACTTTTTACTAAGATTTCATTTTTTCTGCAGTGTACTGATAAACACCTTTATATTTTAACAATTTCTGCTTATAAATATTAGCCTTTGTTTTACATTTTCATGCATTTGTTTTTAAAGAACATTTTCAAAATTAAAATTTCAGTTTAAAAAATTCCAATTTTCATTTTTACTTGAATTTAATTGATGTTAGTTGCTTTAGTAAAGGAAAGTATTTTCCAAATGCAGTTTATAAAATACTCTGAACAAAACTAATTAAATACAAAACTTTAATTAAGCTACCTAAATATTTAAATACAAAAATTATTTATCGTTTGGAGAGTTTATCTCCGGAAATATTTTTATTTGCAAATTTTAATGTAACTCTGAGAAATATTTTGCGCAGTTAGAGTTACTCTTTTCATTTATATATAAATGTTAATTAGAAATTTTTATTTCTTTCACCATAACTCTATCAATGTTTATAGATTAAATTTATATGTTAAGGTGATGTAAACAAAAAAGAAACTTCACAGATTGCTTTTAAAAGAACTAACATTAATTATCATATTCTTCAAAACACACATTTTACACCTGAATATTTTGAACTTCTATTCCACGAGATAAAAAACATTATTTAATTTTAATTTTTGTTCTAGTTAATAAGATTAGTTTCAATTTGAAACACATGTTCGAAATAGGGAAACATAATCATATAATCAAACTGAAGAAACAAAAAGATCAATCTAACAAAAGGATTTCTTCTAAAATATTATTTATATGCACACCTTGAAATACTTAAATAAATAATTTAGTTAATATTAAATCAAGAAAAACCCTTAGATATATGAAATCAGTGAATTAGTAATTTCTTATGTGATTATCATGAATAACATTTTGATTTTAATACAGATCATTATAAAAAAAGCAAGATAAGATAATAAGTCAGACAAAATAAAAGGCTTTTATGTCTAAACAGCTCAATAAGGAGATGAAAAACAGTACAACTGTAAATCACTAGAGAAAGAAGTACTCATAGCAGTTCGAATCGGAAAGCTCTACATTTGAAGAAGAACCACTTGAAAATTTTTGATTTATAACATTCTTCAATATTTTTCAGACTTTCCAAAGCTAAAAACATAACAAGAAATCGCTGGTTTTATGAGCATTATTATTTTTTACTCGTTCTGTTGAAAGCTATTTTTTTAGTTTTGTTATCCACTTCCACGGATCTTAGAATTTCCTCTTTCTCTTTTTGATAAAATGAAAAGTCCGATAGTAGATCGTGTAGTAGTTTTGCTTTACGTTAATAAGCTACGTTAAGTCTTACGTAGGTCATGTTGATTAAAAGTCTGTAGTTTTTGGAACAAAGAGAAGTTATCTTGAGACATCGTCTTTTGTTGTAGAGGAGACCATGAGGAAAACTTATCGAAATGAAACATGGCCATGGCTCATTGTTAGGAGGGGTATCATCAAAAATGAACCATTGTTCCTTTTTTATAAAAATGAAGAAAAATATTTCTGTAATTATGATAAGAATGGTAAGGGTTCTTGAAATTACGCACAAGCTTTAGATTAAAAGATATTTCTATAATTACTCCACATAATTGAAAAGGTATCTACCAACTATTTATTAAACAGAAGAAAACAATAAATGCGATGACGGTTTACATTCTTTTATTGAAGAGAGTAAAAAATGCTACAGAAAGATTTTGCTTAATTTTTTGATAAAGTTAAGATTAGAGTTCTCATTTAAATTAATACCACGATAAAATGATGAAAATAGATAATAGATTTCGAGAAGTAATTAATTTTGAATATAATAGCTGAACATCTGAATGATGTAACTTTATTTATTGATATTTTTTTCATTTTATTTTCAGTTTTTTTAAACACATTTTTACTGAACTGCAATGATAATATTCATGTTTTGTTACATTTTATTTAAAATTTATATTATGATATTATAAATGAAAATAACAATTTTGTTTCTACTTAAATACTATTTTATGCAAAATTATAATATTCTTACATTGTTTTTGGTTTTCGAAGAACTTTTCCATATGAAATTATGATTCTTTAAAGGCTTAACAAAGTGTCATATAATATAAATTTATCTCTCATTATATGAAATATTAATTTAATTAATAATAAATAAATAAAAAAAAATAATAAAAGTATGTAGAAAGCAATAAGCATGTATTAATCATAAATGTTTTATTTAATATGAATATAAAATTCATGTTTTATAATGTACATTATATTACTTAAAACCTTATAAGCAAGAGAAAAGAATTATAGAGTTTAAAGTTAAATATAATAAAAAATATCAAATTTTGAACACCTTAAAATAAATAATTGGAAGAATATCATATTGTCAAGAGAATTTAGATGTCTGTTTTTTTGTCCAAATTTTAATATCTTATCCTTTTGAAATCTTTATATAATTATATAATCTGAAACTCGTTCTAAACAATTTTTCCCAAATCCCAGTGGTTAGCTAAACTGGTAAATATAACAGACTTTTTTTAAACTGCTTCTTGAATCTTGAGGTATTTAGTTTAATAAAGTAATTAATAAATAGTAAAAATATCAAACAGCAAGAAATAATCAGTTAATGCGCATTCCACGGGTCTACGTTTCTTAAAATATATGCTCTAAAACAAGTGGTAGAGAAATATTCAGGGGAGCAGCGATAATTTGACATGCCGTTGAAAGGCATTAATTAAAAACTGAAGATTAATTAAAAATTGAAAGAGAAAATGTTTCGAGATATAAATTGAAGTAAACATTTGAATTATTTCATTAATTACTCAAATTGTACAGTATTAATAATCCACAAACGAAATATTTTTCATTGTAGACACGTTTCTTGTAAGAAATTTGGTATTTTCATTAAGAAATTAAGAAAGATAAAATGAGTTTGTTAAGACTTAATAATTAGTTTTTGATGATGCAATAATTTAATATGCACTTTACACACATATTGAAAGAAAGAAGATTAATGTCTAAATCTTATGGATTTCTAAATGTGAGCTACATTATTTTTCGCGGAAAATTATTTCTTTTGCTCACTTGAAGAAAAGAATATTTAATATGATATTTCAAATTCGATTTATATAGTTTTTAGGAGTAGTGAATTCGACATTATTCGAGTTTAGAAGCTTCATATTTATATATATTCATAAGAATATAATTTACAACAGATTTTGAGATATCACTTTTGCTTACAAATTAGAATAAAAACATGCTCATTAATATGAAAATTACGTTGATTATAAAAATTATTTATTTACAATTAGATTTTCACCACATTTTTAAACAAGTGATTTTCATCAAATTTGAAAAATACTCAGCAATATATAAAGTTTCAAAATTAGATTTTATATGCATATTTGCTCCTTTTATTAACCAATAATAACAAATGATTGAGTATTTAAGTATCTTTTTGTTTAAAAAGACAAGATAGCATAACACTCATTAAATTAGGGGTTGTTTCTTTATTCTAAATTTTATTCTATATAAAATAATAGTCTTCAATTTGTTTACTTTTGAATTTTAAAATGTGCACTTACGTTTGTTAAATCACTGCCTCTTTAAAAAATGCTCTGTTTAAGAGAAGTTACTGAACAACGATTGGTAAATACAGCTCTTAACTGAATCATGTGTGACTCTAATTCAAATGAATGAAAGGTTGCTTTGCAGAGAGTATTTTATTGAAACAAACACCATAACATCATCATTAAATCAAAAACTTTTAGATAAAAAAAAGTGAAAGATGAAGTAGACGAATTGCATGGTGATTTAATTCCACACTTTTTTTAAGAAGTGTATTGTTATGTTTTTTCTTTGAATTTACATAAATTTTATCATAAGACTTATAAGTGAAAAGCGCAAATAGCTAGAATTAGAAAATGAATTTTCTGATGTGAAGCTCATTACCGTTACTGGTTGCTTTCAAATACTTAATTTGGCTTCATAATGAAAAGAATATTATTTATTGGTTATATGCTGCGTAAAGTCTTAAAGCATAACTTGTTGACAATTTGTTTATAACTTTGAAAGCAAGTTACTTGATGAATTATCTAGAGTGAATACCAATGTAGTTGATACCAGAGAAAGTAAAATGAATATAAAAAAATTGAAGGGAAACTGCAATATTTGACTTCCGATTTCGGAAATAATATTTATGAAAAAAAAAAAAACAGCCAAGCAATTAGAGTTATTAAAGGTGAAAGAGGATCTCATTTTGTAGTTATGTTAAATTTCGTCTTTGGTTGACTTTCAGAAACTCATGGAAAAATATTTTTTCATAAATCACAAATATTGAAATACTGTGTGGTGTTTGGAAAATTTTATAGTTATATTAATAAAAAATATAACAAATCTATGCATTTTTTATACCAGTGCGTCAGAGATTTTGAATTTAGTAAATGCAAAACAAAATATTCTAGCAAGTAAACAGATTACATCACACATCGTTCTGAAAAGAAACAAATCTTTCAGCTTTTTCATTCAGGTTCTTAATTACTTCAATAAGAAATCATTTGAGGATCATGATTTTTTATCGTTTGTGCATATATTTCAATTTTAAATAAGGGACAAAGTGTTAATAATGGTAAAGAATATACCTATTCCCTTTTTTAGCTCACTATCCATACACAAATTAAGTTTGTATCTTAAAGATATGATTTTCGCATTGCATCAAAAGTTGATGCAACTTTCTGATAGTTTCCCTCTGTAATCACTCAAAGTTAAATTTTTCAAAACAATGATTTATAATTTAACTTTTGTAAATGAAATCATTTATGCATCTTCTTTGTATATGTATAGGTTTCCATCATATTTTACTTACTCGTTTGCGTTGTTACATTTGTGTATACTGTGTTATGTTGATTGTTATGATTATTCAGAAAAATGTTTGCACAAATAAAAATATATTGCCGGTATTTACGACATATTGAAAAATATTCACAAATTCACATCATGCTATTTTTTAAAAAAGGAGTCCTGCCTCCAAACTTATTACCAACTAGTTCTAACTATCATAAACCGAAGTATGGTACTTATTCAGCTGTGTACCTGGGAATGCATAAAACTATCGAACATATTTCTTTTAATAATATTAAGCTCAAGATTCTCTTTATTTCATTAGCTATTGTTAATTTTCTGCTGGATATTAAAATTCCAACACCGGGAAGGAATGATCGCATGAATGTCAAAATCAGATGAAAGGAAGAAGGGGTTGTAATCTATAAATGATTAGCATTCCAAGTCATTTGCACACCGTTGAAAGAACGAATGGCATCGGAAGTCTGCATAAAAGAAAAGCTATCAATAGACTTCTCATTCTGAAATCACTATCTAATTTCGGAGTTTTCTCAGAGTATCTTGCTATGCCTCGAGTAAGATGAAGAACAACTTACGAGAAAATATTGGAGTTCGGTATTGGTAGGATAATTGTCTTAAAAATGGGAACTATCATTAAATGTTATTGTCCCTCACATTGGTTAAAATCCAACCCATGTCTTGTATTCATGAAATGGATTGGTTGCTGAGAGTCATACTGAACGCCCAGCAGGATATCAATATCCTGCCATGACTAGCACTCGAGGAAACATACATGCTCTCAAGCCAGTCTTGCAAAACATTATGGATTATTGGATATTAAATATCTTGTTTGCAGAAAGCTCAATATCCGCTTTTACAGTACACTTTCAGATGGCCATACATGTAACTGGGTGCATTGTGACGAGAATATGTGGCTAGATGCATTGCGACAGAACGATTGTAACCTGGTTGCGTTCGAAATTGTTATAGGAATCCTCCACTTAACGCAATGGTATGGGCAGTCATTCATTACACGACATGCACATCTCTATTTTAGATCGATGATAATTTGAGAAGTGATAGGCACATTTCTGACATCTTAAGGGTAATGGATTTACTGTATCATCGAAGCCTGTGAAACGCCAGCTTTCAACAAAATAATGTACAGTACATGTTAAATGTAGTGTTCTGACTTTTTAAGCTACAGAATATGTTCCATTGTTGTCCTGGCTTGCATGTTCTAAAGACCTCTCACCAATTAACAAATGTCTAATCTGTAATGGGTTGCTGAGAGACTAACTCACCACTCTAGTTAATGAGGTTGATAAAACGGAGCAAAATGGGCAAATGGAATGAGTTTTACAATGACATCCAATGAATTTGACTCATAACTAACTGGGTAATAGCCGTTTAGCTGCTAGAAATAACACTGTTTTTCCTAATTTCGCACTCCTGCAAACATTGCAACAGCTAGAAAATTTAATAATTTTGTCTTACTGCTATACTACTTACGCTTGATAAATACTTTTTTTATTTGATTTCCTTCTTGGTGTTACAATTTTAATGGTTTACTGTGTACAGTGAATTATCGCAAAAGCATTTTCTCTTTATTATTCTTAGTAAAAATTATTCCCGTCAATTATGTCTTGTTGAATTAATATTAAAATCCTTTTATAATGTAAAAAAAAGCTTTTTTTACATTTTCGGCAACAAAATAAACAATTTTAAATTATCATTCAAATTAAAGTTTTAAATTATGAAACATATTTTTCGAAATGCCTTATTTTTTATCGAACTACATACGAATTAATAATTTTGAAGTGAAAAAATATATTCTGTTATCTAACTATGTGTGGGAGTTAATACTTCATATTAATAATATTTGATCTAATCCATGGTAAGAGCACATGAGTCAATTAGAAAAACTTTCTCTCAACTAAGATTAAAAATGAGAATGCTTAATTTAAGTTGGTTACCTGACCATCACAATCAGCCCATTTTGCCTTTTTTAGAAGGTGAGTTGACGAATCAGATATTTTATACATATTTTACAAATGTATTTTATTATATTTTATAAATGTATACTTTTAGTACATTAATAACTAAGCATATTCAATGCTTTTTAAAATTAAAAATGTTTTTGTAAATATTTTTATGTATTTGAAAATGCACACAAAGCAAATATTTTCCTTACAAACAATCATAACAAAGTTATACTATGTTTTGAAAGCTTAATCTTTTAATACAAAATCTAGCATAATTTTATAGTTAGTGATAAGTGAAGCTTCATCTATTAAAACTTTTAAAATCTAAAATTTGTTTACTGTGTTGAGATGACAATGGGAAACATTTATTTACATTGAAATTCAGTGAAATTTAGAGAATTACTTTTTTGAGATTTTAGGAATGATTTTTTTAGCTTTGTTAAATTGCTATTAAGAACAATAAAATATTTATAAAATTTTTCATTTAAAAAAAAATTTCACTAAAATATATAACTATGATTTACTGTGCTCATTAAATATTTCATGAAATTTAATGATAAAAATTCGTGATTAGAAAGCTGGATTATAAAGTTAAATCATTTGAATTACTTGCATCATAAATCTGATAATAATTTATAAGATTTACTTACTGGAGTATAATTTCTGTCTGACTTAGTAAATAATCTATAAATATTCATTGAAAAATAATTTTTCTAATAAAGACAAATACTTTTAGTAGAGTGTTTTATTGAAAATATTGTGTGTGTGAAATGAAAAAAATTTCTCAAATTAAATTCTTATTGTATAAGTTTGTATAAAGATTTTTCAAAGAATATACTAAAGAGTGAATATTATATTCATACGCACAACAATAAAACAATAATCATATTTTTAATTTCATACAAAATAGAAATCAGTATTAGTTCGAAATAAAAACCATTCAAATAATGATGACACATTTGATGATTTAAATATTATGAAAGGGTAATTAATGCAATGGCAATATACAAATGTTGAACCTAATTGATAAAATTTGGCATCACTCGTCTATATTTTACCATGCCTCTTTATAATTCAATATGTAATAACAAATACTTGTTTTAATTTTTATTCATTTAGTATATTAATATATTTATTAAATGTAATTCAAAAATTGCCTTTCATTTCATTATTTCTGATCTGTGAAAGGAGAAACTGTAAACGAAATGTTCAACTCCTTTAAGAATTAAAGTGAGGATACATATTTTTATACTTTAACAATATTTACCATCAAAATGTATTTAAGTTTGACTAATACCTTTAAATTTAAATGATTTTAGTGCTGCGTTTACTTAGAAATTAAAGAATCAATGAAAACAAATAAGAGTTTTAAGGAAATATTGATATAAAGTCCCTTAACTTAACATTTCGGCAATTTAACTTTAGCAAAAGTGAGCCAGTTTAGAAGTGACATTCTCATAGATATCATACACACACACACAAGCAAAACAGAAAATACACGATTTTGCACACAAAAAGTCAATGTCGCTACAAATGCCTAAATACCCTAATAATAAAAGCTCGACTAAGGAAAAAGTAGTAAATATAAAAAAAATTGGGAAAATGTTTATTAATTTACATAAGTTGTTCCTTAGTTTGAATTAAATATCATTTTGTAAGTTATTAAGTGCAGTTTTATTTCATACTTTCTTTTATTGATGCATATTAATTGTTGTTTGCTTTTTGTCATTTTAATTGAAAATAATTTTTTAAAAGTATACATACCACAGTAACCCACCTAGACATTTTGTGATAGAATGCATTGTACAATATGCATTTGAAATACATTTAATAGGGACTCTAAAATTTCTATTAAATATTTACTAAATAAACTAAATAAACATAAATAAGATATTCTTATGTTCTATAGACAGTTATATATCATTGTTCTAAATAATTGAAAAATTTTTAGTGAAGGAAAACATTTTTCTATTTTTATTGTTGAGATGTCGATTGCTATGATACGGACAATGAGTTTTATCTAGCATTAATATCTTCTATTGTAAGAAAAACTGATAACAAATATAGATCCTTTATTGAAGTTTTCTTTAGATTTTTAATCACATTTATATATTTTTTCATTTATTATGGTGGAAAATATCTTATTTCTTGATTGTATTTTAAAAATTAACTCATTCTTCAATTATTATCATCTTTTGCTTATATTTAACTGAGTAATTTTGCTACCGATTATGCAATATTTCCCTATTCTGTATAAAAGAATAGATTTTACGCTATTTACCTTTTTTCCTAAGATTTAATCTTTTGATTTAAATTTATAAATTTATTTAATTTTATTCAAAACTAAGCAATTTAAGTAAATTGAAATTACTATTTGTGGGATTTAGTGCATTTTTCTAGGTAAGAAAGTTGCAACTCAATTTAAAGTAATCTAAAACAATCGTATCTTCTTTGAGTAGATTATTTCTTTTTCCCTTCTTATAACTGCAATTAATGACATTTTCTTGTTTAACCATAAAATACTCCGTTATCTAGATTAAGAAGTGCTTGCTTTTAATTTCCTAATTTTCTTTGGAAAAGGAATAAAAGCAAATTCGAAGTATTTAATCCATTGTTTATTTCTATGAATGAACTTTTAAATGATCGATTTATAAGTGAAGCAAATGATAATTTGTATTTTAATTAACAAATCGTTTTAAAAAGGATTATTTTATGCATTGTGGATTTTATAAAGTTTATTTCAGAGTATCTATTTTAATGAACCCTTATGCGATCATTAAAATAAAACCATTTTAAGAATGTTTGAACTTTTTTAATATTTATATACCTGTAACTGAAATAAAAGATGAATGGTGCATTTTTTATTAAATGTACCATTCATCCAGCTACCTAGTTCATCAATATTCTGATTTTGAAGTAAAATATATCGTTTTTTAGTGTTTTTCAACATTTTCAAATGTATTAAATTTTTTTCTCTTTTCTGTAGTCTATTTTATACGTGTTTTGTTTGATAATGATTTACCTAGATATTTCCTATATTGATTTACAACTACGTATTTACTATTAATTATTTTGATTCTGCGACTTCCAACCGGGAAGCTTGAAAGATCTTCCTAAATATATGATGCTCAGTGACAATCAGAAACATATGATAGATGAAAATTAAATGATTCTAATTAAAGGATTCTTACCATAAATTTGATAAGAACAATGAATCAAAATTAGTAAATTAAGTGTCAAATGTATATCAGAAAACCCGAGATATTTAAATAAATTGTATTTTTTTACTCACACTCTATGTGTGAGGGAAGTAAATTATTTTCTGAATGCACAATTCATTGTGCATTATACCGTAAAAAGAAGATTCCAAATTATAAAATCACGAAAATGGTTTAGCGAGTAAATTAAAATCTCTAATGAAAACCATACTAACTAGATTTCAATTTGACTCAACAACCAAAAGGCGAATTTGCCCTTCTTCTTTATGGTAAACAGGAGCAGAAATCTACTAAGAGTTCAATATTATTTAAACTTAAGCACTTGAAAGCTCTGTTAGTCAAAATGAATAGAAAACAATATAACCCCATGAAGCATGAAGTAACGGTATTTGTAAAGAGGTTATTGTGGTTCGATGAACTGGAAACCAAGTCAGTGGTATCAGATAGGAAATTGCAGAGAAAGTTTCAGATAGTTACTAGAAATTCACTCAAGTCCTTTTTCGAAAGTAAAAGTACTTGTTTTATTACCCATTTTGATAGATGCTTGATTAGGCTCTTCATATGAGGAGGAAAATTGGATGCTTTAAGTAAGGGGCATGAAATGGGCTTAAAAGTAATTTCGATTTAAAAGTTTTAGTGGTATATGTTCAATTATCGCTCAGAAAGTAGATAAATTTGCTTTGCGCAGAAAACTAAGACGACACAATCCATATTAAAAAACAAGATTCAATATAACAGAAAGTAACAGTAAATTCTAAAATTGATTTATGGTTAATTAGTATTGAAGTAATCGAACTGCTTAAATTTTCTAATTTTCCGTAACTTGTTAATTGTAGTGATATGCATTTTAATTTATTTAAAGCAACAAAGAAAACAAAGAAACAAATATTTTGTTAAACATGTATAATTTTAATATGACTTTTTTTTCCAAAACCTAATAATTTTATTCAAAGAAAAAACATTGCTTAAAGTATAAATTTCATATAAATGATACAATTGTTTTACTCTACAAACTAGGATCACTGGTGTTCCAAGCAGAGTCATGTCAACTAGAAGCATTTCAAATATCACATAAAAAGTGAACATTTGTCTATAAAAATTTAAACATATTCTTTTTTATTAAAGTTTGAATTTAATTAGCTAAAAACTAAATAATATAAATATATATATATATATATATATATATATATATATATATATATATATATATATATATATATATATATATATATATATATATATATATATATATATATATATATATATATATATATATATATATATATATATATATATATATATATATAAATTTTTAAAAGAATCATCCCTTCAAAGTTCAGATTAAATAGATTCCTTTCTACGGAACTCTTTTATGGTAAAAGATTAAACATTTAATGTTTAAAAGTCGTATTGTTTTATTTATTATATAGTTATGTTTAATATAGAACACAATATTTTAGGCTTAAGCTAAATCAACCAATATAAGCTCATATTTCAATATATATACATTCATAATTCTTTTTTTTAATGTATATAATTGATGTTGACTTCAGAGAGTATTCTTGGCTGGTTTATTTATTAATCTTTTTTATTTTTATTTTTTATTCGCACAGCTGTCATTTTTTGCACACGAGGGATAAATAAACTGGAATATGCTGTTTAAAGTGGATTGCAAATCCCCACAAACATATAAGCCCAGGGTGAGATACGAACCCATTAACTGATAATCCGAAAGCAAGAGCGCTAAATATTCCGCTATCAGATAGGTTCAGGGTGTGCTTACAAGAGTTTTGGGAAAAATAAGAAAATTCAGCAACCTTGATTACCTTATAATGGAGAATGCATATGTATTTTTGAAATATTGCCTGATCAAATCCTAATAAAATTAAGGTTTGCTTCTCTATTTTTGCTACTTTCTTTCTATTCTTTCGTTTAAATGAAATTGAAAAAAAACATTGTTTGTTACTGTGAGAAAACCTAATTTTTCAATCAAACGTAGCTCTTTTTAACTGTATAAACGCATTTAGTTAACAATGTCTGATGTTCCTATAAAGTACCACCAGATCAGTATATATATATGCTCCTCAAATTTTTTGATTTTGTCACAAATAACCGCAATCATATAATTAATGAATTACATTAGAACGTGGTGCAAATCTTATCTAGAAATAATATAAAGGGTTATATTTATTTAAAATAAGTTAATGTGCGTGAATGAATTTTCCATCATTATTTATAAGTTGTTTATTAAAATGTACTTCAATTCAAGAAATTTTTAAATCGAAAAATAAATTCTTTTTACATTATACGATGTTAAACTTATACTATTTGCTACTTGGTCAATTTATACTAATATTTGCAATTCATTAATTTTATGAAATATAAATAGCGTGTTTTTCTTATCATGGGAGTTAATTTTACTTGAATTCGTAATGGCATATATTTAGTGCATGTCCACAAAGGCTGACAAGAGAATTCATTCCACTGCTTTCGTGTCGAAAGAAATCGATTATTCCACAAAGAAATTTCCATTACCATTTTATTAGATTTCAACAGCTTATAATATTTATTCAAATGGATGAATAAGAAAACTCTCCTTGTTGAATTCTTTTAGCATTACAACGTTAAATGAAACTAAATGAGTATATGGCCTTAATAAATTCATTTTAATCAAAGCTAAGCAGTATACTAAGTAACCATGATTGAAAACAGATGAACATTTCATTACAAAATCAGCTTTAAAATCACTTAGCTGACAGACGAATGATTAATGCTCGGACATTTGCTTTAACAGTTCTTGGGTTCAATCCCCCTGGACATGGATGTTTTTTGTGGTTCGATATCCACATTAATCTGATGTTCTCAGTTTAGATAGCTCTTGAGCAAAATTTTTTTAGTTAAATGAAAAATGTGGAATCCACACCAAACTCTGACATATAGAGATTGCAAGTAATGTCGTTTCACGAAACAAAGTTTGATGGAAGCCTATGTGCGACAGTTTAAATCTGTGTTTTCATCATCATCAAAATGAAAATGAACATCATTTGTCTGTACGACATAAGATGGTCAATGCTTATCCACTTGGAACATTGCCGACAAATGCAAGCTAAAATAATACATACCGAGGTTTCCATTATAGCCCAAATTACATCCTATAAGGGTTAACTTTTGAAACTATTTTTAAAATTATATTCAGAATTGTCTACTGAATATACAGAGCACATGGTATTGATTTTCCATTTGCATTAGCGTTTGAAGAATAACCAAGTACTTCGTATGGTGCAATTGCAACATCTTCTACGATCGCTGGTAAATCTGCGTTTCTCCTCTTATTCAGAGGATTATCCACTGCTGGAAAATCCTTTTTTGAAGGATGCACTATATGATTTTACAGCGAAATTTCATACAGTACTTATATGTACATATTTGCAGCGACTTCCATTGGAACGATTTCAAACTACTTTTTGACATAAGTCATGACGACGACATAATCTACACACATATATCCAAAGTTTTATTTGCTGTTCACTTGAATTTATTAAAATTGTTCTGTAGAATCGGAGCTGTAAACCTCTCTGAGTAACTTTATATTTTACTCATTCCTTTAAAGTTACCTCTTTTAAACGTAAGATATTTATAATCTAATTCTGTTGTATCTTAATGGGAATAATATTTTAACAATCTTGAAACAGCACCGTTTCAAATGCAATTAGCTTGCTGTCGTTTAGAATTTCAAATTTAATTTGCTTTCAATTAACTGCTTAGCGTGTACCATCTGGCACATTTTCAATCTTTTCCCAGGTTTTTCAGGATTATCTTACATTTAGACAGACAATCCTTCCGAATGAGACGAGAAATCAAGGATAAACTGGAAACTATCAGAGAATTGCCTTGAACAAAGTTATTCCATATGAGAAATAAACATATGGTTAAGTTTTCATTTTAAATTTCTTTTAACTAAAATTTGTAAAGAAGATATTCTATGTTACACATTTTTCTGTAAAAATCAAAAAAATATATTTAACACATTTAATTAAACCCAATAATAGTTTTAAGTGTGTTTAAAACTTATTTATAAATTAAATTACTTCAGATTAAAATATAAAAACAAAATACAGCAAAATAGCAAAAACTAGAAGTTTAACATAGTAATTAGGAATCGTACATATGCAAAAACCATACGCATCAAAGCAAATTTTAAGACTATACAACATTGTTTGATCAAAACAAATTAAAATTAGATATGAAAATTAACTTCCTGTAAAGCTTTAAGATGCACACCTTAAATTCCACATACCAATGTAAATTTTTCAAATTTTTAAATTTATTTTTTGGATCTTTCAAGGATCTAATAACACTAGTCTACAAAAATGTGCTTTTCTTTCCGAAAAAAATGGAATTAGCAGTTTATAATTTTGCAGAGTAGAATTTAAAAATGATAGTATTAAGGCTGTATTACGTATACAGTTTTCTTGTTATGCCTATCTTACCAGTACTGAAAGGAAATGAAAAAGCATTTTAAACACACATTTTTTATTATTAACTTCAGTAATTTATCATATAAAGCTATTGTCATTGAGACGATATACATATTTAAAAAAAAGTAGAAATCCAAACCATTAAACATTAATTAAATCCGATGAAAAGATGTCACTTTCTTCTTTTATGTGGCAAAAAATTTTCTTTCTTTATAAACCAACAGTAGTCACTCAGCATTGCTGGTTCCTATTGACTTTGATATCGAGTTTCTAGATTCCTAATGTCCTGATGGAATCTTTCCCCTTGTTTGTCACTAACAATGCCAAGATTTCCTGGAAAATATCCAAATGTGAATGTAAAAAGTTAATTTTGAGTGACATTCGACATCCATGGCTTGGTAGGAGTTAAGAAGCTTTTCTATCAGGATTTTGTAATTTTTGTCTTTCCTTTTTTTTGTTTCCTAAAAAACCTTTTATCACTTTCACAAATGCTTTCCAATCTGATAATTCCTTTTGATTTAACTTTCCTTCAAAAGCAGAGCCGCAGATCACTTATCTGATTTGAGGTTCGATAAAAAATGCCTTCTTTAAACTTAGCTACACTTGATTGCAAAAACAGACACAAACTGAACCTTCTGTTCTATAAAAGTCTGAGTAAACTACATTTCTCTTTCGAAAATATGTAATACTTGTTCCCGCTGTCAACAAATTCCACTATTGAAGTCCAGAACCGAGAAGATCTACCTTTTGTTTCGATATGCCTAAATCCCGCGCCAAATCATTGAGTTCATTTTGAAAAATAAAATGGCTCTAAATCTCAAGCCAAAAATTAGGATCAAAATTGTCGCTAGCAATATCTGTTTCGGATGAGTCTTTAATGTCACTCACCTCTTGAATGTCAATATTTTTCCAATTCAATGGTGGAGTTTGTATTGATTAGACTACTCCCATAGAAACAGTTAGTATAGACCGGTAGTAAACAGATGGTATATTAGGATATTCAATTCTATGTATTGGTATATTAGGATATTCAATTCTATGTATTTGCTTTTTTGAAAATCCTTCTGTGTTCGTTTGGTAGAAATAGCAGTCATCAAAATGATTTGAAGGTTGCCACCATACCATATGGACAGAAAATGGCATAGAGCTTGTGTTGCCTTTAATCTACTGATAACGAACCCCATTACAACTTACACACACACGCAGGGAGCTCAACTTTTATCTTGGTCACCAACTTTGCACCCGAAATACAGAAAATAAGCTTTTTTCACTTCTTGTGATAAATATCTGCCTTGTGATTATAAAATAAAGTGTCCACAAATGTGTGTAAAAAAATTATCAGGCGTAGTTTTACAACATCTATGCTGAGAACTAGCTATTTTCGGTATGAACTAATATAAAGGCACGTAACCACTCTTAACAAATAATTTTACTATTCTGGGAAGCCGAAATGACTAAGACTGAGTTACAGTGTTACCAGCAGGGTTTGGAGGCAGCATTTGGAGCGAAATCATGAAAAATAGTGGATGATTCCATTTTGTGTTTTATAAAAATAAGACGTGGTGGGACTTTTTTCATGCTGTATAACATGTTTTTTCATGCTGTTATTTAAATAACAATGGGATTTAATTATAAAAATAATAATTTAGTTGCTGTTAGCGAACCATTGTAGATCAGTTTAATCTTTTAAAATTAATTATCTTTGAATAAACATTATTTACCAATCGTTTCCTCTGACATTTGCATCGATTTTTTTAATAACAAGTCCTATTTTATCTGTGTGTGACTCTGGCTATTTTCATTAATATAAGCACACTTATACCTTTGAAACTTGAAGGAATTTTACTCAGGGACAACTGTATAAAATTCAAAATAAGAAATTAATTGAAAACAGCATGACAAGTTATATCGGCTAATTGTGCATAAAGGAAATTTTTACAAGATTCAATAATCAAAAATGATGTTAGAATATGCAAATTGTAGAATAATGGGGGAGCTACTGTGAAATGTTTCTAATATTATCAATAAATAGGAAACAAATAATATTGCGTACATAAAGATTTGGTATTTGTATAATTTATTTCCAGTTTGAAAATGTAAATTTTTCCGTCATTTTACTTAGCATAAATTAAAATCTAATTAGTTTTTATTTAAAAAATCATTGGAGGCTCAAACTCTGTTGTCAGTTTTTCACATCCAAATAGATTATTTTTCAGAATTGTAATTTTTTATTTAAACAAAATATTCACAGCATGTCCTGTTCACTCGTAATATTTTACGATGTTATCTGTAATACAGACCACATTCAAAGAAAAAAAATCTGCATTATTTGTATTATCTTTCATTTCTTTGTTGTAATATTTGGGAAAGAATTAAGCCGCTTATTATCTTTGTATAATCTTAAGCTGCAATAATGAAACTAAAATGTGTGTGACGTCTGATGCAAACATTTGATGAGATGTAATAAAAAATTTAATGTTTAATATTTTGTTAAAATGTTAAAATATAAGTAAAATATACATTCAAATAATTGCATATCTTGCAATGCATGTTTATATTAGGATTCTTATTAATATTTATGAAAATATTCTTACTATATTTTAAGCTTTTCAAAAAAAGTTATTATAAAAACACCAATGAAGGACCATTAAAATGCTTAGGAAAACAATAAATAGCAAAATTTTACACCTTCACATTAGATTTTTACTATATCCTTTCTCTTTGAGCTATTATCATTCTCTATGATGCTTTAAGTATTATACAAGAGAAGTTTGCCAGTAGATGACCTGAAAACTGGCATTAAATAGCTACACATTTATTATACTCTACATATGTCTTTGGAAAATCCAATTTCCGGCCCCATATGATAGTAATCATCTACGTAGTAATCTCAATAGCTCTCATCTCCCTCTTTTTAAACTTTTACCGTGGAAAGGAAGTCGTAATTCCTGCATCGCAGTAAAATCCTTAGGGTCAGGACCATACACCTTTATTTCCTTCATTTCTTCCTTGATTATCCCGAATTTTATGGTGCTGTAAAATAGGTTGTCATAACAAATTGAAAGGAGCCGTCAATTGAGATTTCACTGAAGAAAATATGCCCAATGATGTAGTAGAGTGAACCCTTCATTAATCGAGTCATCTTTCTTCTCTCACGGATTTTACAGGAAAATGATTATGAATTATTAAAAATAAAATATTATTAATAACTGTAGTTAAAAAGCCTATTCAACATAAAAGCAAATTTAATAACTCATTAAAAATGGTAATTCTTTTTAATATTGGTAATGCTGTGCATTAATTACCATAACATGATTAATAGTTCTGGATGTTTAATTGGCTGTATGCTGTTTTTGAGTATAATTAACTGATTTGATTATATCTATTTTTCTAGATATACTCAGTAATATGATTTTATATTAAATACATTTTAAAACGGTGGTTTAAGTGAAGAAATATTAATAGAAGTCATATACATTTCATATGAATTTTTATTTGATCTTAAAATTATATTAATCAATTGCATTAAAGGAAATAATATTAAAATAATTGTAGACATTAAAATGTTTATATGCTTGTAATAGAAGAAAAAATGTGGATAGCTTCTTTTCTTTACAGATATATGCTAATTTTGCTAAAATAGCTAATTTTTAAATAGAAATTAAATTTAATATAATAAAACTAGTTTTCAAAAATCACTTATCGAAATATTTCTTCGAAGAGTAGTTTTCTAAAAATACTGAAAATTCATTTAAGAATTATGAAGTAAAATCTAACCTAGAAAAAAACGTAAAAGTGCCAATCATTTAACTTTATTTACACTCTTAAAGAAAT
Source organism: Latrodectus hesperus (assembly GCA_037975125.1). Lineage (NCBI taxonomy): Eukaryota > Metazoa > Arthropoda > Arachnida > Araneae > Theridiidae > Latrodectus > Latrodectus hesperus. The sequence continues at coordinate 51,864,689 of CM075859.1, read as the reverse complement.
ATTATAATTTGCTGTGAATGGTTTGATATATTATCCAAATGGGGCATATACACAAATGTTATTATATGCAGAAGTATGAGACTAGATTTTCTGCATCCAGCTGGTATTGATATAAGCACGAGCGAATCTTTTTTGACGATATTCTCTTCAGACAATTTTTTGAATTAAAATAGTTTTATGATGTCTTTTATCAACTTAAATCAAAAAAGGTCTATTTTCCGTATTAATTTATAAATTAATCTTTGTTGGCTCCATATGAATAATAGGCAATTATGCTGTTTTCTGTAAACTATTATTTAGTTGGATGTTTCTTTTAATTTAACACTTGAAATTGCATCAATGCCAGATTTAACAAGCAATATATATATCTGTATATCTATATATCTATATATCTATATATGTATATATATACATATATATATATATATATATATATATATATATATATATATATATATATATATATATATATATATATATATATATATATATATATATATATATGTATATATATATATATGTATATATGTATATATATGTATATATATATATATATATATATATATATATATATGTATATATGTATATATATATATATGTATATATATATATATATATATATATATATATGTATATATATATATATATATATATATATATATATATATATATATATATATATATATATATATATATATATATATATATATATATGTATGTATGTATACAAATATATATGTATGTATGTATATATATATATATATATATATATATATATATATGTATATATATTGGTTTGGAATCTACTTTAAGTTACAAATAGAGGCCAAATTAGACTTCGTATTTAAAATTATACAAGTACGAACAGATACAAGCTAACCAGAATACTGAATTTGAAGTGGATTTAGAGTTACTGAAATCTTCATGGTCCAAGTGCCATCAGAATCAATAAAATTTAATCTAACTGTTGAACATTAAATATTTAGTTGCCAAATCGACTAATTTATTTGAGACATGTGTGGAAAAAAGGATTAACTTGTTATGAACTATTAGTTTACGTTGCTTAGAACCTTACTAGGCTTATAAAATACTTATTACGACAAAAAGCCTAAATTCATGAGAGGAATCAATTATCATACCCGATTTAAAATTTCATTAACTTTTATTTTAGATAAAGTTTGGATCATTTTGCTGTGAGAAAGTTTATTTTTCAAAATTTGTGTTTTATCGTATGTAATAAGCCTACTAAGCAGAGTTACAATTCTGTTGTTGTTGTTCATGACACTTGGACAAGCCAAACTCACTGTACCTTGGCTATGCGAATTTAAGTCAATAGGGAGCGTCTTTTGTTATAATTGGAGCACCACGAAGTTGAAAGTACGTCTTTGCTCTTTTTTTAAATTCTTCGATAGATGGCAATTGAGGAGCCACTCCCTCAATTTTGACAATGATCTGAAGGAGGAGGAAATATTCTCCAGACTATTTACTCATGGTAACTGCTCAATGACCGACCACAGGACTTTCGATTCCACGGATTTATCGAGCACGTATATCGCATGTACTCGGTGAGTCTTTGGCGGCATTCGGAATCGAACCCCACCCTTTTGGATGGAAGGCCGATGTTCTAACCACTAGGCTACCACGACCCAGAGTTACAATTCTAAAAATATGCAATGCGACATTATTCTACATGATTAGAAAAAGTGGTTTTCAATCAATATTTTTCATTGCCTTAAGACTGCAAACTCAGATTTAATTAGAGATAAACTGTTTTGTACAATACTAACATCATCGTTTTTTTCTTCAAATATATTTACCATAGTAACAGTTAAAGAATTATGCAATAAAATTATTTTTCTGCAAAAGAACATAAAAATACTGTAATTTTCACACACATACACACACACAGTGTGTAAAAAGAATTTTTTTTAAATATTTTTTTCACAAAGACCACTTTAAAAATTTCTTAAAATATTTAGCACAAATTATGGAGTCAGTTTTTGCTTCAAACTGAATATATTCTGCACAAAAAAGCTGAATTTACAAGCATTAATATGCATAGGTACTTTCAGTTTTTAAAATGTTTTATGCCAAATAACACTAATATAAAAACATTAATTAGAAACAGTATTCTTATAATTATCCAATAATGTCTTTCATCTCACTTATTACTGGAAAAGTTTATAAAATAGTTTTATATCAAATATAAAATGTTTGAAATCTTACTCGATGGAGCATCAATTTATAGTTTAATACTTGTAATAAATAAATATCTGTTCAAATATTTTGCGAAAGGGTAAATTTTTGATTTGAGATTATTTATTTTGTATGTTCTCTGAATCTGAATTTAATAGATCAGTCCTTTTTCTAACAAAAAGAGCTTCAAATTAATTTTGATATCTCTCTTATGTGAAGCTCTATAATATGTGACATAATAATTCCTGCTTATGTGATTAATAAGAAATCTTAAAAATGATATGAATAAAATTGTGAACTAAATACAATGTACGAAACTTCTTATAAAATATCTGAAGAATATAAAAATTTGATATTTATCAAGGAATTCTACTCTATTTCATAAAAATATACTTATACACAAAACGAATTCAGAGAAAAAATTTAATACTGTGTTCAAACAATTCCAGATAATAAATTTAAGACTATAAATTATACTTTCAATTAACAACATGCCTTTCTTTAATAGCAATATTTCAAGGCTCTAATTTGTTATTTGAGTGGTGTAAATATAATATTAAATTTCACTTTTTACTTTTGCCTATTAAGTTAAAAATAATTAATTAAATGATTCCAAAAGAAAAATTTCAGGGCAAAATATTCATTTCTCTAAGAGAAATTGATTATTTTAATAAAATAAAATAAAATTAACAGGAATACTATTAAATAATGTACTTCATTTATTCAGGAATTTAAAGAAGTATAATTTAAATTATCGGAAATTTGTATTTAAGTAAAGATAATGCATCTTGGCGTTAAATTACTTTTAATGGATTTTCATTACTTTGTCCTTGTCTTGCATGGTTTTAAACAAATTTAATGAATAGATTCTGTTAGAAATTATTATGTTAAAAGTCATATGCATTATAGTGTGATATATATATATATATATATATATATATATATATATATATATATATATATATATATATATATATATACACTAGAATTCTTAAGAAATAATACATGTACACATGTTACGCAAAATGCTTAGTGATAAATATATATTTTCAAAAATAAATTGCATAAATCATTAATAACAAAATTTCAGTGAGAATCATCAAAGATTTCAAAGCAAATCTTACACTAAAAATAGTTTTCTGACATAATGTTTTGACATTTATGCATTGGAAAACAAATAATTTCATTTGTTGATGTATAAAAAACAGTTTTATTCTTTCAAGTTTAATAATAACAAATTTTTAATAATTTTAAGAAGAAATGCATATATATATATATATATATATATATATATATATATATATATATATATATATATATATATATATATATATATATATATATATATATATATACTGCAGCAATTAAATGTATGCATTTGAAGAAATGGTTGAAATATGCAAATGATTAACATTTCAGCGTATTTGGAAGACGCAGGAGAGGCAAATGACATCTCAAGCTCTGCATAAAAGAAAAATTTGGTCATGAATTTCTCATTCATAAATCGTTTTGTAAAGTTGCAGTTTTCTCAGAATATTGTGATATACCTTGAATAAGAAGTAGAAATGCTAACCAGCAAGTCTCAAAATTTATTATTGGTGGGATCATGGTCTGTAGGGAGGATAGATTATCGTCTCTTGATATCAATACTAGAACTGGTCGAAATACAACCAGTGTTAGACGAATATAAAATAAATAGCTTTCTGAGGATTATACTGAGAATAGCATGTAAGATCTCAACGCTCTCTTTTAATTATCCAACTCCAAACGACAAACTGTTTTCAAGAGTACCGCAGTGTCGTACTTTCAAAGTCATATGTTCCATTGCCTTTTTGCTTGTGACATCACCTTAGAAGTTCAGCATCTGAAAAGCCATTTTATACACGACACACACATCTCTAGTTTAAATTAAGAGTAATCTTAACGCGGCGATCAGCCCATTACTGAAATTTTAAAACCTGAGGTTTTGTCCTATTAAACGTCATCTTTCTACAAGGAGATATAAAAGCACATATTCCACGTGGTATTCCGTCTTTCTTCGATTCAGATTATTAATTAATTTTTTTCCTGTTAGCCAACACAATCATCAGAATTCTCAAATAATTGAAAACAACTGATTATGGACTGCTGAGAGACTGCACGCTCCCTCTTTGCAGCCTTTACAGTTACTCAATGTAACATAGACTTGAATCGTCATAAAATGAGTTGCCAAGCCCATTTTGATATCATGTATAACAAGATAAGTGTTGATTTAGCTACCTGAAGTAACAACGTTTTTTTATTAATTGCATCGTTTGTAAAATACCAAACTACTTGTAAATTTAATCATTTTGTCTTCGTACCATCCAGATTACGTACAGTAAATATTTTTTTTTCTTTTCTTCATGTTACTAAAATTTTAATAGGCAGCTGTATACATAAAGACATAAAAATTTTCAAAATAATTTCTAACAGGATTCTATGCATTATAAATCACATAGCTAAATAAAATTTAGTAATATTTGTTTGAATAAAAATCGATTAATTATTTTCTTGTAAAGTTTGGTGTATTGTTAGCAAATCTTTTAGAATTTTTGTATTCTAATTATTACTTTGATAATTACATAATATCATGTGGGCCAGAAATGCTGTCTATGATTTAGTGTCATACAATGTAGAAACAATTTCTTTTTCTCACATTTTCATATGTAATATGTTGTTAGTTTATGAATGCTTTAGAAAATATAGTCTATTAATGTAGTATTAGTAAGTAAAAAATTTAAGTAAGCTATTCAAAAATATTTTTCTAAAATACAGGGTGATCTTTTTTAAAGTGACAGTGCTTGGAGCGCCCTGTAGCGCGATCTTATAGCCTAAATAACACCAAACTTGGCATTTAGACCAATCAAAACATGGGAAAAAAGATTCCGTAAAAAAGAATTTAGTTTCAAAAGTCACCGCTAGGGTATTTTGTGGCGCTGCTTCAGCTTACAATAACGAGAATTATCATAAAAGAAAGGTTTCAAAGAAAAATGCAAATGTTGTGCAATGACAGTGCCAGCAATAGGGTCTATAAAAGCAAATAGTAGACAGTTCCGACAAATAATCTCAGTTGAAGTAAATGAGCTCCAGTGGCCATATATCTCACGTTACCAGAACGTGCGATTATGTTGGTGGAGTATCAAATTTGTCTTTTTTAAAGGAAAACGACGAAGACAGTGCGGGATATTCCTCGTGATATGTTACGTACGGCTGCGGAGAACGTTGTGCACAGAATGCATGTTATTTCTGAGAACGGTATTCACATTTAATGTAGTCTAATTCCTCACTGGGGAAGTTAATGCAGTAAATAAACATTAATAATTTAACTGCACGATTGTATGTGTTAGTATTTTCCTTTTCTTACATTTTATACATAGTAAAGCGCCACAAAATGCCCTTAGCGGCAATTTTTGGAACTAAAATTTTTTTTCACGTAATCTTTTTTCCCGTGTCTTGATTAGTCTAAATACCAAGTTTGGCGTCATTTCGGCTATTAGATCTCGCTACAGGGCGCTCCAAACTCTCTGTCACTTTAAAAAAGATCACTCTGTATATTAATTTCCTGTGTTGCTGAAATATATTAAACATGTTAAAACATTGAACTGTTTCGTAACTTGTTTAGCTAAAAATATCATTTCTATATTATGTATGCTTATGTTATAAATTGTTAAACATTACTAGATTTATCAGGCAGTTTTATCAGTGTAGAGCTTCATACTTTTGAAATTACTTTAATATCATATAGGTTTCATGGAACAAATGAATCACAACACACGATATGAAAATCACAATAATTGTTACACAATGAAGGCAAAAATAATTATTAATATTGAAACTCTTACTAGTTTATACTTCAGTAGTTTTAGTAATTATCTCCCTTATGTCTGTTTACAGAAATAGTATTATATCTACTACATATGTAACAAAATTATTAAAAAAAGTTAAATAATTAGTATGGATTTTTGCGTGTAATAAGTGTATAACAAACAATTATATACATATGCTTATAATCTCGATGAAATAAAGTTACTGATTTATCTTCAATAAAACTCCCATTCACACACACACACACACACACACACACAGTTTAGTGTTTTATTATAAATAATGACTTAAGTTTGGAATCTAAAATGTCAACGAATTGATATTCATATTTGAACACCAGTTACTTTACAGCATTTTTTAACTTCAATTGATAAATATATAGAATTATAAATATCCTTTGCGTTCACTTTATATTAAGTAAAAGTGGAACACGAAGGTAAATACTCCTTTCATTGACTATGCTGTGTACTTGAGACAAGCCTTGATACTATTGAATTAGATATTAATAATGTGAAAAGCTTACTTACAAAAATATTAAACATTGTTATTTATTCATCTTGGTAGTTAAATTCAATTTCAGTTTAAGTACACGTTTCAAATGGATGATTACTAATTTTATTTTAAAGTAATTTATTTTAAAATTTAAGTTAATTTCTCATGTGAAAATTACACGTTTCACTGAACAAATAAGTCGATTTATTATTCATTTATAAAACATTATGAAAAACTGGAACTAATGTAGTTTAATCTAATGCTTACACTTATTAAACGAAGCTATAGGTCTACCTATATTCTTATGTGTGCCATTCCTTAAATTATCAGCCTATGAATAGAAACACACGAACATATTTTAAGCCTATTTTGTATTTTTGAGTAATTATGTAATCTTATTTTTATAGTGATGAAGCAATGTAATAAGTTACTAGTAAAAACATCATATTACGGTCAAAGATACAATAATTTAACTTTTATTGTATGGATCCTTACTGAAAATTATAAATATAAAACAAATGTAAATCATTTATTTAAATACTTTAATATACAATAGTTTAAGAAAAGTGTAAATAATAGCTTAATGAATACATAATGATGAATTTTTAATATTTTTTTATTTTATTGTATTAAATGTTTCGATTATATTAAGTCTTACAAGCTAATAAAAATCCTATAAGTTAAACCAACTAAGAAGGAATTGGTATTTTAGGAAATCAAATAAATAGATTGCTCTCTGGTTCAAAACTTAGACGAATATTATTTCCCAAAGGGAGAAGAAGATGATCCTATAAACAATATAATTTAATTATACACTACTTTCAAAATGACAATGGTTTTATATGGGACAACACTGAGGAAAAAGATATGTCTAGAAATAAAGTCCTATTGTTAGAAAAAAAGTATTTCAATATTAAGTTTACTTTTTATCTTATAAACTTGCTACTTTTTGAAATTACTTGTAACTAATGCAGAGATTATAATTTAGAATTTATATAAACGATTATTTAATGATTTTTCTTAATTTACATGGAATAATTGGAGTACACATTTTTACTTTACTATGAAATTAATATGATATGAAAACCCATTTATTCAATTTAATATTTAATATATTGAATTTTGCGTTATCATATCAAGTAGACAATTTGAGCTTTAAATTAAAGTGGAGAGTTCCATGAAATTGAAATTTTATCATTTGGAATAGGCTTTAGCTAATTAATTATGGAAATAAAATTTCAGCGAATACAGTCATTTAAGTGGTGTTTAGATAACTCACTCAGTATATAGAGGAGTACTTGAAACATTACCCGCGCTTTGTATGCAACATCAGAGAGACCGGACAGTATTGAACGGGATAATGAATATGATTTTCAAATACTCAAAACGGTTCTTTGATGTTATATTGAAAATAATAATTAATTTGACTTTAATTTGTTACAAACTAATTTCAAACATTATATTTGTAATCTTTTACGAAGAAGTAAAGCACAAACATTCTTTAAATTATATATTCAAAAAATATTTAATTTAAAGTTATGTAGCTGCATAAGTATCTGGAAGTATTAGTTCCAAAAAATATTTGTTATGATATGAAATTCTATTTCTCTTTCTTTTTCTCTCCTTCTCTCTTTAAGATTTAAACTTTATTTGTGAAAGATAAAGATTTCTTTTTATACAGTTATAGTTAGATTTACTGACAAGTTGAAGTGATTAATAGCTTAATCTAAACTATCTCTTATAGTTTTAAGGTTATAAGGGAACTACTTTATGAATTTGAATACTAATATTGATAGAGCAAAGTATAAGTAAGCGATAAAAATACTTTGAATATGGTTTTGCTTCTGCTAAATATTAGTTCAAATTTCCCTTTAATCTGTTAAATTGAAAAATTGGAAATTACTTGAAAATATTTTCACGTTGCAATTCATTCACACAGTCATACATTTTAGATTATTTACGGAAGAGTAAGGAATTTTTAAAAATTAAATGTGAAACTCATTTGTTTAATCAGTATTTAACAAAAATCAAAGTACAGATTATCTTATTTTCAGTTTGAAATACTCTTCCATGTTCAAGCTATTAAATTTCCCATGACATATAAATCCTCAATTTGAAGAGTAACCTATGAAATCCTTTTTATATATTGAATATTTTTAACTGCATAAAATGTATTTAATATAAAAATGGGAATCATGGGAAATTGTTTATATATGTAAATAAAAAGGTAAATTAGATTTGGTAAGATATATTAAGTTAAATTTATATATATATATATATATATATATATATATATATAATATATATATATATATATATATATATATATATATATATATATATATATATATATATATATATATATATATATATATATATATATATATATATATATTTATATACATTAGAGAACTGAAAAAGAAAAACTATACATATAGTTATTTGTTCTTAAAATGAAAATTACTGTTAATATGTATAACATAATTATCCATCCCATAAAATATTCGTTATTAATTCCATTAAGTATATGAAAATCAACTTTTAAAATATAAAGTGATAATTCTTATCCATGATATTAGTATATAAAAATTAAATTATCTATCGTCTTTAAATAAACGATTTATTTAATTATTTAGATTTAAAAAATATGTATAAAAGGCTTATTTCGTTCAAAAAGTTAAAAAGGATTATTGCGCCTTAAAACATAGATGCTTCAATTATTTTAATTTAAAAAAAATAATAATAAAAATCCTGATTACTGAGAGTTACTTAGATAATTCTTCCAATATAAAAGTTATTTCACATTTAATATACATTCTTATTTGTAATTATGATTTTACATCAAACAAGTGGTACTCAATAGAAAATAAATTTGAATTATTTGAATAAATTAGGAATGAATTGATTTGAAAATAGAGAATAAATGTGAGATATATTCTAAGACACATTTTGGAACATGACCGCATATTATTTTGCATATAATCAAGTATAATAAAAGTTTAAGAAATTATTTCTACCAAAGAACAATTTGATCGAAAAATCAAATAACCTTATAAAAATTGATTTACTCTTCCATATAAATACTGAGTGCGGAACATAAAACTGGCCCGTAAATTAAAGCAAGAAATAAAATGTAATTTATTAAATATGATTATTCAACTTCCCTGTAGATTCTGAAAGTGTGACCTTCAATCCTTTCATCACATATAAAAGCAGTCCTAAGATTTATATGTATTCTTGTGTTGTAATGCTATAGATGGCATTCTAGATCCTGATCTTGAGTTCTTCTGTTGTGTTTATTTCATAAACTCTTTCCTTTAGCAGTCCCTAAAAGTGAAAGTCACAAAAGCACAGAACAAAGGAAAGTGACCGAGGAGAATACATGCTTTTGCTGATCATTTTTTCAGGTATAAACACCTCATGCACACGGTACACGTGTGATATGATCTGTAACATGTTGTACTGTCCAATTGAAAGTAACATAACTTGTGACTCTTTTATAGAATGTTTGACTACAACTCTTCTAGGAGTCCTCTACGAGTTGGAAAACAACTGCAGCTCGAATTCACTGTTCACTGTTGTCTCAAAGAATATGGGTCTTTCACGCAGGGATTTCATTTCCAAAAATAAAATATACGAAGATAAACAAATAATTCTGAGAAACACAATATACTATAATATTACGCATGGGTTGTTTTATGTGTCGCACCCTGGGGAATATTTATTTTGTTTGTCCACTGAATTTTTCCCCGGAGTTGAATTGAGAACTGCAGCGCCAAACGAAATAATCTTAAATCAGGATTACGGTCCCTCGTTAACTTAAAACATATGTTATATCATTGCGAAATTTTGATTACAATGCTTAATTTAAATCATAATTAACGATGATTTCAAGTTTTTGTAGAGGATAGCTTATACCGCAATGTAACTAATTTTAACAGTGTAAGATGATTTTGAGATATTTCTCACTCCAAGATCGAAGGCATGGACGTCTTTCGAAAGTATAGGTGTCAGATGTATACGATCTATATGGGATAGAAAAAAATATGTACCTCACCTCAGATCTCTCCTTCTTTCGACATATTCACAATATATTTGGTTTTAAAATAACAATGCTTGTTTTTGGTTTTTTTGACTTTAAAAAAGTATTATTTTTTCCTCATTGTAGTGAACGCGTTAACGCTTTTCCCTATGCATTATATATCAGAAATACATTATAACAAAGATGACTTCAGTATTAAAAAGTAAAATAATAACTGAACAGAATTTTCAAGCTTTCTTCACTTTATTTGATTTGTTTTTATCTGCGTAATGAGTATAACTCCGTTTCGTAATGAAAATTAATATTTTAAGCAATTTTAAGCAAATAATATTAATCTATACTTTTCCAAATCGTAATTCTTCCTCGAGCCTATATTTTTTCTACTGAAAAATATTACCCTTGAAATTTGACGGCCTTGTGCTGCAATTTTTATATATATATCCCTGGATGTTTCGAAATTGAGAACGAAAATTTTTCTAAGTTTTTTACTTTTGAAATTTAACATAAGTATGCATGTCTATAATACTATTAAATAATTTTATCACTGTACTTTTACTTGATGTATTTAGAATTAAAATTTCAATGAACTAGTGCTTTTTTATTAAATTTATCATGCGAATTCCATGGTTAATAAATTATAAGAGTCATTTAGTTATAATCTTGTTATAATTTTTAATGTAATTTTCTAGAGCAGCATAAATTTTTCCATTTATTTTTTTTCTAATACTTTAGTTTATAAATGAGAAAATATAAAGCATTATATCTAAAATCACCATTTTTTTATATATCTTAAATTATTATGTTATCGATATGTATTTCATGGTAGAAAAGAAAAATACATATTTGAATACTTGTAACTGCAATAAAAATCATTGAAATTTTCATCACCAATTTCAAGTACACATACAAGATGGTTTTAAATCAACATATTTTTTATATGATTTGATTAAGACATTGAACATACTTTTAAGATTTTTTTCTAGATGTGTATGAATTATGATATAAGTCTCTTGACATCTTTTATCTATTTTGAATAACAATTCAAACGTATATGATTAAAGTTCTTATTTTATAAATTTTTAAAATATATTACTGTTTTATTGTTATTAAGATAAAATTTTGAAGTGTATAATTTCTTAAGTAGCTGCAGTTTTCAAAATGGATTAACCACATATTGATTTTAGCAAAAAATCAATCCCAAGTACTGATTTAAATATTTTCTTACTGACTGAAAATTTGCAAATTTCTTATACATCGAGACTGTGTACAGTTGAGAAGGTTTTGTATTTTAGTTTTTGATTTTACGAAAAATCAAATAAAAAAGAAACTGAAAAGCAAAACATGGAAAATGTACCAAGTCAGAGGTTTTTGCTACACTTCTTGATGGCGAAACTTACCGTCCATTAAATTAAACAATTACAATTATATTGATCTTTTTTTAACAGTAATGGATACTAATGGACAAAATAAATGAAAACCCTTGTTCAAAGTAAATTCAACTGAAAAAGATTTTCTAAAAACGTGGCCTTATACCTTTCGAAATCATTTTCAATGCCAGAAAATTTTCTTTGGGGAATTTAAGGCACTAAAAGCTAAAGTGTGTAGTGATGTCGCCGCTTGATAAGTGAGGATTGGTGAAAGTTCTAAGGTTTTGATTTCCCACTTGGAGAACACCGTCTCCTAAAATGACTTCGGAATATATGTTTTCACCCAACATTTCTTGTCTTTTTATTTATTTTGTAATTCGCTCCGACATTGTTTCTACTTGCAATCGACATTTATTAGATCGGAAGAGATTTTTCCCTTGATCGCTTTTTGTTTTCCGATATTTTTTTATTTTTGTTTCATGATCACTGAAGAATAGCGCACGTCAAGATATACATCTGCTGCAATCCATTTTTTGAATTGTGATGCTCTTTAGAGTTTCGGTTTCTTTATGTGATCATAAGAGTATAAAATTTTAAGAGTGAAATAACTAAATAAAGATGATTGCTTATTTCTGTATTACTCTTTTAATAATTAATGTTGTTTTAATTTTTATAATAAATTTATACATTAAAAAGCATAATTATTATACCTGATTTATATAAAGTACACTATAAGTAATTGATATGTTGATAAAATATAACTAGAAGATTTAATTTTGCTCATATTTATTTTTTTCAATGTAAAATTACCAGGGGTTTTTTTATGAAAAATTTAGTTTCCCCAATTAATTTCAAGGAGTTTAAACTCTTTTATTTTTCCGAATATTATGTTTATTTTGCATACGACATAACGTAACAAAGTATTTAAACATTAAGATATCTTTTCTCGGACATTTTAGATATCATTTTTATTACTCAACTAGCTAGGCCATCCATTTAATAATTTTTCTGCCATCATTCTTTATTGCTATTGAATATTATTTTCTTCTGTTATTGCTAAAAAAAGGAGATATTTGATTAATGTAAATTTTTTTAAGATGAATCTGATTTAACACAATTTTGTCTATAAATAGATTTTAAATGTTAACAAAAGGGTTATAAACATATTCTTGTAGTAAGACATTGCTCTTTGAAGTAAGAATGTCTTCCGTTCGGTTCCCGTAACTATCGAATAATGGGAGATAGGTGTTTTATTCTATATGCTTAATTATATCGGGGTGGAGGTTTTTAAAAATTTTTGAAATTTCTTTGTGAATGATGTAAATATTAATACTTATCTCTGAAAAGTTCTCCAGAACGCAACGTGCTATACATATTAAAATTTTTTACAACCTTTGATTATTAAGTAAACGATAATTATCGCTTCATATATTGAAAAAGAGATACCAAATTATAATAATAATCCATTAAAATTTAATTCCTTAGCAATTATTATTCATTAGAAGGAAAAAAAACCATAAAAATGGCAAATATTTATTTATTAACATACTTAAGATTATTACATATTTCATAAAATATTACTGTTATGCTAATTAATATAAAAAAGATTACAGCTAACTGTATATGCTAATTTTTAAAAATAATTAGAAATGCAACAGAGGTGGTTGTGTCAACTTTAAAAAAAAATATTTTATACTGAAATATTATCATTTAATGTTACCGCTACTAAATTTAATTCTTTCTTGAAGAATCACTACTAAAATTAATGTATATCTAAAGTATAGATAATAGTTAATATATAATTGTTAATACAATACTGAAATATCATCAGTTTAAGTTGCCGCTTCTAAATTAAATTCTTTCTTGAAGAATTTCTACTAAAATTAATGTATATCTAAAGTATATACTATAATTGTACCCTAAGTAACTGCTTTATATGTTTGCATAATTGAGAAATTTATGCTATTAAAATAACTAAATCATAATTAAAAAAGGATTCGTTTACTTTTGTGAATTAAATTAACGAAAATATAATTGTAGAAAGTATTATTTTATTTTTCTTGAATTGCTTCATTGATATATATTTTAATTTGCATCCCATTATCTCTTCTGTATTCAGATAATCTGTGTAAGTTATTTTCAAAATACTGTCATCGTATTAAATTAAGAAATTGTGATAATTTTGTAAATGAAAGAAGGAAAGAAACTTTGCGTGGAAAGTGATTTGAAGGAAATTATTTGTAAATTTCAAAAAATGTATCGAATTATGACAAATTCCTTAAGCAAGTAAAATATGTTTAGAAATTGGAAGTTTTAATTATGATCTGTAAGGAATAAGAATTTTTTGTTTTTTGTTTTCTGTGAATTTGGAGATATAAATGAACAATTATTAAGATCAATTAACGGATTAATTATCATCAATAATATAAATTGTTTTGATTTCACCTCCTCATATATTGATTAAGAATAGCAAACTCAGTTTTATATGAATACAAAAGATTGATTTTAATGTATTAACTTTTTTTCTATTCGTATAAACACTTGTAGTTGTAATCATATATTTTATATAAAATATATTTATATTTTAAAACTGCATAAAAATTTTAATTTACATAAAAAAGTTAAGCTATTTCCATTTTGTACGATTTAATAGTTAAGTAATAAGATTTTTATACAAAATAAAATATGTAATAAAATATTATTTAAGGTTTATGTAAAATTATTTTTTATATTTTACATGAATATTCATAACTTTCATATGCGTCATAAATTATCAAAATTGTATGCATGATATGCATGTTAGAAGAATAAATTAGGAGAATTAATTTGCAAATGTTTCCAAAAGAATGATGTGAGAGATATACAAAAAATAGAGAGAGATGTCTATGTTTACATTTATTTTTTATAAGTGAAATGTAATTAAAGAATAATATTTAAATGTTAAGTTATAAACTCACTTTTATAAATATTGGATAACCTAAGAAAAAAATACGAAAACTTTTTCTTCGCATACATATAATAGTAATAAGTTAGTTTTTGTATGAATTTAAATATTTAAACGGTTATTTAATATTTAAATACATGTAATATTACAAAGCGCAGTGATTTTTATAAAGATTATATTTGTGTAAGCAGTTTAATACATTTAATGTAATCTTTTCTATCTTAAAATCCTAATATTATTGTTTTAATAATTTTCAACATCAATTTTTTGTTTTAAGCATTGCTCACTATGATTTTCAGGAAATTTTATTTTTAATGCAAAGATAATTTTGATTAGAAAAAATTGTATGCTGTAAGAAGCAGTATAGAAAATCTAACATAATTACAATTGCTATTAGATTTTTGCCATTAATTTACTTCTATATTATTTTATCACAATGTTTTAAATATATGTAGTTTGCCTTAATATACTACTTATTTATGAGTATGAATACTTCTTTTAAGGTATAGTTTTGAATTTTAAAATACTGCAACGGTATTTTATGACAGGTAAACTTTTTCGCAAGAGAATGTAAAATGGTTATTAAACTAATGTTCATTACTTATAATAACATTTTATGAATAAAATATAATTGTAACAAAATTAAAAGTGTTATTGCAATTTATAATTCATATTTGAAGAAGTATTCATTATCATATTCAAGAAGTATCAGTTATAAAGTTTTTTAAATTTAGAAAACCAAGTTCACTATTTTGATTCTCCGAAATTTTTTTGTTAATAATCATCCAATTCCTTATTTTTAGATTTTATTTCTAATTTTATTGTATATTAATATTTTGTTTTATTGTGAATGATAGTTTTTTTTTCAACTTTTATAAAAAAAACTGCTATACATATCTAATATAATGGGTATTTTAGAAAAGTATGAAATTGTAGAGTCACATTTGAGAAATATCATCACAACACACATAAAACATTCTTCACACACACACAATTAAAGTAATCGTACTATAATTAACCTTCTAAAGTATTTTAATTTAATTAACAAATAATTTTGGATAATCTGAATAATTTAATATTATTAACAAAAACAGATTCACATTCTTATAAAAATTTTAAAGTCCACTAAAAATAGTAATCAATAATTTTTATAATTTAATTAAATATGTACATTTGTGAAATATATGATTTATTCATTTTTAAGTTGTATTTCTAACATACTCTAAAAGTAACCAAGTAATTCTTATGAAATTGACAGTTAAACTTCTTTAAAGACGAATTCCTCATTGACGTAAATTCGCCAAATTTCATTTCTTTGCAAGTTTGCTTTCTATGACATCTCTGATGAATGCTTTGCATGAAATATGTATCAGGCAACTAAGCCCGATTGCGCAGATAGCGGAATTCCAAAAGACGGTCGCCAAAGAAAATGCCAATCGCCCCATCTGTGTTTATTTTCCATTTCCTTTTCTCTTGAATATTCATGAATTAGAATATTGATGGTGTGATGCACTTCCTGAATCATTCAGTAAAGGCACTTCCCTTCTTCTTTATCCTTGCGGAAGATAAAGGTGTTTGTACATCTATGCATCACAGATGCATTAAATAACTTTTAAAGATACAATTAATCGTAAAATTATGCGCTCTAAATAGACAAGAGTCTTGTTTAGTTCAGTTGTTACTTTAAAATAGAATTCATATTAAATGAAATGAAATAATAAAGTTACATTTGTCCGAAATTAAGTAACCTACTAAAATAGATGTGAGTTTAACTAAGTAGTATGATTGAAATCGATGATATATATGTATATGTTTTATATATTTTTCAGAAAATGATTCTTAAAATTTTAACATCTTATAATCTATTGCTAAATAATTTATATTGAAATATGAGACCCATCATGTCGTGTTAATCTTAAATGCACTTATAGCATATGATCCGTATAATAATTTCAATATATTTCAATCAAATATTTCTGTAAAAATTTATAATAAATTTTATGTTTTGACAGAACATTTTTATAGCTCGTCTTGGAACCGTTTTTAGTTCGATGCAGATAGTGCACTAACTTCAGTAGAAGCCACTTCCAATATAATTGATCAAAAATCACTTAAATAAATTTATAATAAGTACTTTAATCTTGTCATTCTAATGTGGTGTTGAAACCTACATTCTATTTTATTATTTTAATATTAAATTTTTTGTGATGTTTACTGTCTAAATTGGTTTGAAACATCGTATGTTTTGTGTTCAGCTTTTATTCTCTTGATGCTTTTTGTATTATTCCTCTAAGTTTATCGTAGTTGGGCACATTCTATGTATTTTTAGTGGAAATATCATATATATTAAGTAATTCTTATAAAATATTAATTATAGATTGTGTATTTTTATAAAATTGTATTTTCCACAAATTCCTGTATTTTTTATAAAAATTTTGAAATTTAATTTTTGTCTGGTAGTTTCTATTAAAATGTTTTTCAAACATCATTATTTAATATTAATTTTTGAGCTTAAAAACTTGAGCCTAATAAATGAAAAACATGAAACATTATTTTCGGTGAATTAAGGTGTTTTTCTATGCACGTTAATTAATTACTATTTTGATGTTAAAAGATCACAATTATATGTTTACCGATTTTGAAAATATTTATATAATTATCACGTTATTTATTGAAAAAATTTTCTAATATCCCACATTTTTTTGCAATTAATTTTTTTGAATTTATTTAATTGATATTTAATGAGGAAGCAAATAAAATCATAATTATATTCATATGATGTAAATGAATGGTAATACTTTTTATTTGAAAAAGTAGGCAGGGTAAGAATTGCTTATATTTTCTAAATGAATAAACTACTATTTGTCTGAGATATGTTTTACTTCAAATATCTTGAATGCATTTTCCTCGCATTATCCCATATATTGTTTTCAAATAAAATCCAAATAATTCCATTAATATTGTAAACAATAAGAGAGAGAATCTGCATTTAAAAATGGATTTTCCAATTAGTCTATTATTTGTACAAGACATAATTTATTTTTATTTTTATCAAAGGGAAATTAAATCTTAGATATTCTATTATTTAAATGAAATCATTATTAGAATGTATTTTCAATTGAAGTGAAAGAGAAATTTAATTTGTGGGCATGAAGAATTCTTAATGCTATCATTGAACTGTGATAAAATAATTTTTTTTACTGTTGTAGTAATCATTTTTTATATTAATTACCGATTAATAATTGCAATTTTTCTATATGTTCCTATGACAGAGTTATAAATATAGTATTTCACAAAACTTAAGTTTTTCATTTAAAATTCAATTTAGATTAAAAATATACTAACTTTAAAGCTTTTTCTATTTAGCTGCATACATGTATGGCAAATGGTTAAAAGTTTTGGTATTTCAATATTCTTAACGTGTACTAAATAGATCATTTTAACATTTAATATGTGTTTCTTAGTGTTAATGCATTCTAATAATCAGTATTAAAAGCAGATTATTATTTTTTTATTGTGAAGGATTATTGAAAAAAGTATAGAAAATTCAAAATGCTAATTAATTATATATTCTAATTTCGAAAATGAATTTATCGATATTTATTTTTGTATATTTTTCATTTAAATTACTATGACATTCGTATGTCACTTGTTCATTTTAAATTCCTACTGGAATTCATGAAGTTATTTACATTAAATTTGTACCCATGCACAATATTTAAAAAAATATTAAATGTTTCATAATATTTCATACTTTTGACACAATCAAAATTGCAGACTATCAAAACTAAAATTATTTTTAAGAAGATTAAAAATAATTAAAATTTTGATAGTCTGCAATTAAAGAAGATTAATATTTATATTTTATTTCATGAGGTTTTAAAAATGCCCTCTTTTCGTTTATGTATATTAAATGTTTGAATCTTCTTTTTATTGTTCGTCTGTATCCTTTAAAATGCTAAAATGGAAGTTTCTTCTAACTTACTGAGAATTATATTCATATTCTCAATTTTCACAAAATGTTTTTCACAGTTAAATTTTTTAGAATTAAAATGCTGACGTATACAGATTTCCTGCTTATAGTTTCATAATTTTAAAATAAAGTTTTGATTATCACTAATAAATTTATTTAATGTTCTTAAAAATGTATTTGTTTTCCTAATTAAGGTAATGTGCATATTTTACACTATTGAAATTTCATTATTTATATTCTTTAATGAAATTTTTTTAATTCATATTAAATAACGAAATTTTTTATTCAAAATATTTTGTACACCTGAACTTACCAATATATATAAATCTGATAAGGAGCTTTAGAATGGTATAATGTTCAATCTTGACATTAAGTAATATGTTTTATATGTAATGGATATGAAAGGAAGAGACCGGGCGTGTTTTTGCATTGCTCCTCAACAGCAGTTTCAAAAGGCGGAATATTTTATTTTTGTGCATAGTGATTTACACCATTGGATAGAGCTCGACGAAAGCTTTTATTGAATACTACACTCTATTTTTTTGATAAGTAGTAAATTAATTAACTAATTTTAAGGGCACCTCGTGCTATACTTAGCGAAGTCCAGGCTGAAAACTGGTCTTCATCGGAGGCACTTCACCAGCCGATGTGAAATCTCTTCCTTTCCACCGGCGCGCGGAGTGCACTAGCGCCGCAAGGCCTATTGACGAAACTCCGGCAACCCGACTGACGGCTTCACAGGATTAAAGACCATTTAATTAGTGTACTGTGTAAAGATCATCATAGATTTAAATATCAATTAGCTGGAAACAACAACATGCAGGGCTAAAACAAAGGTAGGTGCCCAGACATTGCATTTTTCTGCCCAAACCATCAATAACTGTTTTTAATGTAAACAATAAATAACAATGCCGAAGACCAATCTCGAAATTAATTAATGATTATTTTATTAATTAATGATTTTTGCAATTTAATTGTTCTAACTGTTTTGTAATGTGATTGAGTATCAATTCGATTTACTGTTACATATTATATTGGTGTTTTTTTATCGACCTTTGACTTAAAATTTGTAAACTGTGTTTCCACGTTATATTATTATTATTATTACTGTGCTAACTAATTAATTAATGTAATTAATGATTTTAACTAAGCAATCGGTGATTGTTTTTTTTTGGCTTTTAAGTGTTCTTGGAGTGATTTAGTTTATTATTTCCATAAATTTCAAGCCCATTTGAAATTTTAACAATTATTTGATTAAATCTATCACATGTTGGTCTAATTCTCATGTGTCGCAGGGTTTATCTCAAATCTTTGTTAATCGGGCTAATCAAAGTTTATTTTTGCTTATTTCAAATTGTTTTTCAACTACATTTTGTTTTAGTGTATTTATTGACTTTTGACTTAAATTTTGTAAACTCTATTCGCCAAGTTTTTATTTATTTTTTTTTAATCACTGTGCTTTAAACTAATTAACTGTTGTTATTAATGACTTATCAAAGCAGTCTGGGATTGTTTTGATCTTTTAAGTGTTTCAGGAGTGTTTTAGATTAATTTTTCAATTAAATTTAAGCCCATCTTGAGCTTGAACTTTTATTGGTGTAAACCTATCACACATACGTTAGCCTTAATCTCAGTTCACAAAGTTTGTCGCAAATCTTAATTAATCGGGCTAGTTAATGAACTAAGCAATCAGTGCATGTTTTCATCTTTTAACTGTTTTAAGAGTGATAAGTTTATTATTTCAATAATTCTTAAGCCCACTTTCAACTAAAACAATTAATTGAGTAAACCTATCACACGTTTGACAAAATTTCACTTCACAATGGTAATCGCAAATCTCAGTTAATCGGGATAATTAACGATTATTCAGCATTCTCAGTGTTCGCACCTATTAGTAACGTGTTTATGATTCAAATTTCTGTACAATTTTTTTTTGTTTTGTTTTCAGCGTTTTTATTGACTGGGATTGTTTTGATTCACCAAGAGGCTTACAACTTGCAATCTGTCTTCCCACTTTTTATTTTCATTAAATTGTAATTACTGTGTTTGAGTTTAACTAACCAATGCAATTAATGACTATTTTTGTATTTCCAATGTCAATCACATTTACTTGTATCTATCTTTTGATCATTCACTTAATACTGTTCTGTTTTCTTGAGATTGGTCTTCAGCCGAGCCCCATTCAATGATGCTAAATAGTTTTTTTCCAAGTTATTGACGGCAAGGGGAGGAATAAGTACAGTGTCTGGGTTTCCTCAGCGTATGCAATTAATACTCACATCTACTAATTACATCTAGTTTCACTCTACTTCAATGCTTTAAGGCAATCAACTTAATTACTGGAGACGTTAGCATCTGTAAACGGCAAACGCAGGCAGCTTGGATTTTATTTCTGGCCATTAATTGAACTGATTACACTTTGTTTGGCAAATTAATTATGGACAGTTCGAGTAAATCCCCGCAAGGGGATGACCTGATTGGCTACCAACGCGGTAGTTCTGTTGATAATGCTTCAGCCACCACATGACTCCTTGAAGTTACACAAGAAATCCTCTTGGCTTTAGCCAACAGCAAAGCCAGCATCCCCCTCCAGCAAAAGATCCGAAATGGAGTCTCAGAGCTACTTAAGATTGCATTTTCCCAGATCGAGAGGAACACCCACCTTGAAGGAGAGGTAAAGCACATGTCAGCATGGCCCAGCAGACACAGGCAAAGACCTTTGCCCAAGTTGCAGCCAGCAAGCCAGAGAGACAGAGACAGAAAAAGCAGAGGGAGGCCAGTCGTTCCAGAAACCGCAAAGAAAAGTCTAGGCAGAGGCAGCAGCATGTAGTCGTCATCTACCTCACCAAGGAGAGCACTTCGGAGAAAACCAGAGAACTTCTTCGAAAGAAGATCAAACCAGCCAGCATGGGATTTAACATTGAAAAGATCAAGCCTATCCGCAAGGGAGGAGTCCTGATTGATACCCAGAGCAATCAAGACTTAGACAAACTCATCGAAGAGGTGAAGAAGAACGACACCATCAGGGAAGCAGTTAGTATCCAAAAGCCAGCCAAAAAGAACCCCCGTACCCTTTGATGTGGACAAGGAAATCTGCAAGGAAGAAATTGTCCAGCAATAAAAGTCACAGAATCAACTGGATGAAAAAGTGGAAATGGAGCCTATCTTCAGCTACAAAAGCTGATTTGGAAACAACTGGGTCATTTCATTTCAGTTAACGGAGAAGGTTCCAACGTCATCAAAGACAGAAAGAAGCTATACGTGGGATGGACCTGTGTCAGATTCCGGGAATATCTCCGAGTCACACAATGTTTCAAGTGCCTACGTTACGCCATCACGCTAAAGACTGCAAGGGCCAGGAAACCTGGGGGAGATGTGGAGATAACCACCTGAGCAAAGACTGCAAGAACGAGCTTAACTGCTGCAACTGCTATGACTTTAACAAAAAGTGAAAGACCAAGGTAAGTACTGGTCATGATGCCAGAAGCCAGTGCTGCCATATTTATGGGAAAGAGATTAATAAATTAATCCTCAAGACCAACTATGGATATTAAAGACAAGAAGCAAGAACTAAAGTTGAGCCACCTGAATCTGCACCACTGTAGAGCGGCGAATCTCCTGTACTCGCAAGACATTAAGAACTTGGATATTGAATTTGCTTCGGCAAATGAGCCGTACATTTTCAATAATTCCATTACAGGCTTCTCTCTGGACTATGTTATCATTCCTTCTAAAGACCTTATGCCATCAATGCTAAAAAGAATTTCATCATTAGTCCGATCTTTTCGGCTGATGAAATCATCATCATCAAAGTGAAGGTAAATAATGATTTCCTCTTCATCTGCTTTATTTACATCCCTCCTTCAAGGAATATTCAATCTTCAATTGAACTGTTTGAGAGTCTCATTTCCAGCAACCCCAATGAGAAATGGATCATTCTTGGCAACTTTAATGCCAAATCTTCGGCATGGAGTCCAAGACGTACTAACCATCGAGGTGAGCTGCTTCTAGACTTCATAGCTCGTCATGACCTGATTGTTGAAAATGACGCCAACAGCCATCCTACCTTCTCCAGTACCGTTGGAGACAGCTGGATTGATCTCATGATCATCAAGAACCTGTCTAGTGATGATGTCAGAAATTGAAAAATTAGAGACTGCATTACTGCCAGTGATCATTGTCTCATGACTTGTGAGATTGGAATCAACAAATTACATAAGCGGCACAACTGGAGATGGAACACAAAGACCTTGGACTGGGACAAGTTCAAGCTCAGCCTTCCAAGACTGATTGAGGAATACCCACTCGATGAGATATCAGACATCAACGAAACCATTGATAAGATCGAGGAGAAACTCAGTAGGCTTTGTCAACGTCATAAGAGGAAATTGAAACCAGCCTCCAACTCTAACTACTGGTGGACGCAGGAACTCACGATGGAGAGAAGCAGAGTTTGAGCCTTACGGCGTAAATTCCAGAAAGAATCGGATCCTGAACTGCGAAAGAAAAAGAAGATGGATTTCAAACTGGAAGCCTCCTGCTATAGAAAGAGAGTCCTGGATACCAAACAACAATGCCTTTCGGGACTTTCTTGGCAATGTGACTATCTCAAATGCTTTCGGCAGTCATTACAAGATAATCCGAGATAAACTCCGCAGACCTCAGATTGCTGACCTCGTCAGACTTGACAACAACGAGCTGGCCAAAGATGTCATGGAATCAGCCAATGCCATCCTCGAGTTTCACTTTCCCATGACTCCTCTTAAAGTGAATGATGTTCCAGACTACACCTCTCCTCCCCAACCAGCTTTCACGGTCCATGAAATTGAGGAAGCAATCAAAGACACCGACTTTGAAAAGACTCCAGGCTAAATCGGCATCTGTTTGGACGTCTACGCTGAGCTGTTCTACACCAACAAGGACTGGTTCCTGGGAATCCTCAACAAATGCCTAACACAAAGTTCGTTTCCCAAAAGCTGGAAAATTGCAAAGGTTGCGCTAATCCCAAAAGATGGTAAGGATAAATCGCTCAGAGGTTCTTACAGGCCTATCTGTCTCCTGCCCGTCTGGGGGAAGATTCTCGATAAGGTCATTATGAGGAGGCTTTACTACTTCTTCACTGAAAATGGACTGCTCCATAAAAACAAATTAGGATTCCTCAGGGGCAAAAGTACCTGTGATGCCCTTAGAAAACTTATCAACCGCATCAAGCAAAATAAGCAGAACAACCTCTTCTCCTGCTTGATTTCGCTGGACAATAAGAATGCCTTCAACAGCTCCAGGTGGAATGACATACTGCGTTTACTCAGAAAATTCCAGACTCCTGCTAATTTGTACTGGATGGTGAGCTCATTCCTTAAGGACAGGTTCTACTTTGATGATAATAAGAGACAGGTACCATACAACACCGGGGTTCCTCAAGGTTCAAGCCTTGGACCTTTCCTATGGCTTATCATAGCCCATGAGTTGCTGACTAAAGATTTTGGCCTTAATGCCCATTGCCAGGCTTTCGCTGATGACGTAGCAATACTGTTGGATGCGAAGCCCTATTTCAAGTTCACGAAGTTGGCCATGAGGCCCCTCAAGATAGTGGAAGACTGGACCAAGGAATTCGGACTCAAACTAAGTTTCAATAAGTGTAAATACTCTATCTTTACTAGGAGTAAGGACATTACCCGGATACCAGGCATCTCGCTTTCCGGAAACAGAATCACCTACTCTGATGAACTGAAGTACCTCGGACTTATACTGGATCCCAAACTGACCTGGATGGCGCACCTGAACGATGTAAAGAACAAGATTGACAGCCTCCAAAACAAGCTAGTCAGAATCTCCCGAGTCTCGTGGGGATTAAAGCCAAATATCCTGTAGTTCATCTACTGCAGCGTCATTGAGAGTACCATCCTCTACGGCTGTCAGGTCTGGTATTTCAGCACTGCCAGGATCAACAACAAGCTCCAGCAAATCCAACGTATTGGACTCCTGAAAGTGATGAAAGCTTATCGTACTACCTCCACCGATGCACTCCAAATCCTGGCAGGAGTCCCACCGATCTTCCTCAAATCAGACGCCCTCCAAAAGAGGTTCATGTTTTGGAATCTTGGGTCCACAATCCACATCAATGAGACTCATTGGAGTCCCTGCAATGCCTGGATCAAGGTCCCAAGTCTCACCCCACCATGGACGACCAGCCCTTGGACTTGGAATATGGAGCAGGTCCACGAAGCCTTCTACACCTTCACAGACGGCTCGAAGATTGGCAATAGAGTCGGCTGTGCGTCACTCATCTACAGAGACAATGAGCTGATTAAGACCATCCAAGCCCGACTTAATGACACGGCTTCAGTGTTTGAGGCAGAAGCAACCGCAATCCTGCTAACCATCAAGCACGCCCTCGATTACCAGAAATCCCACATCCACACAGACTCTAGGTCAGTACTCTTGGCGTTGGCTGGAAGGCAAGACTCAAGTGATACAATACAAGAGATTGTCGAGATCTTCAAAGGGTGAGAGAGACAATTCGCCTTGCACTGGGTCAAGGCTCATATTGGTAACACCCAAAATGAAGCAGCAGACGTTGCCGCGAAGCAGGCCACCTAATTAGACAACATTGACATCACTGTCAAACTCAGCAAACAGCAGTTCCGGACACTTACCATCGAGCACGAGACTCCTATGTGGCAGCACAGATGGGAGACCTCCAACAAATCCAGGAGACTCTTTGAACTCTTCCCGAAAGTTTCATGGAAAAGACTACAAGGAGACTTCTTCCTAAACCAGCTTCTTACCGGGCACGGAGTCTTCGACACCTATCACAGCAGATTCCACGGGCAATCAGATGTGTGTCCACATGACGGTGATGTACAAGAGATGGAACACCTTCTCCTTCACTGTAGCCGCTACTCCAACATTCGGGAAAAGACCTTTCCCAAGAACTTCCACCAACAACACTTCAAGCAGCTCCTCCCTCTTAAAGCATTCAGGAAAGGGGCCAAGTAAATCCTGCAGGCTGAACTCCTCCTTCAGCTCACTGACTAACCTCCACCTCCTCCTTATACATATGTAAATACCACCTGTAAACTTGCCTGTATCTGTATATATATGTTTTGTGCTGTATCTTTCTCAATTAAGGCCATCTGGCCCTCTTCCAGCCACAGTGAGTCCCAAAAGAACCCCTTTTGTCCCTTCGGTTTGGACAGTCCACCACTTAAGGAGCTCTACTCACACGCCCTGGCCAAGTGCTGAGCCTGGGTTCCCTCCAGGATTACTGTCCGACAACGTTCTCCACCGTATACCTTCGGGTGGGACGGCGCTCTTTGGTAATGTTATTACCAAAGTTATTATTATATGTAATTGATATGTGTGTCGTAGTGTAATACGACATAACCAAACCCTGATAAAATAAGTGTGTGTATTTTTACTGCACTTTAAATTTAAGAGTTTCCTCTTTTCCTTTCAAATTAAGCGGGAATAATATAAAAAAAGGATGTAATAAAAATTGGCACAAGGAGACAAGTGCAATAAAATAATAAATTTTTCCTTTCGGAAGGGATGAGTGATCTGGAGGAAATTGCAAGCAAAGTATATTGTTTTATGATATGTATTATTTGTAAATCTGACCAGTCGGGAATGAGGGGGAGAGATTTCTGACCTATCCCATAGAAGTATAGGAGGAACTACAGAACTTTGAAAAACCAATGATGTAAAGAGGAGGAGCTAAGCCGAAAATTATGAAGAGTTAAAAACTGCATGCAAACACAGAGAAGACACACAGAACCCCCAGAGAAGCCCGACATAGAAAAGGAGTCCACAATTGATGACTTCATTGAGCATAATAAGAAGCTAAAACGATGTTAGTTGTAAACAAAGTATAACCACCGCATTCCAGAAGGAATCCTGACTCGACTTTCCAGATTGGAGCTGCAGATGTCCGACAAATAGATCGTGTTCAGAAGGAGTCCTGCCTCGAATTTCCAGAATGGAGCTGCAGATGTCTGACAAATAGACGAACAGAATAGAGACGATAGAGTCTAAGGAGAGATACCAGAGAGAAGAGGAAGAGCTCATGAGCAATGAGCAAGCCAAGCGAGATCCTGAGCCGGTAATGCCAGTGGCGTTAGGAGACACCACACTGCTACTTCTAAAAGGGGTGAGTCTGATCTCTCGTTCCTCGTCAAGATGGTCAAATTCAGTTATGATATTAATGTGTAATTGTCATAAACAAATAATAATTTTAGAATCTCAATCACATTTAATCAAGAATGTTTTGATTGTAAATGTAAATTTCTCTTGTAATTAAGTTACTAAAATAAATTATTAAGTTTTATAGTATTTTTGTTTTGAATTTATCTCTGTCATTCAATTATTTAAAAAAAACGAATCTGGATTTCCTCGGAATTCTTCGAAAATTACCGAGTTCACCACAACAATGTGAAATCCTTGTATAAAGCTTGGTAAACTAAATCCTGGCAGGTTCAATTATGCAATTAATATTATTTTATTTCATTTCAGATTAAAATGTATTGTGAAATAAAAGATGGAACTCGATTCGAAAGTTTAAAATCTAAAATGAAGGATAAAGTTAGTTGTATTAAGAGAAGGCTATTCTATGATTATCTCAAATAATTTCATTCAGAAATTATTGTAATATATTTTCTTGGGAACTTTTTACTATATACTTAAAAATTTACTGTTAAAAGTTTGATTCATTCCTTGTGAAGAATGTTTACAGAAGCTCTCTCTTTCAAATAGCTATAAAGATTGAAGCATATTTTTAAATACAGTTCTTTTTATTATTTATGTAATTACTTGCTTAATTGTATTTGTAACTCAACAATAATTTTTTGCATGCAAGAGCTAATTAGACCAGGACCTACAGTTTAAAAATGAATTGTGAACCACTGCAATCATTCCATGAACCTATGAATTGTTGAACCCTATTCGAGAACGCTAATCATTCAGATACCAGCTCAGCATTTATAAACTTGAGTTAATTTGAATTTAAAATGGTTGTTTACATTTATAAGACTGGGTATAATTTGTTAAAAGGAACAAGTTAAAACACAGCAAATTCTTTTTGAGAATTTTTCAATTAAGAGTTTAAAACATTTTATTAGCAGAAACCTAATTTGTTAATGTTATGATATAAGAGGGAAGTTTAATCCAAAGAAAATTACTGCAAAATTTCTTTTGTTTGATTCTTAAGGCTTATTTTTTAACTTATACCCAAAACTAATTCATTTTTTAAATGATTAGTTTGTTTTGATAATGAGTTAACAATCAATGGAAGTTATTAAATCATCAGTAACTATAAATTCGGCGTAAATATAATGATTTTAGCAATCAAAAATTTGAGATGGGACATTTATTTCTTACAATGCGTACAAGTTAATCATTTTCTTCCAGAAATACATGATTAATAAATACTCTTATTGGTGGAAAAATAACATTTTATTATTACGCCATTCTAATTTTCTTGCATGCTTGTGTCTGTGATTAGATTTTCATATAAATATTGTTGCGAATTTTCCAGCATAAAATACTTATACATTTGTTTTTATAAAAATAAGCAGTTTTAATTGTTTGAAATTAAAGATCAGATATTATTTTCGTTTGCTTATTTTCCTTTTTTTGTAAGTACAGCATTAATTTCTTTTTAAAATAAAGGTTGAATACTGCCTTCAAATAAGTAGTCTCAACCTGTTGAGCACACCCAACCATGATTAACAGACAGGAAGGTAAACACACGCATGCAAAATAAAATACATTTTGACGTAATATTTAATAATAAATTTATTAAATTAAAACAGTTTACTAAATCAAAATTTACTTAATCTAAAATTCTGCAGATCAAAGTCATACGAAGGAAGGCTTAATATTAGAAATAGACACTCTCGGTTCTTTTTCTACATTTAACTGAGTTCTATATTTTGTCTACAAGGACGCTACCGTAGAAAATCCAGTTTCACAAAGGTGGAATGTTGAGAAAGCTAATAGAATGCGAAATGTCCTTGTTTTTAGGGTAGAAAACTCATCCTCTACTCCTGCCCGAAATCCGAAGAGTGATTTATCACTAAATTGTCTTTTGGTTTCCCCACTTCTGAAGTTAATGAAGTTTTCTTCTTCGGCATTTAAGAGCCCTTCGGGAGTATTATGAAATGGATTCTTAACCTACTCATAACTTGCTATCAGTTTGTCGTCAACAAGAAAATACTCTTTAAAATTCATTGATTTCTAAAAGATTTTCAATAGTTATAAAAATAACTTTCACATGTTTTCTTTAACATTTTATGTTTAAAGATCATCATCCCTATTGGCAAAAATTGTCTTTCTCTATTTTAAATTTCTGCTCCACAATGCCAATTTTCTATAAAAAATAATTAAATTTCTAACTCATATCCAATACATGTGTATTTGTTCCTTGGTGTTGAAGATTCAAATTATTTAATTACTCGAATATATCGATTAAATAGTTCAATTTAATCACAAATAAACCATCACAAAAACTCTCGGATTACGGTCTGTCTTACTGCTCTCGGAAAATGGCGATTCCTTCTCTTAATTCATAAGCACGTGGAAAAATTTACCACATGATAACGATCTTGCCTTGCAATAAAGTGGTAAAGCTGACTGTAATGCACCCATGTCTGTACAATGCTTGTAAAAATAATTCATTTGAGGGGTTTGAATTTTACATATTTTACTACGGTTACAACAGTTGTTAACACAATATTGAGACGTGGACCCATTTCTTTGGAAGGCAGAGCTTCTTTGCAGATCATGCATGTGTCCAGATAGACCACAGAAAGTTTTGTTTTACAAGTCCCTATATTTTTTGGAATCTTCCGGATATCAAACGCCTACCATTGATGGAACTTCCAATAAAATTTTTCCATTCTATGTTTGCCTCGTTATTAAAATAATTTAAAACAAGAAATAATGCGAGTGATATTGCTTTGTAGAAAAATAGTTCCCTTACTGACATATCATCACAAAATCAAACATTGGCAATGAAATTACCTTTATTACTATTTACTGCTCCATCAAACTGTTTTGAAAACCATTTGTCACAAATTTTCGAGGGAAGATGACATTGTTCATCTTCAGCTATATCATCAATTCGACGGTCAACAGTATCATTTGAAAGAAATATGGTCTGCAACAGTTTTGCAAAATAATTTTCTGACTTAGTTTCTACATTCTCAATTGCTGATGGCAAAATAAGATCTTCACTAATGGCTTGATATACCTGGTAAACTTATATGCAACTTTATGAGAAGCAATTAAAGATTTTCCTTCACAAAGATTCTTAAAAAATGGTTTTCGTTTTTCATATGAGTTTAATTTTATTTCGAAGAATTCTCTGGGATTATTAACATACTGCTATGAAGCGTTTTCAAATGTTATTTAATTTTATAAGGTTTCATGCTGTCTGCTGCTAATAAATTTGAGCAAATGGTGCACGGGGGCTTTTTTGTATCTACTTCAGTGCTGGTAAATCCAAAATTGAAATAATCTTGAGAATATTTTGATTTTCGAATGATGCTCGTCTGCTTTCTTGTTGATGCTTGACTATCATCTGATTCGCTTACGCCCTTTAAAAAATTTATTCTAATTTTGTATAAATCTGCTACCATGTATATTTAATCCAGTAAATTGTAATTAACATGAAAATATATACAACATGCACATTCTTGATAGATTCAATAGCGACAGAAGGGTAAACTCTAATGACACTGACAAGAATTTAGGTTGTCGTTATCAATGATTTTCTTTCTCTCTACGAGAAAACATTTGATCACATCTCCGCATATACGATACGATATCTTTTGGACATTCTAAAATGTTCGAAAAGAATTGGAACTTTTCCAAAACCAAGAGAATGTCCAACAAGAGCAATAAAAAGACACCAAATTCTTGTTTCATCAATACTAATAATTTTTTAAGAAATGTGAAGATCATAGTATAGGTTAAGAGCCAAAATATTCAATTATAATTGAAAATAAAATTGGGCAATGGATACTGAAAGGTTGAGAAACGATAGAGTAACACATACACACACACACACACACACACACACACACACACACACACACACACACACACACACACACACACACACACACACACACACACACACACACACACACACACACACACACACACACACACACACACACACACACACACACACACACACACACACACACACATATATATATATATATATATATTGTCTGTATCTGTATGTATACATATGTATATCCCTTGATCTTGAGTTTGTGATTTAAATACGAGCTGACTGACGAATCGTAAGCACTCTTGTCCTTTGTTCAATCATACGTGGATTTGGATTCCATCTTAAATTTATCGAATTTAGATGTTTGTAGTGGTTTGGAGTCCACATTAAATTTTAGGTCTACGTTTAATTAGCTCTCATGCGCAAAAATTGAGGAACAGAAAAACCGAGCCATTTGTGAGTAAATGCATATATTTTATCATAAATATATGCACCAACAAAAACACTTTGTCACAGAATGGAACTTTGTATTCTTTTTGCATTAGTATAAATAAGCAAATGAATATAAATTCAGAGCATTGTTGTTTCTTATCTCCCATCCGGTCTGACAGAGTCAGAACAGATCAATGAAATTATTGACTTTAATGTCAAGTTCAAGGCAGTCGAAGATTTGCTGAGATGCCTCTGGTTCTTGCTGCTATTTAGGGCCAAGTGGAAACCACTTGCTATTCCCTGATATGTGCGACCAAAAATGTCCCCACTTTCAAGTCGGGACGGACATCTATTGGCCTGACTGTTACAAGGGATAAATAGAAAAAACAACAGTCATTTGCCTTAATGTGAGTTATGAGGTGGTGCAACTAAACCTTTAAATTCAAAACGTAAAACCTTTTATTGAAGAACACCGGTCAAGCAAATATTCTTTAGCCACATCTAAAGCCAGCATTGACAGCCATGCAAACTGATTATCAATGATGAATAGATTCTATTGAAGTAATCATGTATTTATATGGTACATTTTATCATAAATGTAACAAATTATTTACAGGTTTAAGAGTATTTTCTTATAGTTGAAGCACATCAGCACATTTCTAAAATATGGTCTATTGTAACAAGATATGAAGATTTGATAATTTCTAAGATAACATATATATAATATCCTTACAAACATTGTTTTCAGATTCTAGCAGTATTCTTCTATGCATTATTTTGATGATAAATAAAGCTCAGGTAAGTATATGTTTAAGGTTATAATAGGATAATAAATAGTGCATTTGCTTAGATTGCTATTACATAGGATATATTATTCTCTAGAAAATTGTCCTACAAACAAAAAACATTAGGTGTTATAAGAGCATGTCAGTCAATGAAAAATACTTAAATGAAACATTAGCATTTTTGCTTCCACCTAGACTATGGCCATCAAAAGAAGTATAACATTAGATACAATCCATTTGGTTAATCAGAGACTTGCTTACTTTCTCGAAATTCCTATTAATGGAGATGAAGTTGTTTTTGTTAAAATCTTTGTGACATTTGCCTTAATTATATTCAGAACCTGAAACAAGTGCCAAGAAGATAACGATATTTTGAATGCCATATATCAGAATACATATTTGCAAAATGATTAAGAGCAGAGGTTAACAGCTCAATACTGATGGAGATATAATTACCGTCCTAATTGAACAAGCTTCCTAATTATTTGAAACTCAAAGCATCCAAATTACAGAAACCAACTACACCTGGTTTTACCTTTTCTAATTTGTCAAACCCAAGCAACTACCACATTGCTTCAACTAAGGTGCTGAATAACGTGTCTACTCAACTAGTTCACTTCTTTAGACTTATGGTTCTACACTTTTTAAAAGCTAACAACTGTAACGACATCAATTACGTCTCAAAAATGTCATCTCCATGCATAAAAAATACTATTTCTTTCCTTGTTATCAGTAAATTTAATTACAGATATTTCTAATTGTAATTTAAATAAACATCTCATATATTTTAAATTGTTGTTTTGCTGAAATGTTAATAAGTTAATTAATTCATTAAATATTAGTATACATGTTCGTACCTCTGTCTTAATTTTTTTTCTATGTACATATGTATTTTTAAACTGTGTTTAAAATAAATAGAAATAAAATTGTTTGTATTTAATATTATTTTGACAGATATATTTCTTAAATAGATTCCAGACTGTAAATTGATAGGCAAAATTTTTCATTCATTAGATAAAAAAAAAAAATCAGCATCAAAGCAAATAAGCAAATTTACCGAAATTTATATATATATATATATATATATATATATATATATATATATATATATATATATATATATATATATATATATATAATATATATATTAAAAAGCTTTTAAAATATTATTTTCATATGTAATTTTAATATGATACTAGAAATTGTAATTGGATTCTATGTGTGTGTGTGTGTGATTCCTTGATTAATAACTATAAGTCAGAGATTACAGTGAATGCGTAAATTATAAAAGGAACTTTAACATGAAATAAGTGATGAAGGAATGTACCAGTAGTATATAATTTAGAGAAAACTATATACTTCATGATTCAAAATATACTTGAATAAGTATACATTGAATTATTATTTTTATCAAAGAGTATTAAGATTGCAAAATTTTCACTTATATTCTGCTTAATGTTAAAGATATTCAATTTTAAGAGTGAAATGTTACAATTAGTACTTTTAAAAAATTATATTATTTCTTGGTACCTTATATTTTTCTGCTTTGTTCACATAAATATGAGTGTGTGGGTCTGTTGATACCTGTATAACATTGACGTCTACCTTAAGCGTTATACTAAATACATGTTTCTATTAAAACTCATTATAATAAGCTACCTTTTTAAAGGCAGGAAAAATTATCTCGTTTTAAATATTTGAATATATTTTAAGCGATTTTTTAGTTCTTATGAACTTAAATAAATTTTATTCCTGTTAATCATTCACAAAATAAAATTTTATGATCATCAAATTTGCTTATATCATTTCCTACATAAACATAATGATACATGGCAATCACATATTTATAATTTTAATAATTTTTTTATTTTAAATTTAAGTGACTTTTAATTAGTTTATTTCTAACTTAATTGCTTTAAATAAAAGGAAAATGTTTTTTTGTAGGAAAAATCAATGTTTTTTTTTAATTTTGATATACTCTATTATTTATCAATAATATTATTTGATATTTAGATAGACGCATCAGCAAAATAACAATCAAATCTTCTGAGGGAAAAGCAATTTTGATAAAAATTTCATTAAATATTTATTATTCTATTATTAATATTGGCAGAAAAATATAAGAATATAGAAAAAATGCTTAAACTAATATCTTTTTATGCCAAGTTGTATTACATTGAAATATTACACTTTTATGTAGCATAATGAAATTCAAAAATTTACATTTAAATTTTATTATATTTTTCAAGTTAATTTTACTAAAATTCATTCATGTTAATTTTAATTTCTATGTTTGGCAGCTCTGTGAAAATGAATTTAAGTGGTATCGAATTTTAGTTATAAAACTGAAAGGACTACTTATTATTATATTACTTTTATAAATTATCTATATAAGAAACACAATTACTAATTGTTTTAAAATAATTTGGAACATAAATAGATGGTCATAAAAAATTAATCAAAACTAGTTTGAATTAATCAAAACTTTGCAATGATTATTATGTTAAAATGTAAATTAACAAAAACTAAAATGCTCATTTTATTTAGCACAAAGTAATTATATTTCTGCATAATTTGGGAGATAAATAATATTTATTTTTAATATTAGAAAATAATCTTTGAAATTATTTCATAGAAACATAAACCCATTGAGCTGGAGATAAAAAAAGATTTAGTTATTTTAAATGTGTAAATGCTTCATCTACGTTTTAAAATTATTTATGATGGGAAATAATAACTTAATTAAAAATATTTAATCATTGTGAAAAATATTATTAGAAATCTACGTTTTTAAAACTGAAGAGAGTTTGCCCCCTCCCTTTAGATATTTCTACAAATACTATTATATGTCGAAAATTTCTTTTTTTATAATTGAAAAAACAATGCAAATTCAGCAACGATTGCTTTAAATAGTAAGATTATAGGAGAAATTTACAATTTGAATGATCAAGCTTCAAATTTAAATAAATATATTTCTATAACTATATTAATAGCAACATTGGATCATTTTTATTCTGCTCAAGACATAACTTTATTTTCTAATAGAGAGAGAGAGAAAGAGAAAACACAGTTCTTGAATCTTGCATTGTATTTATAATTGCTTAGTACAATCTTTACAAACAATATTTCAAAACTGCCTAATAGCAATACAACTCCTTTTTCACATACATTAATAAAAATGGTTACATGTTGTAAAGTATATTTTTAGAAATACAATATTTATATATTGTTAGCAACACGTTTAAGTATACTATCTCAACATTCGTTATAAGTTATTTTTCTGACTTCACGAAATGCATATAACATTAAGTGCCAGCAAGGGGAAATATTTATATGTTTTACACATCTGTATCAAAATGTTATAAATGTTATTATAAATTTATCAATTGTTATCCAATACAAATGCATATTATGAAACTGTTTGATAACGGAAATTTAATAAATTATTGTATGAAATAATTAAAAATTTCAGTATTAGATTAGAGAGAGTTTCTTTTCTTCTGAAAAGTTATTTTAAGTATTTTGTAGACTTCAATAATAATACTGATTCTTTTTAATTAGATCCAGAAATTATCTTCGTTTAACGCTGGTATATTTTAATGGATAATTTAAAAGAGTATGGTAAAATAAGTTTTTTGAGTTAGTAACAAATGTTAAAAATCAAATGGTAGTCAAAAGTTTGATGCCAAAAGTCAAAAAATGTGAAACTTATTTCTAAATTTGCTCTATCAAGCTTTTCAAATACTAAAAAGTGTTTCAGGCTTTGAAAAACTAAAAGATATTTGTATTGATATTGCTTTAGTTATTCTTTATATTTTTATTTCTTATTTTTTTATTTATTTATTTTTTATTTATTTATTTTTTATATTTTTATTATTTTTGGAAAGCAGTATTTTGAATGCTTGAAATAGTAATATGAAAATTTTCTTAAAATTCTTTTTAATCTTGAATGTAATTTAAAAATTTGTTAGGTCATAAAATGTTAAATTTTTAATTTTATTTCTTTTGTAACATTTGTTAGCCTCATTTCATACAATTGTGTGTACAGTTTCAGTTGATGCATACGTTCTTATTGCTTAACTAAAATTACTAGAATGAAAATATACAAATAATAATCGTTCAAACTAGGAACCAAAATTTAATTATACATATGTCTTTAGAGTAAAATAAATGCTATTTATAAAAATGACAAATTGATGAAAATGGTATTTTTAACAAAATCAATTATTAAAGTATCATACATAACTAGTGAACTTGCACTTTAAATAATCTTTCACATATGCAGTAAAAATTATTTCTCATTTTAACTTTAGCTTAAACTATTCAAAAAATATTATCATTACGCAGTCGATAATAAGTTAAAATATACGTAATGTTTGCTTTTGAGATTAAATATTTGAATTATTAAATTAGATTCAGTCTCTAATTTTAATAGAACTTAAATTATTTCCTTATATTTTTATTACCTTTCAAAATTAGTAACAAAATATTTAATGAGTATAACATAAGTAATTATCTAAGCAGAAGTGTTTTAAATTTATCAAAATCAAAGCATAAAATCTACCAGATGTGAGAATGTTTCTCAAATGAACAAAATTATCTATATAGTTAAGAATTTTAAAGGATATAAAAGTACTTTTTTTTGCTTCAGACACGAAGTTAATTTAAAGAATGACAGAAAGATCTTTGATAAAATGATTGCAATATTTAATAATATGCATGAATATTCCCAATTACCGTCGAGGTCACAGTCTACCAATTTTATTCATGTCGCTATCATTGTTTCCTTTATTAATCATAACCCCTTACAACAGAACTGCCAATCACAACTACAAAATCTTTGCTGACAGAAAACAGGCTAAGGTGCTTCCATACATCCTCTAAGAAGAACCCATATGTGTTCAAGGAGATTAATATCCAAGGACTTGTCAAGTCATTGCATGTTTTGAGTATCATTTCAATTTAAGAACCCTATGTTTGTGACTATAAAATGTGATCATAATTGAAAATAAAGTACAGATTTTGAGTACCGACACATATGAGTCCAGAGAGACTCGATAAAATAATGAAGATCAATAAATAACATTTCTTCAAATTCACATGCTAGTACAAATTCCAAATCTATCACCATCATTATATTTAGGGATTCATGCTTCTCAAATTTAGTTTAATCCGATCAACAGTATCAGATCACATGAGATATCAGTGGCTGCTATTAATTAGAATTAATGATGTACGTTTCAATGGTTATCCAACATAAGAACAGGTATATGCAACCTCTTGGTAAAAAACAATATAGTGAGCAACAATTTTTGATGAGTTTTTGAGTGCACACGTATGCCGTGTATTTTATTTTGACTCTCAAACCAAAATGCTTAGCCATAAAAGCATAAGATTTATGGTATTTTAATAATAAAGAATTTATATAGTTAAAATATTTTTCTAGTTAATATTCAGTATTATTATATATTGTTTTAAGTTTTATATAACAATACATTAATACTGTTTTTACGAATATATGACCTAATATCAGTCTGTCTCTATCGCATATTCATCTCGTATTCTGGTGTTCGATTCATTATTTTGAAACACTTTTCAGTTCCATTATTTATTTATATTAATGTCTTGTCATTCCAGAATACATTAATTATGCAAATACTTTACAACTTTATGCAATTAATTAAATTTCAAGACAAATAATGCTAAAATGTTTCTTTCGTTCATTTATAATTTCCGAAAAAGTCTCAATCCTTATTAATTAATGTAGAAAAATAAAAAAATTAAATACTACTCAAACTTTTTATTTTTATCCACTAATATTTTAGAATTGATAAATGATGTAAAATGGTAAAAGGAAATATTTTGATCATTTTTGTTAACAATTATACCTATAAGAACCGATGTCAGCAATTTCTCTATAATGCATTATTTTCCAAACTGTACAGGTCTTCGTATTCTTAAAATTTTATTGGATATTTCGACTGAAATTATAAAAAAAGAAATTCAATCTCATTATTCATGTGGTACATTAACTGAAAACTTAAAAATGAATCGATTTTCTTATTGTTCTTAATAGAAACCATCAGATAATATTAAAGAACAAAATACAAATCTAGTGAAATATGGAATTTGCAAATAAATTCCAAAATTTTATATTTATAAAAATATAATTAAAACATTTTTCTTCGATAAAGATTTTATTATAAATATTTTCTTAGAAAGATTAAAAAAATATGAATTTCAATCCTTTTGATTTTATAAATGCATCTGCCATTTTTTGGTGTAAATATATTACTTTCATTCCAGTATACTAAATGAGTTCTAGTTAATACATTTTGATTTAAAAATTAAACGGTTTTCTTAACTTTCATTAAATTCTATATTGTTATTAATAAATAAATGTTGATAACATTAGTAAAAAGCTAATAATTAAATATTTTACTTTTACAAAATAAAAAATAATGAAAATAATTTTTAATCATTACTCATTATTAGTCTATTAAT
The DNA here is from genome assembly GCA_037975125.1 of Latrodectus hesperus. NCBI lineage: Eukaryota > Metazoa > Arthropoda > Arachnida > Araneae > Theridiidae > Latrodectus > Latrodectus hesperus. Next base: position 51,826,089 of record CM075859.1, on the reverse strand, counting down.
CTTAATTAAAGTATGAATTAGTTTATAAACCTGAACCTACGTACGTATATGTATATATATATTAAGATTACTTTAGACAGAAATACATTTTTAATAATTATTTGTTAAAATATGCTAGTTAATTAAAATGTTTCTTGTAAAAAACAAGGCAAAACTATATTTTACTGCATAAAATTTTTATTAATCATTTTTTGAACAATAAATATCTTCGTTTAATTTATTTTAATACATTTAAAAAGTGAATAGATGTTTTAGATTACTTAAAAACTTCTTGGAGCCTAATTTGTTTAGTAAAAAGCTTTAGTTCATTTTAATTCTTTAGAATAATTACAATATCGTTTTTTAAAAAATCTGTTTAGAGCAAATCTATGTTGAATTAAGAGAGAGAAAAATATGCTTTATATTTGATATATTTTTTCACAGCATAAAATGTTCTGCATTTGTGAAAATATATTCAATTTAAAAATTTACTCTCGAACACCATGCGATCAAAAATCGTAAATTAACGTCTATTTTGAGCTTCAAATTGGCTCATTCGGGGAAACTTAAAACAGTGGTTTATCTGTGTTTTCCCTTCCACTCACAAATGAGTAACTTTGTATTTAATGGAGAATCATCGAGATTATGTATCTTAAACTGAAGTTGTTATTTCACAACTAAAACAAACACAGAAAAATGAACATGTTGTGAAAGTCAACTCTGATGAAAACAGAAACAGGAGTAACATTATATTTCACATTGTATCAGTCCCATTTGCACTAAATTTAGCCAATCAATGCAATCAATTGGCAGTTATAAAATTTCACAACCCAATAAAGGGAAAAAGTAGGATATAGATAAGGAAATTTCACAGGCCACTTTCTACTGCCTATTTATACGGCTAACTGTCATGAATTTTTCTGTTCTTGCAGATATCTGTATGATCCATTATCTAGAAAAATGTGGAAGAAACTTTGATATAATAAAACTTTGCAACAGTTTTCTACTTTCAGGTCATCCACATTACGATGAGAAATAGAAATATGGTTCAAGCTGGAATTGTTAAAGAATAATATTGCATACCTTTAGGTTTGATTTAGTTTTTGATTTACAGACGCATATGGCAGGAGAGGATTGAGTTTACCAATAGTTTAGTCAAGATTTGAAGTTTCTTTATGCATAACAAGGTGAAAATCAAACTTGCAAGTTACCGAACTGTAGGCTAGATCACTTATTATTTCAATTTACAGTTCACCATCAATGTCTTTGGAGTGCAAGACCTCCTTTAAATGTAGACTATATTAATCTACGAGATATTGCGAGAGACAGATATTACATAATTTATTTCTTCATGGAAATTCACCCGGTAAATAGTTTGTAGTTTTCCAGGTTATATTCCTTATGGTGCGTGAATATAGGATTAAATCTATTAAAATTCTTCGAGAAAAGCAGTTAATTTTGTAAAAATAGTAGATGTAAAAAGGAAATGTAAAATATTATTTATAAGCATAATATTTTGATACAAACTTATTTTTTTATAATTTTGCATCATTTAAATGTTAAAAGTGATACAGTTTTTAAAATCAGTTAGAATTGTAGTTTATTAGGGGCAAAATAAAAAATGTTATGTCTTTCGATTCGCCTTTCTTTTGCCATGGAAAGCAAAGAATTTAATTTATCCTTTCATATTAGTGAGGCATAATTAAAGTTGAGGGACGTTGATATATGCTTACGTCATCATGATATAAGGCTATATTTAATCTTTCTTAGGAAATCAATTAGTACTTGTAAACGTGAAATAATTTTCAGAAAAATATGATTACCTCAGAAATTTAAACTACCAAAATCAAGTAATGTACACTGTTAATTTTTATTTTCAAAAATTTGTTCACGCCTTATCTTCAAACAAATGATTCATATAACATTAGCTTTATCGTTAAGCATGTTTCTCGTTCTATGTTCATTTTTTGTAAATGAGGATAGATTCTACTGGGACTGAAGTTTAAAGTAAATTCTGAACTACTGCAAGCATCCATGCCAAGAACGACAGTACTTGGGCGACGACTACGGACTGTTAAACTGACAGGACAATTTAAGCCTAGGGAGATAATTACTGAGCTGCCAGCTCGGCATTTATTTCATGATTTTATGTAAATATTAAATCTTTAGTACAATGATCATGTGATACATCGACAGACTAATGTACGATCCCTCAAGGAAAGGTTTTTATCTTTCCCTGTTTCTTAGGTAACAGATATCTACAGGAACTAATGTGGTAAGAGCCTCTGGAGAAAGACAAAAGTCACATCTAACAGCAAGTCCTTCGGCGATAATAATAAAAATATAACCTGCTGATAGAATCAACGGCTGATTGTAAAGATGTATCAATTAAGTTCCTGAATTGCTTTTCTACTGGGAAAATCTCTTATTTCTTGGAATTTATTTTTCATTCTCTTCTAGATTTTTCTTTCTTACTTACTGCTACTCACTCATGAAGGAAAAAACAAACCCCTCTCTTTTGACTCAAGGCCAAGTGTAAGAGAAAAGTTATTTTTATAATGATTTTAACTTAGTGAGGTTAACTTTTATTGCTTACAACGAATAAAGTTCGTTTTATATGTTGGTTAACCTGATTGTGATATATAGTTTATTTTTATATCCCCGTTGGACAATGCTTTATTTACAAAAAATAATGTTTCATTACGAATTCTTTCTGCGATAAGCCAAACTATTTGTCTCTAAAAGAAGTACGTTATACAGGATGGTACATGTGGAGCCATTTTTCTTACGATGAAATTAGAATATTAAATGCATTACATTTTAACATAAATGTATTTTATTGAAGCATATTTTATTTTTTTAAATAGTCAGCATTTCAAAAAATATGTTCATTTCCTTACCTGAAAGTATTTTTCACAAAAATACATTATATGTCATGCTTTTCATATTTTTGTATAAGCTCTTTTAATAACTGCTTGTAATATGCGAAAAATAAAAATAGATAAAAAAAGATTAAAATTTGACAATTTATAAAGACATAGATTTTTATCAGAATTGAATAAAAACTTGTTATTTTTATATCTAAAAATTATCAATTTAATCATAATAATATTTCCTTTTTGCATATAAATTGCAAAAAAAGCTGTAATATTTTAGACACAACATAGACAACATTATAAAATGCTAAATTTTAAACATGATTACAGTTAAAGTTTGTTCTTTTAAAATCACTAATTTACTTAATATTAGGAATCTTCAAAATATTCTATGCATACTCAAAAATGATAAAAATAAAATAAATTTTTAGTTGATTTATTCATAATAATCTCTTGAAAAATTTATTTAGACAGGAACGAAGCAAGTTTTATGCGACTGTACTAAACTTTTATAAAATGGCATAAAAAGTAACTTTTATCGATGAAAATGAAATAGAATTAATAAATTTATAAAAGTATCAGATTCCTGTAACTTCATATTTTAATATTTAATTAGTTCTTCAATGTACCAGTAATTTAATAAAATATTTCAAGATAGTGTGCATTAAAAATGGTTAAATGTATGAGAGCTTATGATTCACTGCGGCTTATTTTGGTAATTCAATATGTTGCTACCCTTTTTTTCTTATAGACTGCTAGTTATCAGGTAAAGAAAATTAACAATACATATAAAATAATATTTATTTGACATATTTTGAATGCAATAAAATCAATTATTTTTAATAAAAAAGTAAAACTATATTTTCATGAGAATATTTTATTATGTTAAGAATGTATACTAAACTCTTAACATTATTTAGCCTTTAGTTCTAATGAAAGTTAAATATGTTTTGACTATACACACACTCATTATTTCCATATATAGTATTGCAATGTATACGCAAGATTATCAGTCTCTATTTTCAGTTAAAATGTAAAAAGCAATATTAAGAAGCATTGTGCGGCTTTTGAAAAATAATTTTATTCAAATAAATATTTAGTATGTGGGGAAAATTACATATATAGTTTCTTTTTTATTTCTTAAATTTTATTTTTACATTTTATAGCAATTTCTGTAATTATTAAAAATTTCACGTATTTATGAACATTTATGTACACACGCTTATGGATACACATGCGTTTGGTAGTTATTTACTTATAGATATAGTCACATCCTTAAAATATATTTTAGATGTGTTAGACAGGTAATATATAATTAACAGAGTGAACTAAAAATAGAATTATTAATATTTTATAGATTTTCGCCACTGTTAAATTTTGTTTAGTTGCTAAAACACACATGCAATTATAAGTAAACTATTTCAAAATAATAAGCAAAAGGGATCAATGCTTTCCAATATTTGTTTTTGATTTTTATTTTTAGGAAAATAACTGTACAATTACTATAATATGTAAATAATATTAAGATTTTCCTAAAAATTACAAAATTAATCAAAAAAATTTTTTGAAAATTAATCCCATTATCATTACATCGAAAGGTAAACAAGTTTTTAAATTTATGATGTTTAGTAAATTCCATTATATCTGATGAATACTTATATGTTTAACTTTACTATCTCATAAATGTATCTATACTTTCTATAGACTATGGTGAATATATTTTTTAAATGTTGTTAATAAAAAGGAAGTTATTAAATAAAATATACGTACATTTACTTATGAGAAAATTAGTTATTATTCATTGAATTTATAAATACAATTTTTTTCTATGTATTAGTTTACTATGGCATAAATAAGTATATAAATAGATTGGCAACTTTTCAAAAACCAAATAAACTAAAATTACCAAGAAAACATTTACTCATAAAGAAGTAGTAAATCGATTATGAACACTTTTGTAAAATAAAATTGAATTTTATCCTTTATTCTATGGGTGAATTTGTAAAAAAGTTCACATTTAATATTTTTAGGGCAAATGAAAATCAGTAATATATCAAGCCACAAAATTCAATGTGTTCGTAGAAAAATTTACTTATCTTATTAGAAGAAATGAAATATTTTCTATATCTTGTTACTTGTATATATATAAGTAACAAAAAAGCTCTAAGTATATTTATCCAATAATTTAGTTTGCAAAGTAAATAACATGCTTCTATAAATTGAATTTAGGAAATAAATTTAAACTTTAATTACTTCTTGATAAAATTAAATCAAACCTATTTCCTTATCTAAGATTTTGATTAATAATAAAAAGTTAAAAATTCAAACAAAACAAGAAGCTCATAAGGAGAATAAAACTAAAAACAAAATAAAAGTTAGATTAGCTTACAATCCTTCAAGTTTCCGTTTGTTTAACTTTTAGCAAGATAAATGCAAATTATATTTCTGCAGTCATTTAGAGTAAACACTGCAATATTTGACTTGGTTGAGAATATTTATACCATAATTAAAAAATGATTATTAAAAATTCCAAATATAATCTACTGCTTGTTTAAATATTTATTCTCTGGGACGAGAAGGATCTTACATAATAACTTATGATGCATTAGCTTCCTAAATTCACATTTTAGTTTATTATTCCTCATTCCGAAAAAAAAAATCTGGGAAGTTTCAAAAACATAAACATTAAGCAAAAATTAAATATTAGTTTTTTATAAATTACAGTTTGGATTTAAATTTATTTATTCAATCAAATAAATTCTATAAAAACAAATATAACATAGTATAATTTTCTTTCGCTATATTTATAAACCACTCTTCTTGACAGAAGAATATTTGATATTGCAGCAATGATATTTCTCATATCGTCAACATTAAGTAGCAATATGGAGTTCAGTCAGTACTTTATAATTTTGTTATATCCTGCTGCTGTAAGATTCTTACTGTGATCTTCGAGAACAAATAAAGAAGTTAAAATTTTGCACAATTTTTACATAGTATCCAATATTAAATACGCAAAGTAAATCTTTCTGATGTCAGATAATAATAAATATGATGTAGATTCTAATCTATATCGCAATATATATGTACACACACACACACACACACACACACACACACACACACACACACACACACACACACACACACACACACACACACACACACACACACACACACACACACACACACATATATATATATATATATATATATATATATATATATATATATATATATATATATATATATATATATATATTATACTGATTAGAAATATCATAAGTATAAATTGAATGCTTAGCAAAACATTCAGCGCGAAAGCAGCTTAAATGGAAAATTACTAAAATATAAATAATCACAATTTTTTTATTTAATCAAATGACAAATGACGAATAATAAAGTAAGATGAATAAGACGAAATATAGTAAGCAGATAGAACATATATTCAATGGATAGTTCAAAATTTAAAATACACAGAATAAAATGAAAATGAAACAAAATACGAATATGGTCTTCTGAAGAAAAAGCTGACAATTACAGTTTGTAGTATTTTACGTAAAGTTCTTGTATCTATTCTAAGCTAATAAATAATCATGCTTTACATTCTTGCTTAATGAATTTGTATAGTTTGCAATAAAATGTATTAAACTCTGATCCTGTGATATAAAGACTATTTTATGTCACATTTACTTATATTTTTAAGTTTAGAAGTAGAGATTTAAAATCTCTCATATATTATTTAAATTTTGCTAATGCCCTTAAAGTTTCAAATCTTTCTTCTTTAGGAGTTAATTAGCAGCTTTACATTGCTTTTTCAATCCAATTTTAGTTTAAGCTTCACAATAATTCAGTCTGAAATTTCTTTAAGTAGAAATAAGCATTTTATATTAGACAGCCTGGAGAATAATAAAAATTTGCATTTTATTTTTCAGTTGGATCTTAATTTAAATAATTACTTAATTTTCTATGCTCTTATAATTTTATCTGGAAATAGGTAAAAAATGCACAACTTTTCATTCATTCTTTATCATTGAATGTAAAAATAATTTAATGAATTTAATTCCTTTTAATACACAATAATCATATATGTTGTAATACATTTATAATTTGGGATGAAGAAATAATTCAAAATTCAGAATCATACACAAATATCTTCTGTAATCTTGCTAATAAAGGTGTTAGTCTTGTTACAAGAAATTAAGACAATTAATCCTCTAGGCTGTATCTATTGATATGATTAAGAGTTATGAATTTAATAAATATTCATAGAACAATATTCCTTCACAAGTAAGGTGTTTTAACTTCAAGACTATTGTCCGAGTTTAGGATTTAAAGTCATTAATAATTTAAAGTTTAGAACCAAGTGACAAATAGCTTAGCCATATATTGAGATATAAGTAAAACCTTTTTCTCTGGTAGATGGTGAAAACACATTGCATTTATATTTTCATGTAGCTAGTAACCAAGATATGTCTCTGTTTGTAATAATCCTTCAAGCCTAATTTTTCAGTTAATATTTTAACAAAAATTTATTTTTTACTTAGTTTTGTTTTATTTTATACAGCATTTTCTTATCAAACATCCTGCTTAAGTTGCCCATAAAAATAAAAAAAATGTGTATGTGTGTGAGGTAAACTGAGGTATTCTACGTTGAAACATATATTTAATTTAATCTACACCAAAACATATTATAATAGAGCTACACATGTAGAATTTAATATATGATGAAAGGCTTCCACACATATTTGAAACTTAATAAATTGTTAAGAAACTAATAAATTACAAAAGATATACAATATGCATAAATATGCTTGTAAGCAATTTGATACCCCATTATGAACAAAGCAAACGTAATTTAACAAAATTAATTTTAGTTAATAAAAATTAATTTTGCCGCATAGTTTCAGTCCAGAGGTTTAAGGTTATTGTCGATGCTACGAATGATATTAGTGCCTATAATGGGTTGAAATTAAGAAATGGCTACTCATTTCTCTGTAGAATCTTGTTAAACAAGTAGGAATATTTCTCGAAATCTATTCTATTCTAAATCTATTCTCGAAAGTGTTTCTATATTACTAGTAAAGTATCCCTAAGGAATTGTCTTAGCATTAGGTAGATTCTCAGTGTACAAAAAATATTTTGCCATTGGGAAAACAAATATAAGCGTACATACACCATTACTTTCCACAGAGAAAAATTTTCCCCTTTCGTTGTTAACAGTGACGACGTATATTTCTCAGAGCATACCTAGGAAATAAAGATGTGGTTTTCATGTATTAGCAAAAGACGTTTATCCACTGTCCTTTTATGCATTATTGTACCGCATATTAAGCTAATGCCTCAAAATTCTGTAGCTCCAGTGATGCCGTGCTTAAAATACCTGAAGTGGAACTGAATGCCTTCATGATATCTTTAGTGACAAAACTTGATTTGGCCAGGTATCAAAAGTATCTGGATAAAGAAAAGTAGTAGTAAACATATGTTTATAAATGACAATAATGTTGTTAAATACTGTGCTAGGACACATGTTTAGTATTGTAGAGAGTTAATTGTTATTTTTTTACAAGTGCCGACCAATGGCTGAGTGGTTAGCGTTCCTGACTCTTGTGCTGTGGGTCCCGGGTTCGAATCCCGGTTCGGGCATGGATGTTACTATCTCTCTGTGTTTCTCTGTCCTTTCTTGTGTGTTGATGTATGAATGTGGCCCGCCCTATAAACGGGTCTGTGGTGGTATGACGCGGGTAATTTTACTCGCCTCCGTGACTTGGTTCACAGGTGCCCGCTGGGTAACGACAAATGAGTAGCAGTTTCCGGCCTTGTTGTGGCGAAGGGTTAGTCACCCAAGTGCCCGCCGTTGTTTAAAAAAATTTTTTTTACAAGGGATTATCTATGATTGATCTTGAACTGACTCTTCAAAAATACATACGTGGATGACATATAATATGTTGCTTATAATTTTCTATTAAAAATTAATTTATGCAGTGTATGCATGTATCTCCAATTACATGTGTATATAATGGAGTTAATAAAATAAAATTAAATTTTTTTCTTTAAAATTTGAAATTCTTATAATTCTGTATTTACTAGATGCTTGTATTTTAAAGTTTAAGTGAGAGATGTATACATTTGAATTCTTATAAATACAAATATGAAAATCATTTTTAACTATACTACATATACACTATCAATTAAAGGGTATGAAGGAAAATCTTTTACATTAAAATAATTAAGGTTATAGATTTTATTATACAAGTTAATCGCAAGTAATTATGTGCTTATAAAAATAATTAGTCTTTATAAAGAACAATTTTTTAAATTGAACAATATTTCTTAATTTAAAATATTCATTAATTATTTTAATTATTCTTTAAATCTTTATTTTCAATTTCTAATTTTATATTCCTTTAGTGTTTAATTATGTTAGTAACATAAAATGAAAAACTACAATTCCATTTTTGTTGCCAGTATAAACCTATTCGAAAGAAGAAAAAAATATTGGAGGTAACTTACCAAAATTTATTGTTTCAGCCTTCCGAAATAAAAACCTCTTAAATTCTTTTCCTGTATTTTGTGGACATTTATCTGTTCCTTTTTTTCCAAATTGACATATCTCCAAATATAGAAGCCAAAAAAGACGTAAAATGGTCTAAAATAAGTATTTTCATACATTTCTTGAATGGGTAGATCTCCTCAGATCGATAGGTCTCTGTCTCCCGAGGCAGTAAAAGCGAAAGCATGTTACTATAACGGCAGTGTTTAACAGTCGACTCCTTGAGGGAAACGCCTAAGTGTTAGTTTACCTTTTCCAATGCCCTTAGCACTTGTGAAAGAGTGAGAACTATACGTCTTTGTTTGCCTGAGTGTTCCATACCTTTTTCCTTTCTCCCAAACACCCAGAAAAGTTCTTCCATTTTTACAGTTCAGTAAATTTTCACGTAGCCTGTTTGGTGCTGTTGCGAGCTCTGAAGCATGGAATAGATGTAAACGTGGCGTATATCTCAACTTAAGCTCAAATATAGGCCCTCAGGGAATCGATTAATCTTGGTTACAGCAGATCTATATACCAGACTTTTAATAATGTTATATATAAAAGGAAGTGAAAAAAGTGCGTTGCTGATAAAAACTCTCTCTTTCATTTCCCTTTTAAGTTGAAAACAAACTCCATTTTAAGTTAAAAACAAACTCGGTTTTTAAAAGTTCCATTTGAATAATCTCATAGTATATCTGCAAAAATTTTAGAAATGAAAGTATTTTATTGATTACAATAAAATTTTATAAATTAATGTAATAAAAAAGTATTTTTAAATAAAAAAGCTAATTTCTAAAGTGATAAAATTATTTTATTTATAAACTTAAATATATAAAACAATCTAATACTTCAATGATGAATGTCATGTGTATGACACACACACACACACACACACATATATATATATATATATATATATATATATATATATACACACACACACACACACACACACACACACACACACACACATATATATATCATATACACACACACACACACACATATATATATATATATATATATATATATATATATATATATATATATATACATACATATATTAGTGTTACTAAAGTCTTTTTTAAGTATTAATGAAGAATTTTGAATCATCTTAAATTTTAGATAATATATATTTTGCAAATTTTTTAAAATAAAATCTTGCTAAAAATAAAAGCTAAAAGTTATTTTAAAGCTACTTAGGCTAAAAATCTTAACATGGATATCCAAAAATTCGAAATTAAAATTGTTGAGAAACTATAAGATACAGAGTAATGGAGTTTGTCGTAAAAAATCAATTTCGTACTGTCTTCTTATATTTTGGTGTTTACATTTCTGTTCTCATGTTAGATATTCAAAAACGCTTAGTATGTAATCGTGTGTTATTGTGATTACTTTTGTACAATAAGTTGATTTTTAAAAATATTTTTGTTTAACCAAAAATTTAATTCATAAATTGTGCATCTCAGCATTTCACCAAAATGCAGTTGTTGACATCTTTGCATGTGAGTTAAAATTTGACATAAAAACTTCATATTTTATTAGCTTGTACAACATAAATATTCCCTTTCAAATACTGAAAACTATTCATTTCCTACAAAAAAATAAATCAATGAAACATAAATATTGTAATTGAGTGAATAATAACTTAAAACTTATTATTATGCTTCCAATCTCCATCTCTATCTAAAATGATTCCTTACTAAGTGAATTGCTTTGTCAGGGTTACATATATGTGTAATAATACTTTTGTAACATATCCTACAGTTTCATGAAAGTAAGTTTAATTGAATGTCATTTTATCAAATAGAGTATCAAAATATTTTCCCGCATCTCCAGTAAAAACCACCCGTAAACAGGATCAACCTGCATTTCCTCTCCCGATTGCAACACTATTCTTTATTTGGAGGTCGAGGAATAGATCACGCGTTGAAAAGACTGTTATCTCCTGAATAACAAATAAAATACTTTCCGTTGTAGGTCCTTGTCAAAATTTCTCATCTTTACTACAGTTGTCAGGGAACGTGCTTATGAGCTGCCTTCTCCCGGTTCTTTCATACTTCCAGAAAAAAATCCACTTAAGGGGAAGGACAGAGTAGAAAACGGGAAAAAATCATTTTGCTTTATTATTAATGTGGAAGAAAGGAAATTTTTTATTGTACTTTTTTCTTTCATTCCTGCATCTCTAGGATCACCAGATGGCTGGACACATTCTTTTTTTCTTCTTGTTTCCATTTTTTATGACATTGAAAGGGGGCATTGACATATTTTCTGCTAAGTAGGGATTTTAAGACTTTTTAGATTCTTTCAAGAATATTTTTCCAAGAGTCGTTTGTCATATCGGTAAATTTATTCATCACTCCTTTACTTTTTCTATATTTTTAAATTATTACTTTGGTAGTTTTATACAATAAATTTTTATATTAGTAATATCAGTGAAGAACAGGAAAGAGTTTTTGAGATAATCATTAGAATTCTTGAAAAATATGAATTAAATTAACTTTTATCAAAATGCCACATTTCTAGTATAAGTATTTGATATGCCATTTATATATATATACAAAAAAAAACAATGTCGATAAACTATGGATTTGCATTTTTTCAATTTAAAAGAATCGTCTTTGTTACAACTATATACATGTAATACATTTATCTAGTTCAATAACTTTTGAAATTATGAGGACGTTTTGGCTAGCTTAAATTTTAATTCATCAATTTTAAATTTTTACTCATCAAATTATAAACAAATTTTAAATTAATCAGTAAACCAATCAGGTGAATAAAATAGTAGCATTTATCATATGACTACTAGTAATCATTTTAAAACTAGGTCTACAAATGATTACATAAAAAAAATCAAATATTTATATTCAAAACACAATTGTATAAAATATTGAATTTTTTTTTATTTCAACTCTAGTGAATTCTCGCCTAATTATGATCTAAAACCGTTTCAGATGAATATATCACGATTCATTATAATTCTGTAGAAAAAAGTCAAATAGTTTACTTTCATATTATATTATTTCATTTTCCAAAAAAATGCACATAAATAAATCTAATAAATATAGAACTACAATTGTAACTTTAACCGCTTCAATGTTACACAGATTCACACAATGAAAAATATATAATAATAACATATTTACTAAGAGAGTCAGTATTTTAAAAAAGATAGAAAAATTATGTGTATTTGAACCTTATATATGAGGATGATATATTGATTAGAAAGGAAACAAACATAATAGTGGAGTACGCACTGATGATAGCAAATTCAACTGAATGATCCAACTTGTGTTTTACCAATGATCGTAAATTTTTATTTTTCTTCATTTCGAATTTATTTTCTTACTGAAAATTCCTTTAGAAGACAAATGTTTTCCAAATTAGCATGTTGATAGAATAAACAAACCTTTTTTGGGTAATAAATTATTTGTTTCTTAAAAAAAACACTTTATGAATTACATTTATTGGTATCTGCTTCTAGACATGATTTTAGTAAATATTAAATGAACTACAGAAAATAACTTATGATACAAATAATGAAATTCTGAAGTACATACTGTTTTCAAATAAGATATAAGATTTTTTAAATTAAGAAAATATAGCATTATATAAGTTATTATTTGTATGTTAAGAAAAATTGATATTAAACGGAAAGATGTTTTCAGTAATATTTTTCAAAAATAATACTAAGGTTGTTTTAATTACAAGATAAAATTTTAGAATTGATTTTATATTGATTTGTAAAAAATATTGGAATGTTTTACTTATTATCATATGTTAGTATAACGTATATTTGTTAACATATAATATGTATAATTATCTTTTTTAAATTTAAAAATTGTTTTAAAATTTATCAACAAATATATAAATTAATTAGTGCTTTGTTTTCTTTTAAAATTTTATTTACAGAAAGAAAAGAATATATTACCAAATTTGTAAACAAAGAATTGCTAAAATAGCTTTTTATATCTTAAAAATAAAAATTTAGAACAAGAATATAATGTAAATTTTTCGTGAGAAACATTACATGTGAGTTAATATAAAAGAAAAAAAAAGTTTAGACTATAATACAAATTTTAAACTTTGATAGTAATCTCAAAATATAAGAGGAAATAAAAAAATCATCCTTACTAAACAAAGTTTTACAAACCGTCTATCTATTTTGGTATTTTTCTGAACTTAGGTTTAACTCTTTTGAGAGAAAGAGAGAATTTGTCTTGTGTTAAAAAACACACGCATATTCATTTCTCAGGAAATATGTTTGCGTAACAATGTTTAAATGGAGCCTTGTTACGAAGTCACTTAGATTCCGTGTTCTTTTTTGTTATTGTTGTCTAACGTGCTATATAGTTGATGGTATTTTGCTACTTTGAAAGTTTGAGATTTATCAGATTTTCTTCTACATCATCAATGCTATATTTTCTTCATACATCATACTTTGAAGTCTTCTCAGAAAACTATATGTGGCGATCGTTCATATCCCTTACAACAGATTTTTTCTGTAAGACGGTCCACTTAAAATGGATAAAAATGATCCTTGAATTCTTTGATAGCCTATTAGCAGAGCCTGTTCTTCGGAGTGGATGATCCCGCATTCGATCCCAGCTATTAATTAACAATGAAAAATGCGATTTTGCTTTCTGCATGAAGTCTGTTAGATTGATTGGAATTTCATATGACTATTACTGTATTTCTGTGTAAAATAGTGGATGTCATGGAATCATTTACAATAATTCAAATGTGGTAGATTATTTACTATGCCTAATCAAAGCGTTCCTTAAATTTCATGAAAAAGATACAGTCACAAGGTGTCAAATTTGAGATGTGGTTGCAAACTTCCAACAAAATTTTTTTTATTACTTCTTACGTTTAGTAAGCAACATGCTAACCAATATTGCCATCTTGGAGGATGAGACAATCACTTAACATGTTATTCGTATTTTGATATTTTATAGCGTATAAAAACGGAATCATGTTTGACTTCAAGGGAACCAATTATCTGTGCCCAACTATTCTCATCATTATAGCATGTCTATGAATTTTCACTACCATCTTTCGCATGTCAACTAACAATATTTTCTATGAAACAAGACAACTGAGATATTTTTCTCTCTGAAGAGGAATTATTTTTTCAAGAATAATTATTTTTTAAAATCTCCTGCATATATTTTTCCTTCTGGAAGTATCCTCATACATATTACCTTACAATAATATGCCGTACTAGAAGGTATGTGATGATTTAAAGAAAAATAATTTAATTGATAGAATCTGTGTGTTGCAATAACATTTATACCCTTTCTGGGGATACTTTAAACAATATTTTTCATATACAATTATGAAAATCTATTTTGCTATGATTGCAAGAAACGACATGCCAAAAATATGGGAACAAACTGTATCTTTCAAAGCTTCATAGTTCATTTCATTTCCACATACTGTCCTTATTTCACACAGTGCAGATACTGTTACCATTTGCAATATTTCGTTTAATCTCCCCAGGACATGTGCGAACCATGCTTTGGAGAAAAAAGGTATGCAATAAAATATTATGTAAATCTATTGGTTTCTGGTAAATTATTTTAGCTTAGTTACATTTACAATCTATCTTTCTGTTTCATGTCATTTTACAATCTATCTTTCTGTCTCAATTTCACAATCAATACATATGCATTTTTTTTACTTTTTGACTACTAAAACATGAGGGAATTTATGATAACAGATATTAGTTACAATTTCTAGCTGCCTAAACAAAGAAACTCGGTGATATAGATTGTAAACGTGAAAATATATTTACGAAATATTTTCTCTAATTCCAATTTTAAAAGATAGTTTTTCTTTGTTTTTATTAGTATCAGTTTAAGTATGTTATGCTTTAATTGGTACTAATAGACATTAATTTATATTTTGATTTAATATTTTATAAGCGTAAATGGTGTATCTGCTATTGATTAAATAGAGATATTAATAAAAAGAAAGATTTATTTCTCCTTTTTGAAAAATATTTACTTATTTAATTTTGAAAGCTCTTCTTTAAAAATAAAATATGAACGTGAAAAATTTATAAAAATGTTAGCATAAAGTAAACATATGATAATTCTCAGTAAAGAAAAAAATTGCTGTATAATGATTTAAAAAACTAAGTCGAACTGTGAGAAAATTCAGAATTTTGATTATTGTAGTTTAAATACTTATCTTATATAATATCTGTAAACTTATCTCTTATAAAATCAAATAAGATCCTGTAGTATTTCTTATATTTTAAACTATCCAGTTAGACAAATATCAATTTTTCTGCAGATTCTTTGTGAATTCCCTTTGATTCTCATCTTGTAAAAGTGTGGTATTATTTCTAATTATTTCCACTCTTTCCTTACAGCGATATTCATTACTCTTCAATTAGAACTCAAACATAATCAATGATAACATACAGCAGTTTTTTTATTCTAAATATCAGTACTTTACACACATAATTAGAAAATTTTAATCTCCACGAGGATCTAATAACCTCCAAATAATTATTATTAAGTAAAATCTTTTTATTAACTTTTATTTACCTTTCAGCATGAAACTGGCATCTTATGTAATTGGTACCCAGCTAGTGCCCATTGTAACCCTGAAAATGGGTAGGTTCCCGTAATTTAGAAGCAGGGACCAAGAAGAAGATCCTCAGAGTTAACTTGGCACCCCAGAGGGATTATTTTCTTGGTAGGACACTACGACCTGTATTTAATTTATATTTCCCAGCCGCCTTTAGTGAATATGAGGGGTTGTCGACTGGGTCGGTGTAGAACTCATTGCATTCCGGTTGCGAGAAAGATGTCTTTCTATATATAACATCTATACAATTCATAAGCAGTATATAGCCATTTATTATCTGAGACAGCTTTGTAGAAAGTTGATTCTAGGTAATTTTTAAAATAAATTTGATACAGGGTTTAAAATCTGCATCAAGTTACATTATTGTTTATCGAAAGCAACAACTTGAAATAGAAACGCATGCTCTATGGAACAATATTATCTATAATTAAACAGTAGTGTAGATACAAGATGATGTACAATGCACATATAAAAAATAATTGATAAAAAATACAAAATTTTTATTAAAATGTTGAATTTTTGGTGTATTTAATGAGAAAATAAAGTTATGTTGCAAAAAGTGCTAATATAAGCAATGCAGTGAAAGGAATATGCTTATTGTCAATATTTTACTTTTTTAACAAATAATTAAAAGCCAAACACTTTTGATAAGTTTGAATGATGCATGATTACAATTTTAGATAAAAATTTGGCAACATTCTTCAATATCACAAATAAAACTTTAATAAAATATTGCAACTATCAAGAATGTTACTCATAAATAGTTTAAGCCACATGTTGTATGACAAATATGCTTAAAATATTGCTGTATTAATCATATGTAAGTATATTTCAATATTTAGAATGGAATTTTTAATGAATCAATAATTTTATTAAACAGTAAGATGACTTTATGATGAATTTTTCAAAAGAAAATCCATAAATCAACTGGCAAAATAAAAAAAAAGCTGAGAAATTTGATTTTTTCTCTTTTTAAATTTCTTGATCGATGTTTGAATATTAAGAATAGTAGGCAGAAGGTTCTAACCGCGGGTATACAGCAAAAATCTAGGAAAAAGACATGCAATCATTCAAAATAACCAAGCATATAAAAGGTTGTTTTAAATGCCTCTTTTAAGAAAAAATATATGTTCAGTTCTCGCAAAGAACTAATCAGTGTTGAGATAGTACTCTTCAGAGTTAAAGGTTTCAAGTTTAAAAGCAGCCACTTTTGAACAATTGAAGAAAAAAGTTTTTACACCATTTAGTGAACAACTTAATAGCCTGAGGTTGTTGTACATCATTTTAGTATCCATTCGGTGCGTTGGTTTCAGAGAAGTTATTTTCTAGATTCACGTGTGGTAAGGGTGAAACTCGAAAAATTCCCAAATACCTACCCTGACAGGTATGCATGTCGAAGGTATAAGTCCAATATCCATTTGCCGTTGTTTAATATGGGAGTGACCAAGCTTGGACCTTTCGTTCTGAAGATGCTATCCTACCACTACACCACTGTGAGCCCACGGATATGGGTAGTGCACTTTTCCTTCTGCCCGTACGTATTTCGGTGAAGGTTCATAGAAAATTTCCATATTTTCCCCCATGCTATGCGTGAATATGTCCCACTATCTATGAAATACATATCATAAAAGCTTCTTACAACGTGGAAATTAAAATACCTAACAACAGCATTTGTTTGTCTATTTATCAGTGTCAAGACATTATTTATCAGTGTCAAAGCATTATTTATCAGTGTCAAAGCATATTTCAGTCATTGTCAATTGAAGAAAGTTAAAAACTATGCTAATTTTTTAAACTTTCTTCACAGACATCATTCATGCTGGCATTTGGTATTGTTCGGGATTTTTAACCTCGTGATTCGTAAGCAAAGTAAAAGACTTCAATTTTTTTGTGCTATAAGTTGCTTAGTTATTCACAAACTAAATCAATGTATTTGAATAGTCTTAAAACAATATATATTTATATCACAGTATATATTGATGAGTTTATATTTATAAATCTATTATTTAAATATGTTACTGATTCAGTACTTTCCTATTGTCTGAATAATTTCAATATCAATCACGAATTATTCTAAAAGTAAAAGCAATGAAATTAGCTTTTTATTAATTTTGAATAGATTATATATATATGCATATATATATATATATATATATATATATATATATATATATATATATATATATATATATATATATATATATATATATATATATATATATATATATATATATATATATATTAAAATTATTGAACAATTTATTTAATAAATATAAAATGATAGTAAACGTTGCTTTACAGTAAGGTTAGTGCTTTTTGACATATTCGTCACATAATATTTTATCTGTTTTTGGAGGAAAAGGCCATAATAAACCCAGTATCATACTCGATCCCCAAGCTATCAGCAAGTTTTCATAAGATGCGAACGGACTTTTTTCATCCATTATTCTTCAATTTTTTTTCATTTTTCCATCCTCAATTTTTTTCCTATGTTCTAAGCTCTTGCTTTTGCACAAAGAATCGTGACGGGAAACGGCAGCGCACAACTGAGTGCAAGAGCAGAGGTAAAGGAAGTACACCTTCATAAAACGGGACCGATAAATCTTGACGAAACATCACGTTTTCCCGAATGAAATACGTGATCGCGTTTAAACTTCAAAAAGCTGACTTACTTTACTCCGTTTTTCCCCCCTCCTGTTAGATGTCAGATGGTAAGAGATGATGTTCCAGGTTAAAACAAAGGATCATATTCTTTCTCTTATTTATCCTTATGAGAAAAATATTTACTTTGTATTGACGATCTAGTTCTAAGTACCAATATCGAATTATCTTCAATTCTTAGTAATTTAATATTCATAAGGATTTCATTTAAATTAATATTTATAAGGATCAAATTTTCATGCATTAATAATCAGCAAGATATTAAATAAAAATAAAATATATTTGAACCAAAAAAAAATAATACTTGCAGTGTGATAATATTGTTTATTTTCATTTTTGTTATGATATATTATAGGAGTATTTAGTATTCCTTAATATAGGAATTCTGTTTTATTTAATCTATTCATTAATAAGAATATCAGGACTCTATTTGCATTATCATATCATGAATTAAATAAAATTATAAAATGTATTGTGAATCACCTATGCAGTCCATGAGTACAAGATTTAATAACATTCAAGCAATAAACAGTGTACAAAAATATATATGATAACAACGATGCAGAAAGGGAAAATGTTAACTAAAAAAGTACATATTTTCCTTTTGAAAAGTTTTAATGACAATAATGCGTATGAATATAGTCATGAATTATAATTTTAAATTATAATTAACCTAAATAATTATGAATGAAGGTATATACCAGTAAAAGTTTAGTAAGATTACACACATGTCTATTTATACTGGATAATGTTGCAACCTTCAACTAAAGGAACAGAAAGAAAACTAAAGTGATTTATTCATGAAAGTCGCGTGTGAAGTAAATGAGAAAGAACAAGAGATGGTGCATGTAAGATAACAGGCATACAAATTACATTTATAGCTCCCTGGAGCATTTACACCACATATCACCCGTACAACAACTAAACAGTAAGTTGTTGATATGATGGTTAATACATCGATTGCCTCTTATACGAGGAAATACAGCCCGTACAACATTAAGCCATGTTGAGGACCACATTTTCGAGCTGCACTTGAGGCAGAGAACACCATTCAGCATACAATACTTTCCGAAGGACCGGTACAGATGTAGGAGGTGGTATATGGATTGCGATTTGTTGACCAAGCAGTCCCACACATTCCCTGTCGGATTCAAGTCCGGTGAGAATGCTAGCCACATTACATACGGATAAATATCCTCCTATTGAAAGCAGTCATTGATTATGTTCGAATGGTGAGGACAAGCGATACCATCCATAAACTTAACTTAAACTTACCGCCCTTGGTACCTCTAAATCAAAGGGCATGTTGTTCAAGAATGTTGCCCTGATAAATTTATCCTAATGTGTTTCTGCTTTGAACATGCACACCTGTTCAGGAGCTCAATATAATGGCTCTCTAAACAAGCACCCCTGCTCCAACATAGTGTTGGCATTCAATGATGTTATCTTGGTTGTACTGGGTATCTGACATTCACGATATGAACGTCAGATGTGAATCGGACAGCAAGTTAAACCTCTATTCTTCGGAAAACATAACTTGTGTTATATTTTCCGGCGAATTGCCCACTGTGACAGTGTCCACACAGCATGCGCTCTACTTCCGGCTAAAAGTTGGTGACAGTGATTTCCTGTGAGTGAAACACATCTAACATGTGAGCCATAATGTCCCGAATGTCTGTACACGGTTTTCCTTGAAATGTTTTATACCCGTGGCTGACGCGACACGTCTGCTTCGTCTGTTTTTTTAGTGGTTACGGTCAAATACTTGTCGTCATTTGGCGTTGTCACTCGAGGGTGACCTGTACTATAACGTCTAATGACATTTCCATCATCTTGGATTCGTTACGCAGCCTTGAGATGGCACTTTGGGGGTTTCTGAATTCCTCGGTTACTGCAATCTGCATGCGCCCGCTTTCCAAGTATCCGCTAATTCTACCACATAAGACGTCATCAATTTACGTCTACTGTGCCATACCTATGCGGCTGTGTTATTGAGCGCTGTACTCACCGGTAGTGAACACTTCCTTTCTTTGCCACAGGCCCTTATATACCACTCTTTTTCGTTCTCGGAATTGCAGCGTACACTTGGCGTCATCAGGTGCTATACGATAATTTGCATATAAAGCTTGACCATGTATGTGATATTTATACAATTGGCATCTTTTCTCCCGCAATCGATTTCCTTGTGATTCTGAATTATACTTAATTTGTGGACACATATGTGTACATTCACTATGATTAGTGAATACTGAAATATAATTTAAATATCCTAATTAGAAAGAACATTGATACTTAAATTCAATTTTTTATAAAAAAATGTAAATAATAAGCCTTTTTGTTCAATATTATTTTCAAGTTATTATCTTATTTCAAGAAATTATGCCTAATGTTCGTTGTATGATTTTTATGGTGTTAAAAACAAAAGCTGGAAGAGCTAATCCCGATTTTTAAATATATGATTCCTGAAAATTTATTATTAGATTTGAAGCACTGGATAATTTATTATGTAATTTCTGAAAATTATAGCATTCTATTACGTGAGTGATAAGTTCTTTAAATTATAGACCATGGATGATTTCCATACTTCAATAATCTTAAAAAACTAGTCATCTACTTCGTATTATTTTCAGGAAGAAATGCATGTGCCTTTACGTGATTAGCTGATTAATCTGAAATACCAATCACATTTCATAGATGATAATAGTTCTAAGAGATATTTTAAAATTTTTATTTGTTTCTAGTAAAAGATGATACGATGGAATATCATCCTGTGTATTCAAAATTCACTACACTCTTGATTGCCTTCTTTTCCTGTAACACCCAGAAGTATTTGATATTTTTTATTATTAATATACATTGAATCTACTCGCATAACAACCAATATTAATTTCAACAATTTAATACTCCAGTGGGAAAATTTACCGAAAACTAAAGTGTGGCAGACAGTAGGGCCGAAAGTAAACAGATTTCCTTATTGTTCCAATCAATGCCTTTTTGTAAGGAAGGGTTCATGAATATGTACTTGTTATATCGCTTTGAAAATGAAGAATTGAGAAAAAATATTCTTAGTTTCTATTCATTTCAAAGATTATGATTTTGCTTTATTAGGGAAGTATTGACAATAAACATATACTGCCTTCTAAAGTATACACAATAAAATGAGAAGTAAATAGAAAATCCTATGTTTTATTTTTAAATTATTATAAATGAGACAGAAACAGAAAGGAGTCATTTTTAATATACAATATTACACAATTTTACAATATATCAGAACACAATGTATTCAAGATTTTAAACTCATATTTATACAACGATATATGCAATAAATTATAATATAAATATTTCATAAATGTACGTTAAGTTGTTAATTTAAACACATTTATTTCTTAACAATAATTGCATATTTAAAAAAAAATAATAAATGCGAAATTAATAAGTAACGCATGAAAGACAACAAAATGCTGAAAATTCATATCTTTACATATGCTATTTTTCATACACAAATATTCATATTTTTCTTTGCATATTTGATTCTAATTGAATTTTAAAAGATTAATGGTTCCAGTAGAGTAAGGCTTAAAATTTTGTGAAGTTCAAAAACATTCCTTTTGATTTTAGAGCACATTTCTCGTGGAAAATCTATTAATGGAGATTGTTATAAATATATTTCACTTTTGAAATATTGATTTGTTTAAAAATCTATTTTTTTAAATTTGGACTGTTTAATAATGCTGTAACATTCAGTAATTTGATTAGATAAAAGTTATCAAATAATGAAACTAAAATATCTTATTCAAACATACATTAATGCAAAAATAATAATTCAATTAATTAAGCTTTCACCTAATTAACAAACTTCAAGTAAAATAGAAATGATATAAGCATGAACTACATTAGTTAGAAATAAAAATTACAATAATGAGAGACATGCGTTATATTGTTAAGTGTTAAGGGGTTGGAAAAAAACACATTTGTTATGTTAATTAGAAAACAAAATGAGCAGAATGAAAATATTTTTTTCATACATTTAGGATTTTATTGAAAACTTCATCTCATTTAAACATTGAAATGTTAGCATATGAACAAACATTTCCATTTTCGTTTTGAAGAATGTGAATTTCAACTCTATTGTGATTTTGTGGTCAAGAACATGAAGTTCTGTTTACATTTACGATTATTTGTAAATTAATCTATTGTTTTCGAGAACATCTTCAATGGAAATCATATATTATATGGTACTTTAAATTTTTATGTTCAAAAAGAGAATATTGTAATCATAAATATTGGAACTCGGTCAATTCAATGTACTTCATATTTCTTAAACGATGTGAATATTAATCCAGTTAAAGAATTTTATCTGAGTGACATCATGGTAAGTTAGAAAAAGAAATAATTTCGGCAATTAGTTGATAGTTTTAAAAAGAAGATATTATACTTAAAATCATTTTTTATACACCAAATAAATTTACTGCGATTTTAAATCTGAAATGGGATTGTAACAGATAAGTATAAAATAATAACTTAAATATATTTTAATTACTTTTCCTTGCTAAGAAAAAAACAATACCCGAAAATTCAAGGTTTTTCAAATTAACAATATGTATTTTCAATTTTAATCTATTATTCTTCATTTATAGCTTTTGATATTATTCACATACA
Organism: Latrodectus hesperus; assembly: GCA_037975125.1. Lineage (NCBI taxonomy): Eukaryota > Metazoa > Arthropoda > Arachnida > Araneae > Theridiidae > Latrodectus > Latrodectus hesperus. The sequence goes on along the minus strand of CM075859.1, from coordinate 51,802,779 downwards.
ATTTATAATTCTCAAAATAAAATAGTTAACAGTAAAATTGAATTAAGTGAAGAAACCGATTTGTTATATAGCGTAAAAATATAATTTTTTTAATTGTTTGTATTTAATCCATATGAAACACTTACATCAGTTAATTTAAAATAAATATGCCTTCTAATTATATTTTGAATTAAAATATGTTTAAATTGAAGTAAAACTATAATATTTTACTCAAGTTCAATATCCAGTATAAAATTAACTAATTTCTTTAAAATTTTGACTCAATAAGTTAAAAAGAATAGATTTTATGTGTTTATATATATATATATATATATATATATATATATATATATATATATATATATATATATATATATATATATATATATATATATATATATATATATATACCAGGTATTTAAATATTATCTGTTTGTTTAATATTTTGGTTTAGAAATTTCTCACTATATTTTAATATTTTTGTGTGGTAATTAAATTAATTTTGATGGAATAATCTCTTACAAAATTGTGAAATGGATGCTTAATGCTATTAAAAATGGTTACCGATATAATTTTTTAACTTTTCACCACGTTAAAATGCTGTTGTCCTATCATTAATGATTCAATTTTTACATGTGAATAGTTTTGTAAATTAAACTATGTAACATTTAATTTCCTTTAGTTATTGAATATTTTTTAATTTGGAAAGCAACTTATTTGCTTAAAAATAATCGTTTTTCTAATCATATTATCTTATTAAATTTCGTCTCGTAACGCAAGGAAAAATTATAACACAATAAGTTTATACACTTACTTAATTTTAATCGTGTTTATAAATAATTTACAATGGACTTGAAAATTTGAAATATACAAAAACTTCTATATCTTTAGTTTATATAATTTGAAAATGTGCTAGGTTGAAATTTAATAGTTAAATATAGTATTAGAAACTTCATAAATGCTTTACGCCATTAGTTTGTGCATTGAATTCAAAACTTAATCTCATTTGATAAGGAAGTTTTAACCTGTTAAAATGAATATTTATCTATTTGAATTTCTCAGTTCCTTTTCAGATTATCTTAAATGATCGAGAAAAATAATAAATTTTTAATAAAGAAATTTTTTAATATACTAAGGATTTTATAATCATGCCAAAAGAGATAGAAATGGGAATTCCAAAGGAAATTATTTAAGATGAAACTATTAATATTTGTGACAGATATAAAATTCTTATAAATTTGCTCATATTTTTATCTTTATAAATATCTAAAATATAATTACTTTTAATACAATATTTATAATTACTTAAAATGTTATTATTAATTATATAGAAATAACAGCTTTAAAAATACAGCGAAAATCAAGAAAAACATACACATCGCATTTCGTAAGACTTACTTTTTACATTTACGTGAGCGCATTCAAAGTTTTTAGCATTTATTGATAGTAAATATACGGAAATAAATTGTTATTATGAAATCAAATATATTATAAGTCACATATTTTTCTAATAAAATTTTCTGCACGTTTCTATAAATCAAGGGAACAATCTACCCCTCAAAAGTCTGACACTTGTCCAAATGAAAGGAAAACTCCACTCTTGATGTTTTAAAAATGCCATTTTACATTTTTTTATATAATCTGCTGAAATACTCATATGATATCATAAAATAAATCATTATGATTATTAACAACAAAATATAATATTATAGAAGAGAATATGCTGTCAATGGTTCACATTTCAGAGGATAATCATAATAGCATCTATTAATACAAACTTTCTTATTTTAAAATTATGAGTATTGTTGACATACGTAGATATATCCAAGTGTCATGACTCTGTAGGTAGACCATATTATATTTTGTGCTGCAAAAGAAGCTCCTCTCAAACAATAATATTGTTAAAATTTACAATAATTTTGCTCTTTAAATATCAAATAGATTGCAGTGTTAATTTCTTGAAAGTATATAAGTGTATATTACAGTGCTTACTGATATAAACATTCAACTACTCTATAATTTTCATTTTGTATAAAAGATTTTGGCAATGTTTAGAATAACATAGCCAATTTACATTTTAACACACAAAGTGAAGTTCTAATGTGCGCTAATATATACAACACTTACAAAAATCAAAATAGCCTTTTCAATTAAAATGTAAACACGTCTTCTGCTTTATGTGCCATTATTATACATGTAAATTATAATTATTGTCTGATTAAATTAAGAAAATTTAAAAGCCTCATTAAAAATGCTTAAGAAAAATGTTATAAGGCATCCAATGAAAATATTTCACTATCATGTTTTTAAAATAAATTTTCTCTTGGAGGCAAAATATTTTAATCTTTGTTTTAAGAGTGTAAATGCATACGTAGATAGTTAACCCACTTTTTACTGCATTAATTACTTCAAACTATAGTTATTATTTTTTACAACTGTTATTCGTATTAATATACAAACTAGATTATATGGATTTTTTAAAAGTAAGATAACAGACAATTTTAACAGTATCATACTAAATTTGTTGAGCTGTCTAAATTGGTCTGTGTTTCAAAAAATAATAACAGAAATGTTTTTAAGTCTCAAATTAATATTTAAACATAAAAAAAAGTAAAGAGTGTTTTAACCAACAAAAGATGTGAGTTTTATAAATTAATGCTGTGTTAGTTTAAGATCTCATAATATTCACTTATTTAAGCACTTCTCACATTTACCAGTATGAATCATGGCAGCTTAGGATTAATCAAAATATGACATAAAAGTAGACTTTTACAGTCGACGGTAATATTTTATCAACAAACAAGCATATTTTATTGTGCAAAATATAATACCATTTGATAATAATTCATCAGCTTAAAATTTAATATTGTTCATTCATGTGTTAGTAAAAGCAATACTCTAAAATCAGAATGGTTTATTTCCGCATTTAAAGCTTTCTAAACCATATTAATTTCAGTATAAGCCTAAGAGTAAAATAATTTTAATCCTATGAGCCATTAATAAAAATCACATAAACCAGAGGATCTAGTAACATAAATTCAGATTTAGTTCCTGAATAATAAATTTATTGGATACTAGTTACTGTTACTTACTAAAAATATTCAATGTAAGATAAATAAAATTAAATAATTCAGATTTTATTAAAATATTTTGATAAAAATCTCCATAAGATAAAGATATGGTTTTTAAGATGCTTCTATAATAATTAAACTACATTTATTTGCCCTATTTATTGAAATGCATTTCATAATAATTGAAAGAGTAATTATACTAAAATGTGTATTTTATTTATGGAAATTATGACAAACATATCAGTGTGCATTTTCGGATTATATTCGAATTTAAATGTATTCCTTAATATATTTTTTGTTATGTGATACAGTAAATTTATGTCTTTAAACTTACTAAAAAGCACTTTTTATAGAATAATCGATCTCTAATTATAGGAGTTACTCTGATAAAGCATTTTTCATTGCAAAAATTTATCATTCATAGTCAATTAATTTTAATTTCTGAGTCGAGTAGCTTAGTAGCGCTACTTTATTCTTCTTAATGTAATTAATATTAATTTACTAATGAATTAATTTCTTCTTTTATATTTATCGCAATTATTATATGAAATCGGAACTACTTTGTGCTTTTAAAATATGATAAATTCTTAATTTAAAATTATGATGGCATTCATGCATTTACGACATTTTATTCTCAATTAATTTAATTTTAAGTATTTTAAATATCGTAAAATTCTCGGAGTACATCACAGAACTCTGAGTGCATTGTATATCATTAAGAGATTTTTTGTCAGGTCTAAATTTTAAGCAGATATTTTACGATACAATGCAAAGCTAATATTGAATTTAAAGTTATATGCATTAAGTTTTTAAACCTGTCATAATAAATTGTGAAATGAACATATTTACGTTTATTCCCTTTAAATAAAAATTTGTTACTACATTAAAAATGTTTCTTACATTTTCATTGTATTTTTTAAAATATTTTGTGTTATATACTTTTTATACCAATTTTGTCACTAGGTACGCAAAATGAAAACTAATAAGAAAAACAAATATTAAGTTATTTTTGATTCTGTTTTGAATAAAATTTACACAAGCTTACTTTATATCAAGAAGAAATTAAATATGAAATTTTACAAGTGTGCTTTATTAATAACTCATGCAAATTTATTGCAATTATTTTTATTCAATTTTCAGAATTTATTAATAATCAATATGTTTTAATGAAACAAAGTAAATGTATATAATTACGTTTAAAGAATATAAGCCTAAAGTCAAAAATTTACTTCATTTATTTTAAAAATATTTTTAGATGCGTAGTCAAAGAAAGTGCTTTTTTAGTTAACATATTTTGTTTTTAAATGAAGTTGAAAACATTCCCTTTTAATTTTCTCAAATCATATTTCATTGAAATCTATCATTAAATTCTAAAAATGGAATTTCATTGTATGCTTGCTTTAAAAATATATTTGATATTTTGTTCTCAGAATTCATATTAACATGTAATTTGAAAATTAAACTGTACAGATATTTAAATTCCAAGTAAAGTACTCTGTTTATGTTTTTTTTAATTTAAGAACACCGCAAAAACGCAACTATATTTTTTTTACTTTTGAGTGGTTAAATTTCCTAAATTAATGGTAGTCTCGCAGAATTTTTTCAAAATAAAACTTTAATAATACTAGTTTTTCATAGCCGTCGTATATGTTGTACTTTTATGGATCAAAAATTATTTTATTACTAACATAAATTGATAAAACTAGTTACATAAATAACAAATAATGAGTTTATTATAGCATCTCGCATTTTAAGTAAATTAAGAAAAATTTTAAGTATCTTAAGTAAATTAATTTCTACCTTAAAAAACGAATAGATTTCTCTGCCAATAATAGAATATTATAATACTAGACTTCGAAAGAAAACGCTAAATCTTTTGGTGTTAAAACAAAGTAATTCTTCAGTTTCTATTATATCTAAATAATCTTAAATCATTTATATAATATTTGGGAGGTCCAAGATCTTCGATCAAAAATAGATGCGTTTCTTTCATATACAGATACTCGTTTTACAATTGAAATATACCAATTGGAAATATGCTTCCATTCTTTGACCAGTCATATTAACTAAAATTTAATAGAGTACGGAATTGTTAAATGTTGCACATTGCAAACTTTTATTGTTTTGAGAATAATACTTATTATAAAGTTAATTAAACATTTAAGAATTATTTACTATTATCAGTCATTAACAGAATTGTATTTTAAATGAAAAAGCTGCAAATTGTTTATTTAATACAAAATGAAATGACACTCATAAATTTAAAATACGTTTTTCATTTCTCTAAATGGAAATTATCTTTTTTTACATCATCAGCACATGGAAAGGTATAAGTGAATTTAATAAAACTGTTTGATTAATGGCACTTTTAGGGAATCTGTCTAAATTTGAGAAAGAAAGACAAGGTAATACGTAAAAAGTGAGGAACGGCATTGGAAAGTTCTCTTCTAATTAATCGAGTCTGTATTACTTTCCGCATGATTGGATAAAGTTTAAAATCCTGCTAAATGAGAAAAAGTGCTGATTCGATGGATAGGGGAAAGATTTTGTCTAGTATCAACTTTTTCTTTAAATAGCCAGTGTGCTGGTGACAGTTCAATTTTTTCTAATTTTAACCAAGTAAGAAGTTAAACTAAGTTTAAATTGTTTAAAAAGATGCGTACTTTTAAGCTTCTGTATTATTTCTCTTCGACGCATGCTGTAAAGGCTTTGGAATATATATAATTAAGTATAAAAAATATTAACTTGAAAATTAAACTATTCTTGTATTTAAATGTGAAATTTAGTACTGATATTATGTTTAGTTTATATTCACATTACTTAAAACTTTTCTTAAATGTTAACATAAAAAATAGATCTGATATTATAAAATCAATATCATACTTTTTAAAATTTATTAAAAAACGAAATCGGATGCAATTCAAAATGATTTAGCCTAAGATAAAAGCAAAAGAAAATTAATTTCAATGGCTTTTAATTTCAATTTTTCCATTCCAAGCAATAAGAACTACAAAAATTTTTTTGAATTTTCTCACATTCTACATGACAGTGATGCTTCGATTAATATATTTGCAATTTCCTAAAAATTTACTTTGTATCCCTCAGAAAATACTCACCAAATGCTGCATGTAACTGAAACAGACTTTTAAAAAAATTTTGCTTATGTCATCTGCAAGTGATTTTCTAAAGTGGGCACTTCTCTTATTTGAAGAATCTTTATTTATTCAAGCATCACGTGTGATATAAATATGATATCGGTCATTGTTATGTATCACTTCACATTGTCGTAATAATGTCTTGTATTTTTTAATCAATTTTATGAGGCAAATATTCACGTAAAAGGTATGAAACTATATAATGAAGCTCTCATCATGTTTGCATATCTTATAGATACATGGAATTTCTCCAGCAAACATGAATTTTCATAAGCAAATCTTAAGGATCACGTTAGAAACAACGGGACGTCATTTGGAAAAAAAATTAGAACTGTCATTTGGTTAGTAACATACCATCATTCAAAACAGTTTAACTTCGTTCTTCCCCGAAGAAAAACGTGTCATAAGTTAGAACACCATTTCGGGTCTTACTTATAGAAGATAAAGTTTGTCACATTCTAATGTGTATTCAATATCGAGGAAAAATATCATTCTCATGAGTGTCAGAGACTTAAATCTCTTTTTCAAACATTCAAGTTTATCATAGAATCATTTTAACTAGATGTTTTTAACACACCATAGGCTTCTCAAGAGTATTTTTTAAACAATTGTTCATTCACTTCACCAAAAATACATCACTAACTCATTTTGCATGAAACATAACAAAATACAATTTATTATTGGGTTATATCTTTTAGATTTAAACCACATTGTCAAAAAGCTTCTAAATATTAGGTCGCTTATAAAAAGTTCTTTATTCATCAGTACTTGTAAACTTTTTCTAAACTTTGATGTACAATATCTTGAGTCGTTCAACAAGGAATATTTTCTCTCATTCTTGCTTTATAAGATTATAATCTTCAGTATAGTAAGTTACAAAGCGTTTCTTTACTTCAGTGCAATGATCATCCAGATGGCATCTTTCGTTATCAAAATTATCATAAGTGTTATAGTCTTGTAGAATGCAGGGAAATAATTACCCAAGTCCACAGAAAAGTAATCAAGGAATTGATGCTTTTCAGCTGAGCTGTAAAAAGAAAATTTTGTTAATAATTTTTTTTTAATTAATCAATTATTTATTTACATAATAAAATAAACTAAAATGTTTCTACTTTCTACAGCTATAAAAAGTTTGTAACACTATATCTATAACAAAAAAGATATTCAGAATAAAAAATAGTAATTTTAAAACACCCTTTTTAAATATCATAGTTTTTCTTATATTAAATATTTTTAGGAAAATTGTTGCATATAAATAAATTCACAGAAAAATTATCTTTGCAGCAAATTAATACAAATAAAATCATTCTTTCTTGTTAAGTTTCAAATATTTTAGTATGTTATGCAAAATAGTTTTTCTTTCAGTGAAAACAAATATTAAAAATCAACTTCTTTCATCTTTATAATCTTATGATAATACATGATTATTTTATAATGAAATCAAGGTGAAGCGTCACTAATATTCTAATGTAATAACCAAATTCTGATATTTTCTTATATATTTTCTGTATGTTTATTTAGAATGATTCTCTAAATTTTCTAGATTGCTACTTAAAATAAGAAATGTTTATAATTGAGTATCAATGAAATGTGTGATAATGTAAAATTCTATTTTCTTTTAAAAATATTAGCATATATTATGTGTTTATCAAAAAAATCTTATATATATATTTGACATTTTATTCCAAGATTTAATAATGAATGTCACATACACAATTGTTTATCATTTTTATAGAATTTTGTTATAAAAATTAAGCTTACAATTTTTTAAAATCATTTATATAAATAATGTACATAAGTAACGAAATCATATGAAGAATGTAATTCGTTCTAAATATTTAAAAGAAAAATGTTACCTTTAAATTTTAAATTAAAAATTATTTTTTATGGTAGTAAAATTATACATGTGAAAGTGGTAGGAATAAATAAAATCTTTCATATAAATTTCGTTTTCTCTTCTTTATTTTCTGAAATGTCTATGAATAAAAATTAAAGCAAAGTATAATAAAATTGTATATTTCAAATAAAACTATTTTTCGGAAAATAGAATTTCGGTGCTGAATAAGCAATAATCATTATTTATTAAGTTAAATTAAAAGTTCCACAGTAATTTTATCATTTATATGGCATTACAGGGAAATTTATAAGTGTATGAATCCGAAGAAGTTAGAGTTGTAAGTTTTCTAAAAATGTGGGTCGAATTTTTTTTTTCATAATTTTTCTGGTTATTTTCAATTAAAAGTTAACAAAATATTTACTTATTAATTTCATATCACATTTTGAAATCCGTAATGAATAGAACAAATTTTCAAGTGCTAAAGCAAATATATATTAAAATATAATCGATAAAAAATTATGTAAAACACGCATATTTTAATATATTTCTAACTAAGGTCTTATACTAAAACAAATAGTCTAGTATATCAATAAATCGTAACTTAAATTTAAGCCATTACGTCACGTTCTACTTCACTTCGTAAGTGTTTTAGACATCCCAAAAGTGAGTGCAAAAAATGAATATACAAACAAAATAAGAATTTACATTTCATTACAAACTGATGATCATATTAATTAGATTTTACTAAATACATAAAGAAAAAGTAAGAGAAATATAATTTCTTGTTTTCGAAAAATCATTGCTAGATGAGTATAGAACAGAAACTATGACATAATCGTTTCCTAGTTTCTAAAGAAATGTACTTTGTTCTTTCTGGTCGGAGTGAACTCCCACATGACTTAAAGTATAAAAATATTTTTACCATTGCTACGTGGTTCTTCTAACTTTCGAAACTAAAAAGAAAACTGAAAGTAAATGCAATAGAAGGAGAACTCAAAAGAAAGCACTCTTTAATTAGTTTCTGTCATTTATTTATTTAAAAGAATGAAGCTGTTTTTTCCTCTTGATTTTCGAGAAATTTATAAGATAAGAAATTCTGTGATTTAACAAGAAACAAGAAGTTTTTCATTTGTCATATTCGTATAGAAACTGACGATTAGTTTTTTTAAAAAAAATTTATTACAGTTCTGTTCATAAATCATGCAACATAATTATCTATAAAGATAACTTTAATTATACCTTTTCTTGGTAGGAAATTGTTCCAGTTATTATATTTTAATTCAGTTACTAGGCCCATGTTTATAATATACTGCTGTGCATTAAAATCGATTTCAAATTCTTATTTATTGAAGGAAGTGTTTATTAGTTTAAAGAGGTAATTTTTGTCGTAAATTGTACGCCTTTTGTATTCAAATCTTTATCAATATTTAGCCTGCTTAGCTAATATGTTTACTTCGCACTAATAAATAATTTTAAAGTGAAGTAAAAAAATTTTTTTTCCTCTTGCAAACTATACTAAAAGGTTATTTTTTTAACAAAAAAACCCTTTTGTTAAATATTTTTAATGCATTTTGAAGTCAATCAAAAACATTGATCAACTTTGATCTAAGTCCAGCTGTTAATTTCTTAGCTTTCTTAAATTTATATTCGAATTATTTCTTTATTAAATAATATGAATATTGCCAAAAATAGATCTTAATCTTTACTCTTGTGCATAAAAGTAAATTGGAATGTATTGAATAACAAAAATTCTAATCTTTAAATTTTGATATAAGAAACATTATTTGGCAATCTCTGATTAGTTGCCTCGTTAAACTATATTTCTATATGTGATACTTATTGTTATTTACAATTATACATGGTAATCCGTAATTACGTGCATCACACTCTTAATTAGAAATTTTAAAGATGCTTAAAACAACATTCACAATCAAACCATAAGAAACTGCACTACAGCTTTTCTGAAATGAACAGTATAAATCTCTCGAGAAGTTTAGCTGCAGGCATGATCTTTTATACGAAATCAAAGTACAAATCAGCAAATAGACTGAGAGAATGAAGAAATACATACCACTTTCTCCCTCTCAATATTTTATTAAAAATGGTAAGATTTTTTTTACTGTAACATTTTTAGTATTATATATAATATAAATTTTCAAGAGTGCTTACCTAAATAAACAAGAATAGCAAATTTGCTTTTGTCACAATTAACATAATATTCACAAACATCTAAAATATAGTATTTGGTATAATAAGAATTCCTATCTTTCATTTAACATTACACTTTGCTTCAGTTTTTATATTTTTTGATCTGAGAATATTTTTCATAAGAAATCTATTAAGTAGTAATTAATATTTAATAAAGGGATACTAACTTATTATTTGGGATGTATTAACACATATTTTGCTTGCTAATGAAACTAAAATTAAAGTCCAGGATTATTTTAAAATTAACTTGAAATATTAGAGTTTCGCAAAAAATTTAATTTAACAGTAATTAATTTAAGTAAATATTTTCAGAATTTAATTTAGTTTAAATGATATCATAATAAAGTATTGACAATACAACATTGATATTTAATTTAATTATACGAAATAACAATTCATATTAAACTTTTTCTTCAATTATTTATTTATTAATATTATTTCTCAAAGAAAAGTTACATTAATTATTGAATTATCCAGATATTAGTCGTTTGCAAAAATTTATTAATTTCCTACTCTTTAAAAAATATAAATAGAAATTGATTAAGATCATTGTGTCATATTAAGATCATTCAACTAAGAAACGACTAAAGTGAATTTTAAAGGAAATAAAAATATGAAAGAATTATCAAAACATATATGTTTTAGTTTCTAGATACATTACATTTTTTTCAGTAAGAGTATAATAAAAATTTAATAAGTTATCATGAACACATTTTTAATCTTATTGTTTACAGAAGATGTAAATTTATATTTTCATTTTTAATAGATATTAATGAACAAATGTATAAAAATGTGGAAAATACAGAACTTCAACAAGAAAAACTATAACAAAAAATTATAACTATAAAAATGTAAATGTAGTATTCTAAGTCTTTCTTTTAACATTAATTTTTGCTTTAATGGAATTCGTTTTTTATTTTCGAACGAAAGTCATGAATTGTTTCGATTTTAACTATTAGATATAAGCGTAAAATTTTAAGAGCATGTTATAAAATATCCATTACGTTAACAGTTTGTTTCGTTGTTTAACATTCGTTTTTTTATCGTCGTTAGTGGGATGTAATGATGCGAAATAAGGAGAGAATAAGAAGGTGTACGACGAGAAAGAAGGGGGCGGGGTTAAAAGAGAACGTCACCTTTTGAATATTCAAAAGGTTCGAAATTTGCACTTACGATGCCTCTCAAATGTTTCTTCTTTCCACTGGCGTCAGCATTATTTTTTGAAGCGTTAACAAAGAACGTCAAAGTCCTGACACTTAGTTTCTTTCAAAAGTATTTAACCTTCGACTTCTGTAGTTGAAAAAGAAAATTCAAGCTAAATGGGACTTTTAAGAAGTGATGTCTTATTTCTTTTTACTTCCTTTTGAGATGCTTCATTCAATTTTATTTTTTTGATTCAGGCTTTATGCTATGATAATAAGAAATTGATAAGATGAAACTCGTGCTCAATCGTCATAGAATTAAATTCTTGTTATACTTTAAAGCAAAATGAAATTTTCTGAACAATAGCTCTAAAACATGTCAGCTGTGAGGGAATGCATTTCAGTTAAGAACAATTACTGCTTAATTTCATTGTATTTTCTCTTCGCTAAATAAAACTAAATAAGAAACTCTGTTTTCTAATAAATAATTTACTCGCATGTACCCTTAGAATTTTTCTCATAATAATTGTTTTTCAAGTATAATGAGGATACAGGGTAAAATGAAAAACATACTGTAAATCAGAGTAAATTGTTTGAATTAAATGTACCATGTTTTTTTAAGTTGAAAATATCATACATTCTTAATTACTTCAAATATTCCTTTATAAAAGACAAGTTTCCAAAACAGGAATTTCATATAATTTTGTGAAAATTAATGCTAATGAGACATGAGTAAATTGGTATTTAGAAAATATCATAATAGAATTTAATGAAATTTTCATTATCTTTAATTCTATTTTATTTATATGATTGTACTTTTTGCTAAATAGTCATTTAGCTTCAAAGGTGACTTCTTTTAATGAGCACTAAATGAATGCAATAAAATATTTAAAGAATTTGATTAAAAAATTAATTTAATTGTTCAATATATACAATAATGATGTTGGGTAAAATATATCTGAAGAGAAATAAATGTCGTAACATATTATTTTAATAAATAATAGTATATTATGCTCTATTTAAATAAAACCTAATTAAAGTAGTTAGGTCCGAACCTAATGAAAGAGATGAGTTTGGATTAAGGAATAAATTAATCTTCGGCTTCTATCTGCTTACGCTGCATTAGAGAGCTGAGAGCCTGAAACTTTCATTATAAATATAGTTTGACATTAATATTTATGAAAATGAACTCAGTTACTAGAATTGACTTTAAGGGAGATTTAAGATCTATAAGAGTGAACAGCGAATCATTTGTCATATGAGCGAAAAATTACTAGTAAACAGTTATTAGAAATATCTGAATATTAATTAAAATAGGAAATCTACGATGTTAACAAAATTGTAAGGAGAAGTGTCAGCTGTAATTATAAATAGAAAGTTAATTATGAAGGTAATTAGCTACTGAGAGCAGTAATTATATTTTATTTTAAAAATGGTTATGTTAATTTAATCAGTAAATTTAAATGATTTAGGAAATAATAATAAATTCTTCTTTGAAATACTTTCTTTTAAGTACAGAATGTGTATATAAATTAAAGTAAAGTGTTTGCTTAATAACAAGGGAAATTAGATTTTAAATTTGAAAAGTATTATTTACATGGATAGATAAATTTTCATTATCAAAATTAAAAAGAGAATGCTTCGCAAATAAGCGATTTTCATTTCAATAAAAGATAAAAATGAATTTGCTCTAAAATCTAAAGCTGTTTTCACTCACTTTTTTCTTTATATGATGTGTAATTAAAAATGTGATTTCTAAATAAATGAACCAAATATAAATTATTTATTCAGCAATTTCATTTCCATAACGAAAATTTTGTTTTTGAATATTATTAAATAATTTCTTATATGTGATAATTTTCACAGCAATGTTTCAAACAGATGGTTTTAAATTCTTTTAAATTATAAATTTAAATAAATTATAATTACATTTTTTGGATTTTCATTTTATATAAGCGAAAAACTGTAGTGCGAAACTAGAATAATAAATATATCATTTTCTTTTTAGGATACATCACAAAACAATATTTTTCATAAAATATATTTCATACAAAATAATGTATATAACTATTCTATTTACTAATAAAACCAAATCGATTTTCCGTGTATCAACGAAAAAGGAAATGAAAAGCTTTTACTAGCATAAAAAATATTAAAGAATAAAATATAATTTTTATTTCAAAAATATTTTTACCATGAATGAATATTTTTGTTAATAAGGTATTTTCAGACAAATGGCTTTATAATTACTTAATCTACAGCCTTTTAATCGATTTTCCTTAAATAATGTCATAAATTAGACATTTCTGAAAAGTTGTGCGTTTTATTTTATTGTGAAATAACCGTTAACTTTTTCACTCGAAATAACAGTTAATTTTTTTTTACTTTGACACAGTTATAATAAAGACCAGCAGATCTCCTTGGGACTAGCTCTGGGTGATCTTTTCCAGTTTAGGTGGAGATCGTTGGAGAATTTATTAGATATTTTTATTTTAGAATGAAACCAACGAGCCCTTATAAGGCCTTCTAAACAATAAATAAACAAAAAGAAAAAAATTACGTAAAACAAATTAAAATATTTACTTGTGAGTTATAAAATATAAAAGTAACAGGAGTTCCATCTAAAAAAATTGTAATTAAAATTAAACTACACTGTCCATTTTAGGTGTACAAAAGTATTAGATTAAAAATAAGAAATCAAAGTTTGAGATTGATGGAGTTTCTGTGTGTGTGTAAAAGACCTAAATATAGCAAAAAAGTTTTAAGAATTAAATTAAAGAGTTGAAAAAATGAAATAAAATGTACATATTTCTTTGGTGGTTTGGCGCTTTTTGGAAAAATGTGAAGGTAGGAAAGTTAATAGATCGTAAAAATGATTGAAGATTTATGATGTTTGTTAAGCGGAAAGCATAGTCATATTATTACAAAAAATAGGAAGATCTAAATTCATAATCAGCAATGTTTTGAGATTAAATGATAAATAGGTAAAAAATGGTAACTGTAGGTTTCAGTATTCATCGAAAAGTGATGTAGAACACAATTTGAAGGCCTGGACTTATTCATACATAAACCTAGCTATGTATTTGTAGCTCCAGTGACATAAAACAGTACATTTGAACTTCCAGCAATTAATCATGACCTGAAGAATACAGTATTGTATAGACATATAAAAATATTTTTTTCAGATAAAAATAAATTTCTGATGTGCTAGATGGATGGAAGTACAAATGGTATGGGGCCGTGATTGCCTAGTGGTTAGGGCATCGGCCTTCCGTCCGGAAGGGTGGCGTTCGATTCCCAATGCCGCTGAAGACCCACCGAGTACATGCTTGTTAAATCCGTGGAATCGAAAGTCCTGTGGTCGGTCGTTGAGCAGTTACCATGGGTGCAATGGTCTGGAGAAAATTTCCTCCCCTTTCAGATCAATGCCAAAATTTTGGGAGTGGATCATCTGGTGGTGCCATCTATCGGAGGATTTAAAAAGAGCAAAGACGTACTTTCACCTTCGTGTGCTCTGATTAAATAAAATACGCACCCTATTGACTAAAATTCTCATAGTCAAGGCATAGCGAGCTTGGCTTGTCCAAGTGTGTCATAAGTTACAACAACACAAATGGTATGCTTTTGGTAAAATAAGTATTTTGCAAGCACCAGATAATTGGAAGCTCGGAGATGACATAGGAATACCTTGCTTTAAATGATGTGGGCTCAATTGTGCACAAATCGGGTAAAATGTGTTCATATTCATTTTAAGTGTTTTACCATGTTCTCTTTTACTAATACTAAATTTCTTAGTTAACAAATTTGGAAATATCATTATGGAAGAACAATTTTTCATCCGAAAGGTAGTACAAAAATGTTTTCAAGCCCACAAAGTTTAATTTTGAAATGGCAAGTTACCTTTGCCAACCTCGCTTCAAAAGAAAACTTGTATGTTGATTTAGCAGGAAGAATTATGCAAATGGGAAACCTTATACATCAACAATTTAGTTAAAACTTACTATCAAAAATGAATGTTAAAAAACTAATCTCTGAATGAGTCAAAAGTTAATTTTTTCCTTGAAAACAAGAATATTCGAAGTAATTCAAATAAATGTTTCCTAGACCTTCTTCTAAATATACGCGTTTTTGGTATCTTATGTTTTGTAAGGTCCATAGAGTTTTATTCAGACATCTATCTATTCTCTCTCTCTCTCTATATATATATATATACATATATATATATATTTATATGTATATATATATATATATATATATATATATATATATATATATATATATATATATATATATATATATATATATATATATATATATATATATATATATATATATATATATATATATATATATATATATATATATATATATATATATATATATATATATATATATATATATATATATATATATATATATATATATATATATATATATATATATATATATATATATATATATATATATATATATATATATATATATATATATATATATATATATATATATATATATATATATATATATATATATATATATATATATATATATATATATATATATATATATATATATATATATATATATATATATATATATATATATATATATATATATATATATATATATATATATATATATGTATATATATATATATATATATATATATATATATATATATATATATGTATATGTATATATATATATATATATATATATATATATATATATATATATATATATATATATATATATATATATATATATATATATATATATATATGTATATATATATATATATATATGTATATATATATATATATATATATATATATATATATATATATATATATATATATATATATATATATATATATATATATATATATATATATATATATATATATATATATATATATATATATATATATATATATATATATATATATATATATATATATATATATATATATATATATATATATATATATATATATATATATATATATATATATATATATATATATATATATATATATATATTTATATATATATATATATATTTATATTTATATATATATATATATATATATATATATATATATATATATATATATTTATATATATATATATATATTTATATTTATATATATATATATATATATATATATATATATATATATATATATATTTATGGCTTGCGATAACATGTTACTTAACTTTCTGGCATGTTGTTTACATATATTATGTTAAGCATACATATATTATAATTTATAAGTTATATGACTACAACTATATATAAATACATTGTTGTGCAACTGAACAAATGTGTTAACCTTTTTTCTATTTCATGGGTCAGTCAGTATCTACAACTGCCGTATTGTGGCAGTGGATAATCCCTATTCTTACACTTAAGAGATGCTACATTCTACACGTGAGAAAATTTAGAGTAGAATCTTAACGTCCATTATTCTGGGTCCTTTAATAAGAGTCCTGTGCAAAATCAAAATGACAGATATGCTCATTTTTATAAGAAAACAACTTGAGAAAGCTACCATCAAAAATGGTATCGTGCTCATTAATACTTATTTTTATACAGTAATATTCACACATAATATGGCACACAGTTCGTATTAAACCTCACAAAACAGTTACTGATAAGTATTTGTTAAGGAATAGTTTATCAGTCGTTATTGTAAAAATGAAAGGCCTTATTTGTTTGACACTGATGTCTTTTGGTTTTTAGTTGTGGGTTTATATAAAATCCAGTGTATAACAATGTTGGCCATCTTCTTTATATGGGTTAAAGGACATTATTTGTTTCGAAATCTTCTGTTTACATCTGGATATGCTTCATACTACAGTTAATGATGTTGTCACAAAGCTGGGAAATATAAATTTGGTTGTTGGTCCGTGTGTAAAATAATTACTGTTGTGATGTGATTGACCGCGAATGCTAATAATCGTAGAATCAGACAGGATTCGGGGATTACAATACGTGAAGTGCTGCCTTTCCACAAAAATGTGAGCTAATTTTTTTCTACCAAAATAAAAACCCATTTCATGCGAACCAGTCTGTCACCTATCGTATATTTGTATACCGAAAGAGAGGTTGTACAATTCAACAAAACAGATCATAAAGAGCTTCAGTGGCTTAATCATGTGGTTGAATCAAGAATGTATCACATATTTATGGGCTGAGAGAAACATGCACAGTTTCATTTCATTAATGCCTTTTATGCAGTGGATCTGGGCAATTAAATAGAACGATTGCTCAAAGAATTCAAAAATGTTATTTTCTAGTTGTAGTTCACAATTGATCTCCTAACACTGAAAATCTTTCCTTGAAAATGGCACTCGAAATAATTGTTTTATGCTTTCAGAGATAGTTCTGGCTGACTGTGGAAAAAGTTACTCACGTAATTTTTTCCATTAATATTCATTAATATAAAATTTTTCCATTAATATTCCAATAACACTCATTAATAGCGACAATTCTTTAACAAATTCGAGAGTAGATGGGCGTGAGTTATAAATAAAAGCCTCTCTGAAATCTTTACATGTGGTAACTATATCATAATCGAAGAATTAATTCTGTAGGATTGATTATCATCAGTGTGGTAAATTTTTCAACAGGAGTCTTGAATGAATTTCAGCCAATCCCACATTCCCTGCGGATGTTTTATTCCTTGATAAAAGGTGATTATTTTTTGATAGGGAATATTTAACACCATAATTATTACTTTTGGACTCATGATAATCCACATAACACAAGGACTGTTGATGAGAAGAAATATGTTTGATTAATGCTTGAAAAAGAATTATGCATGATAACTTAATAAAACCATATATTACATCTAATTGCTTAAAAGCCATGCATGCAGTATTTTCCCATTAGAAGTCTTTCTTCTTACTGGTGTAGTTTCCGCTGTTGAGTTGTAGTCCAAATAGGGTTTCAACATGATGGAGCCTCTGCTCATTTCAGCTGGAATGCCAGAAATCACAGGGAGCTGTCTGACGTAGGAATTAGATAAGACGGAATACACATGCTCTTCGATCACCATGATTATCATATTTGGAGCTATTATATTATAAAAAACAAAGATAATTGGACATTTTTGTTTCTTGGTAGCATTATAAGCATGCTCTAGTATGCTCATGTAATATTTGAAGAATATCAGTAAAATTGTGTTGTTTTGTAGGAATTATGTGTGACATTTTTTTACTTTTTTTGTAATAAATGTCAACTCACATTTGAATTATTGTCTGATTTATAACTATGCTTACAAGCAGAATCTTTAAACCTTTTGAGAAAACAATTTCTTTTCTTTTGTTTCTTACATATTTGTTGTTAATAATGACTTACATTCTTGCATTTCAACTTTGCTTTTCCACACACCCCCATACAAAATCTGCTTATATACATTCTTCTCTATCAAACTTTTGCTAAATATATTTGAATCACTATGTTTACATGACTTGCCGTTTTTCGTTGAATAGCGATTCAATGAGCAGTTTTTCATGAAAAACTGCAGGTTAAAATTTTTTAGGTAAGTAGCAGTCGTACAGATTTGAAAGCTGCTCTAAAATAGTATAGCTCTCATTCGACTCGAGAGGTTAAGCAAATATAACACTTTACGTTCACAAATATTTTACAGAAATGTATTACTTAAAATCGTTTTTTTTACAAAAGTAATAGAGTTTTTTTATAATAAAACATGTTAATTTTTTAATTATTAAATGTTTAAAGGGTATTTTAAAGCTTCTATAATTTGTATTAATAACTATAATTTATTTCTATATACAATGCATAAAAACAAACTTAAAATAATAAAATTTTATATCTTACAAAATTAAGTAAAATATCATTCTAAATTTCCAAACTATGCGGTCAAATCACTTCACATCTTAACGTCCAGTTATTTTTTTTTAATTTTTCATATTACAGTGTTAGTAAACTCATATTGAAAACTTTTATCACTTCCTTGTTTTGCTCTTAGTCAGAATGTAAATATAGATTCCTCTGATTGCCTATTGATGAAAAAATCACATAATTTGAGCTATGACAACAATAATAAATTCCTTTTTCTTAACCCAAATAAAGCTGTATTTGTTATTATTTGTGTGAACAGCAAGATTTTGACTACTTTCATAAGTGAAACTTTCCAGTAACAAAGAAACTCAATTGAAATCATTAATCTTTTCTGACTGTTGTTTATAATTAGAGTGGATGTACCTCCGCAGATACGTCTGGAGCCATTAAAACCGACCTCTTCAAGAGCTCTTCCCAAAGATGAAGATAATTTTTTCAACAAGCTCTTTTGCAAACTCGTTGCGTTCTCGTTAACACTAAACGATATTAAGGAGGCATTAGCAACACTGAGTCTGTTTCCCAACACCGCACAATCTCCTTGCCGCAATCTTAACGACAAGTTAATGAAGAAGCTCGCTTCAAAATGTGATTATTGTCCTTGGGCGCGGGAAATTAGAGCACATCAAATATTCTGTTGCATAGCGCAAAAGGAGCTTTTACGGAAGGTGATAGACTTACGGGAAAGGTACCTTTTATCGGCTTTGTGATGTGTTTCCGAACTTTCTACCAATGAGCTGCAAAGGCTCTGCAGTGCGCGAATAAAAGAATGAGAATACTAATTAAAAGTAAAATGTAGGATCGGATTTAATATGCTAATTAAAAGCCTGAAGTTATATTCACTAGCGAATAAAAGAATATAAGTGAAACAGTTATTTAAATTTTCCTTTTTAAATCTATATATTTATGCTATCATTCTTTAAATGCAAACAAACGTTTTCGAAATTTAAAATTAGGAACATATATATAAAATTATGTTAGAATATAACACATAAATAACTCATTATCATTAGATTTGCTTATATCATCTTAGCAGAAATTAGTATTCACATTAGTTTTAATATTTATTGAAAATTCTAGAATGCATATTCAATCGATTTAAATAAAAATATCTATGATATAATTTACTATTTTAAAATATAATAAAACTTGTATGATTTACTATTTTAATCTAAAATTAAGAAAATGCTATCCATATTTCAAATTTTCATGAAATAGACGAGAATTTAGATCATTCAACGTAAATATTATCACCATATTTATTTAAAAAGTAATATTTTAAGTAGATATGGCCAGAAAACTTGCGCTTAAATTTCAATCAAATAAAGTTGTGTATGAGGAATTTTAATTGATTGACATTTAAATGACGAATTAATTAAAAAGTAAATCTCATTAAAAGAAAAAAATGCTTGAATAAGTTCAAATCCACTCAAATATCACTTGATTTGGAGAATTTTGATTAAACGTTTAGATAAATAGAAAACTATCTTCATGTACGCATCCCTAATAATTATTCAGTGTTTCCAAATTTGATTATGAAACATTTTATAGCGTTCGCTTGATAAATAGGATCTCAAATGTTCAAAAAAATTTAAGATATATAACACCTTATATTTTCGAATACTTGAAGCTTATATATTATACATAAAAATTTATATAAAAAAGAAAATAGTTTGTTTTTATTAATTGTCTAACTGACTGGATTAATTCACACTTTTTTTAAATGCTCTGTTTCTATAAATATATTGTTATTTTTGAAGAAACATATCTTTCCTGACAAAATACAAATATAATTCTGATTTTTTAAAAGATATTCTTAAATTAACTTTGTATTAAATAATTAAAATATTTCTACATGTTAATTTGTTGCTATTTTATTAAATATTTTATTTTTTTATTATTTCACACACACACTTTATTTAAGATCGAGTTGATTAAGGATATTTTATTTAAGTAAAAAATATTTTTTAACTTTTTTATATGTATGCACATGCAAATAAATATACATAAAACTGGGTTACTGTCTCAAAAATATGCAATACATTAAAAAATTAAACCCCCAAAAATAAATTACTCTATTTATATAAGAAACAAACTTACATCCATAAGATATAACAAATTATTACCGTATATTAGCTGACAAGTTGCCAACGGATTTATAAAGCATTGCATTTATGTCAATTTAATGTCTTCACGTGGACTACGAAATTTATATAAGATATTCTGATGAATGATTCAATATTTCGAAACAGGAGGAACTCAGTTATTTTGAATGACGTATTATAGCTGGTTGTCCCAAAATTTATAAGACTTTTCATATAATAGTGGCAGAATTATCCTTATGACTATTGAGAGTATCGTGAAGAAATGAAAGGCTATGATTGTTGGAACATGAACTGCACCCCATACTGACAAACAAGATTGGTATGTAATGAAGTATGAGGTTTGCAAGGACAGCCCGAGCTAGCTACTAACCATTCCTCATGAGTTGCAACTATGCAACTGTAACTAACTGCATAGTGGGATGTACACAACAGCAAGGATTAATGTATACCCCACTATTTTATCCTTCACATCATCAATATCCCCATACACGTTGCCACACATCAACCAAATAACACTTTCTCTAACAAAGCCGGTGATTAGTTAAGCTTGATATTTGCTTTCAACTAGATTATGGCCCAATAGGAAACTATTTTATTATGCTATGAGTCACGCTAAGCATTTTTGAAGTCGGATGAGAAATTTTTGGAATGGAGAATGCTAGGCGAATTTCTGTATCCTGAGTGTATCATTCTAACAGCCTAATTTGGTGATTTAGTTTATTTAGTTGGAAACTTCCATGGTGTGGTCTTGGATCATTGTGTATTAGTCCTGTTAAATTGAAAAAAGATGTTTACTAGGATATTTTCGGGAGTGTTGTTCACTATAGAGATCAAAAAAGACGAATGTTATTTTCTTGATAACGTCTCATGTGTTTCCATGTGCTGATCTGAATACGTCTTGCAACAGGTTTAAATACTCATAGTATTTTATCAAAAGCTTGCTCAAAATGTGCCGAGATGAGTATCGTAATTTCAGGACAAATGGACAATTCCAAGAGGAAATCATATATTCTATGTAATATGAAATCTTGCAGCCAGTTTCATCAAAACCTGATAAATGAAGAACAAGTTGATCTTCAATTTACCTTAATTCTTAAAATATAATATTAAAATATAAAATAAAATATAATATAATAATAAAATATAATAATAAAAATTACACACGAGGTCTAAGAAATAATATAGATAAGATAAATTGAGAATATGCTATAGTATTTAATGAGAAATAAGTAATGAAAATAATTTCTGTAGTTAAACATAGTAAAGTAAAATATAAAATTCTTATATGAAAAAAGAAATTAAAACAAAGAGTGTTTTAAAAAAGGTTTCAATATTTTTTGGAATAAAATATCGAAACAGAAATAAATCTTTTTTTAAGTTATAATGCAAAGCAACTCATGATTACTAAAAACCCTTAAAATAACCTACTGTAAATTTTGGGAAAAAACAATTTTTTTCTTTTGTTTTTTTTCCTTATTTTTTTAATGTAGGAACAACACACAAAAAATATATATACCTACACAATTAGTTGTCAAATTGTCTTGGACTTCAGATTTTACAATTAAAAATGTGGCGCGATAAGCATCTGTGAAAGTTTTTTTTAAAAAAATACCACAAAACGAGATTTTACACAATTTCAAATTAAATATTTTCGAATGTGAAAACTACACAGAAAATGAAACTAAGAAAAAAAAAACTTTCTTTAAAAATGGTTGATAATTTCTTTCAAGGGTGAAGCATGAAATTTATAGAATGGTTAAGTGCTTTTCTAGATGCTATACGACGTGTGGCTATTAAATAACGAGACTGACGTTGCGGCGGCAAAAGTGCGCATGCGTAGTCCACCATTGACTGTTAGCTGTTCAGTGTGAAGCTTTCTCTTCAAAATGCCCTAAGCCTCATTTGAGTAAGTAACACGGTTTAGTCATAACCTTCATTTCCGTTAACATTGTTATTTTATTTTGGCGAAAAAATGGTTAGTGTAATAATAGAGCAACGAATTGTTGTTAAATTTCACTTCAAGCTTGGAAAAACCATACTGAAACTTATAATTTACTGAAAGAAGTGTACGGCAGTGAATTTTTATCCCGTGCACGAGTTTTTGAATGGTTCAAACGTTTTAAAGATGGCCAATAAGACATTAAAGATGATTCGCGGCCAGGTCGCCCTTAAACGTCAAAAATGGAGGAAAATAAGAAAAAGTTGCTAGTTTGATTCGGTCTGATCGTCGATTGAGTATTCGTGCAATAGCTGAAACTGTAAATATTGATAAAGAATGTGTACGGCAAATTTTACATGACAATTTGAAAATGAAAAAAAGGTGCGCCAAAATGGTGCCGAAAATTCTCCTCCAAAAGCTCATTCCGCGTTATCTGTCAAGAGAATCCTGGCCAAGCACAGCATCCCACTGTTAGAGCATCCACCTTACTCTCTAGACCTGGCATCATGTGACTTCTATCTGTTCCCTAAGGTGAAATCTGCATTAAAAGGAGCAAGATTTGAGTCCGTGAAAACTGTTAAAGAGAAAGCGGCAAGAGTACTGAAGGAGGTGACAAAAGATGACTTCCAGCACTGTTTCCAACAATGTAAAATTCGCATGGAGTGTTGTAGGGATAGACAAGGGGTGTACATTGAAGGCGTTAATAAATAATAAGAATAAAATAAGATAAATAAGATAATAATAAGATAAATAAGAATAAAACTTTTTACAACGACAGTCTCGTTATTTAATAGCCACACCTCGTATTTAGATGAAATCATAAAAATGTTAGTTTTTTTATTAAGTGTATAGAACAAAATTAAATTTACTCTTGTTATTTATTGGAAAGAAGTTATAAATTTACAAAAATAAATGATGATTTAAACTTGATTTTTCTTGATTTCAAGTCAAGATATTTCAATCACAATTGAAAGCTAGATAGAGAAAATCGTAAAAAACATTAGCCTACTGGAACTAAATTTTTCTTGTTGCAATCTTTCTGTATTATCACTATATATTTTTAATATTTCATAAGCGTTTAAAAATTTTAGACAACAATTTTAGTATTTGTACATTAGTTTCTAACATATTTAAATTTAGTCAATACAGTGTGTTATTAGCTAAAGTATGAAGAACACTCCTAACAAATAATTCAGTATCTTCAGAGAAGATAATTTTGGGCATTAAATATACAAAGCGTCACTTGGATTTGAATTAAAACTGACGTTATTGAAAAAAGAAAAAATATAACTCGATATGTTAGTTCGATGGATTAACAGATAGAAATAAGATATACTCTCTTAAGAAATATTCTTAAGAAACATTTACTTTTGCTAACAGAAGTTGCCAAATTTGAACACAGCGTTATTATTCAAATTTTAAAAATACATATTCCGCGATAAAAAATCTATTGGAAGTGGTTTGAATCAAAAACTAAAGAAAACGAAAAGTTTAAATAATCTTTTTTACATATTAATAAAATAAAATAGTGTTTCTAATTATGTAAAATTTAAATCAAATTTGTGTGTGTGAGAATTTTTCTGAAATAAATCAACTATGTGAGATTGTTATCAGTAAAAGACGAGATAATGAATAAGATAGATTTATATATAAATTTGACACCAAAAATGCTTAAGATTACTATCAAATATTGTAAATAATTTTACGGAAGTAGAACTTTCCGATACGGGGAAGAAATGAAATACTTTTAAAATTATTCTTTAAAATAGGGCTATCTTCATTTTACTCTTGAAAATACTGTTGAAGATTCAAATAACTTCAAATCTATTTATTTAGAGATTAAATCTAGAACATTTATTGGGATTCTGAATTATAAACTGGAAAAAATTAGACTTTTATATATTTTTGCTTAAGTTAAAAAAGGTATATTATATATTTCATCAAATATATCAATATTTTTCTCACATTAGTTATTTCTAGATTTTTTCTGAATCTTCTTTGAACAAATGGTGTATTCCAGGCTGTCGCTCACAATTCTGTGGAGTTTTAAATCAATACATATATTCAAATATAAAATTTATTTACTGATCATATTTTTCAGTCTTTTGGGAAATTTTTTAGAATCGGAGATTGGTAGAATGTTTCATATCGATACTCATCAAACATTCATCATGTCCCTGTAAACCGCTTAGATTCGAAGAAATAGTATCATGAAGGTGACAAGAATGTTATCCTTAATTTCTTTTACGAAATGGTTTGTTTGGCGCTTAATGGTCATTTTTAAAATAAGAGATCTAGTTAGATCGACATCAGCATTTTCATGAAAATTCCAAACTACTAACAACAACAAAGCCTTAGGTGGGTCTCGAACACACGAACCGAAGACCTGCGCACTTGCCGTTTGACTGCGAACTTGGCTAAATAACTTTCTAATCTAAATGCGAAAAAATCAGTTTACTTACAAAAATAACGTTAATTCTACCATATTTTATGCATTTCATTTATATTACAATTAATTTGAAATAGAATTATTTTAAATTATCGTTACATTAATTTTCATTAAAAGTTTAAATTTTCGTATTTTTTATGTCAATTTCTACATAAAATTAAACATTTATCGCAAATTATTGCGCCTTCGTTTTAGTTACAATTTTCTTTTTTTCATATTCATAATTGTAGTAAGCTGGAATATCTTTCACATTCAAGAAAATTCGCATGCATAGATTTAACCCACAAATAATTTTAAAAAAGCTGTTTACGATGAAAAATTGTTCCCATAAGATAAGCAAAAATTAAATTAATCTGCATTTTTTTCAGCTTCTCTTTCAACCGAGTACTTCATGATAGAAGACTTAGCATTTCGCTACTGATGATAAGTTAGCGTTTTTGTAAACGAAAACTTTTTAGGTGACATCCGGCAGAACAATCCCGATAAAACACATCACGATTACTACTCCGTGTTTTCAAAGGATAGCTATAACAGTAATTCTTGTCAAAAACTAATTTTTTAAGAGATATTATTTTCCAACCGGCGATAATGATTGAAGATAATGAAGTTCAAATTTTCCATCACGAGGTGTCATTGTAGTAAAAAGATGACAAATGAGTCGTCGTTTAAAATATTTGGAGGAACAAAAGTTGGCGTTGTTATCTGCTCTAAATCTTTTCGCAATATTCCCGCTTATCCCAACCCTACCCCTTCTTCTAGTTACATGACGCAGCCTCAAAACGAAATTTCTGCGAAGCCATCTGAACCGTCAAAACAATGATGGCCAGAACGGAGAAAGTTAATTAGTTTAGAAGCAGACAATTTTTCGAGGTGTTACAATTTACTTGCAATTTTTTTATTGCAGCTGTCCTCGGGGATGTATTTTTGATAAAAGTGAGATAGTTTCAGGCTTATAACAAATTGGAGCAAATTACATCTACACCTGTTTTTCTTTGCTATTAGATTTTAGAACATTTTATGAGGAAATTGATTATATTTCAAATGTGATGGGGATGGAAAGTTTCGTATTTTTAATATGAAGCTTTGAAAACTATTTATTTAGAACGTGAATTTCTCTTCTGTTTTTATAAAAATTATATCTCATTTTTAACATATTAGTTATCCTAGAAGCAAAATTTTTGATTTTATTTCAGAAATTTTGACATATTATTCTGTTATTTAAAGAAAGAGAAAAAACGATGTTCTGAAAATGTTTCATTAATTTTTCACACACAAAGCAAGATTGTTGAATAATAGGTTGCATATTTATTGTATGCATATAACTAGTATCATCATTTATGACACACCTGTTATTTTACTCTAATTTCAATTGATCATTATGATTAATCTTTACAGAAAAAATTGAGAAATTAAAAAGATTTTTAAATTTAAATAATTTTTTTTAAATTTAAAGTTGAAGTACCGTACTATATAAATATGTTTCTTCCAAAAACTAAAACATTACGTTTAAGCGAAATTAAAGTTTGTGCCGATAGAATTCTAAGAGTTAAAATCTGAGTATTATATAAAACAATATATATATTAACTATTATTATTAGTTTGCAAAATATCTTATCTAATCATACATTTCAAAACAATTGCTTTGCAAATAAAAGCAAAGCAAAAACGAAATTTTCATGAGAAAAATAAGTCAGATGCTTAAAATTCATTCAATTTCTAAAAAATTCAGAATGATGAAAACATTTAAATTAACTCTATGACACAAAAATATTTTAAGGAAAATTCCTCACGTTTACATTTAAATGTAAATTTTTCTATTAGCATTACTATTCAAGCAAAAATGCTCCAAATTAACAAAATCTATTTTTCGAGATATCAATTCATAGATATATATTAATCTATGAATGAGATTTATACACTGCTTTTTGATTTGCAGATTGGTATATTTTGTAAAAAAAATAATTCGCAGAGTGGCGAAGGATTTTTTTAAAAAATAAGCTATACTAAATCTTAATCAACTACTGTACAAGTTAACTATCCCATTTTATTCATTTATTCTTTAAATATTTAAAAGTAAAAACAAAAATAATTATATAATAATTAATGAATTCTAGGGAAAAGTTAAATATTATTATAAAAATACAAAATTATGGTATGTAAAAGCAAAACTCAAAAATTTTTCTCTCTTAGTCTTTTCATAGCTACAAAGAGAAATATTTATGAAACTTATTTATTTGTTGTGTACAATGTTAGTGAAAAGATTATGGTCTACTGTTTTACTTAATTTGACACTTCAATTTGTTGAATTAAGTCAAATTAGTAAAATAATTGATAGTCCATTTCTAAATTTATTTTTTATTCTAATTTATTTTTTACCTAACGGAGCATTTAACAAGATTGTGTTTTCCACTGGATCAGGAAATATCAAAATTTTCCCATAGAAAAAAGATATATTTCCTTTTTAGGATAATACAGTTTATCTCCAAATAATTTTTACTGAAAATATTAATAATAAAAGCATCAGTCTCATTTGAGATTTGTTTCAGAACCAATTGATAATTACTTACTTGAAAGTAAGTAATTATCAATTGGTTCTGAAACGAAAAATAAAGCACTGATTATTTAACGGAATCCCTCATTTGGAACAAATACCATGGCATTAAAAAATCTTTTAAAATTCAAGTAAAATTATTAAAAACATTTTTGAAAAAATGTAGGAAAACATTAAGGAGGAGGATACGTCATCAAATATTTACTACATCATTTGATAATGTTACATATTAAATACTCCCCGAAACCCACTCAAAACCTAAAAGTACCCCATTACTTAACAAATAGGAACAAACTCTATAAAAATTCATAAAATACTATTCTAAATATGTAAACCCAGTGAAAGGTAGTTTATTTATAAGAATGTACAACAACTCTTTTTAACAAATTCGATTCTGTAATCACAATTTCATAAATCTTGACTACATGAATATTAACATTGACTTTGGGTGTGAGCTATATAAGTTTTGTTCTTGTTTCTTATCTTCCATATTACTCAGAAAGATCAGATCAGAGAAGCCATTGACATTAATGAAGACTGTTAAAAGAAGTGGACAGTTATGGATATCTTCCCAGTCCAGTCCAAGATGTGCTGAAGTGATGTCTGTTCTTGCTGACATTTAGGGCAAAGAAGAAATTTCTTGCTACACCCATTATATACGTGAGACCTTTCTATTGCCAACTGGCAAGTCGAGATGACTTCAGTATTTTGGAATTGCTTGACTAAATATAAAAATTTACTTAATTTTCAATACAAGTCTATGCCAACTTGCAACGTTTTTCTCAATACTTCTAATCAGAGTTTATTTATGACATCCTCTCATAAAGTTTTGTAAGTTAAACCTCAAAAAATGTTCAAATGCATCAAAATTGGTCATATGTTATAATGTGGGTCATTGTTATTGTGTGCAGCAACACTAATTTACAATGTACTTTAGATTAATAATTTCTTTTATTGCAAACATATGTTTGAATAAAATGATTAACATCTTAGATAACTTTGTTGATGAATTAAATAATTAATATTCTTAAAAGTAAAAGAAAAAGCACAAAAATTAAAAAAAACACTGTTGTTTTCCTATTCTTCAACGGTAATATTTTTATTTTGAACATAGCTAAGAAAAGTAAATTTGTTGATTAAAGATATCTTTTGTTCACGTACCTTAGTTTTTTTTGCCTGAAATTTTATTTGCATAGACTTCTCAAATTGATGTTTTTTTCTTAAATTCATATGAACTAAGAACTCTGATCAAGCAGACAAAAATGTAATTCTGAAGAATAACAGTCACAAACAATAGCTTCCAACTATTATGAGATTTAAATTAAGTGATCAATGGAAACAATTTAAATCGGTCTCCAAATAAATCGTGAAAACTGAATGAAAACTCTTTTTAAAACTCACCGTTACTGTATAATAGAATATAATAAGTATTATAATCATAGAGATTATATCCAGCGGGTGCAATAACACGATAATAGTACTCTATAGCTAATTATATTTTTGCGACTTCATTCACATAGATAAAATAATTATTATTTTATCTTGAAGCGAATATATAGGTCAACAGAAATCCTCTATTAAAAATATGGTTCACATATTAAATTACACCTGTTTCGACATGTATCATTTACTCACTCATACCTAAATATCAAATTATACTCCACGTATACAATAAAAGCTTTATAAGTATAGTAAGCCTAAGTGATTTACAATTTAAATTTCCTTTCAATGCTCGTGCCCTTTAAATATAATGCTAGTATTTCAAAAAGTATTAAATAAATGATGTAGTAATTATAGACCATTGCAAATAATATAAAATGTACTTATATGTATAAATATGAATGTAACTTGTTAAAGATATGACTTTGTGTAAACATGAGACAAAAATGAAGAGAGTAGTTGAAAAAAAGTAAAATTAATTAGATCATTCCAATCTATTATTTCTTAAGAAATCAAAAATTATTAGTAGTATTTACATATGATAAGCAATCTAAAAAGGAAGTTTCAATCATGAAAATTATAAAACAAAAGCATGTTTCGATAAAAAAATTAATTGATTAACTATAATATAAACTGCTAGTATGAAGTGGCTCTCAAATATACGAATTTCATATATCTGAAGAAGCAAAATATTACTTTTTGAAACTATTGAACTCTTGAAAATATGTAAATATTATAGTCACAATAATAATAATTTTATATAAAAAATTAAAATATGATTTCAAATAAGTTTGTTCAAAAATATTAAATTACCATCTAATGTTAAAAAATAAATTTTATGTAATACAGAGTTTATAAAAATTGTGTGAAGAGTAAATTCAAAATCAGTTAAATTACATATGCGAAAAGTTCGTAATGTGAAATATAAATATGTTGGATAAAAGTAATTACATTAATACATTAAGAAACATATAATCTGTAAAAACATATTTAAAAGTTTTAATTTCAAATTCAAGTTCAAATAAAGTAGAACTGGTGAAATTAAATAAAAAATATTGAAAAGAACCGTTTCATTTTAAAGAGAATTAAGTGTGTTTATTATTTTAAAAGAACTATTATTATCAGAATTTTTATAAATTAACTTTTAATTTTAGCCTGTAATGCGAATTAATAGTAAAAATGAAATAAATAACAGACATATTATGAAGAAAGTAGGAATTATAAAATACGAAATATTATCCGTTAAATTATAATGACAGTTAATTCAAACATATTTTAAATTTAGCAATGCTTTTTCTCTTTGAATATATATACATATATATATATATATATATATATATATATATATATATATATATATATATATATATATATATATAAGAGAGATAAAGTAATTAGAGATAATTGTTACGAATTCGCTAGGGGACAAAGTTTTCAGAAATATTTAATTAGGTAGTATCTTACAAATAACTGTACTGAAACTGATGAATTACACAGTACCAATTCATTTAATATATCGTTATTTTATGAAAATAAATATAAAATGGTATAAATTTATTCTTTTTACACGAATCATTAACTCTAACTTTAACTTTATACCAAAATTGATCTACTTATTAGAATCTGTTTGAAAATACACCTACTACCTAATCGCATTTGAGTAATTGCAAATTAATTACTGACTGGAAGTTCTGCATCCGCCATTCCACTGAATCATACTAAGTAGTACAAGAACTGATTGACCAGAAACAGGTTCTTCCAATCAGTTTCTAACGAGTAGTTTTATGCGTATCAATAGCTCCGTACGTAAGCCGTATAAAAATTAAGTTTTAAATAAGTGGTTCTTGTGTTTGTGTGGTTTTTAAAATTGAGGAATGCTTATTTAATCATGATACTTATTTCGTACTCATGAACGTTGTTCGTACCTTCGCAACTATTTGGTGCTGTATGGAAACCAGAATTTTGCTGGTTATACCTAAACAAAGTCTTCTCAGCATGCATGGTCAGCATTCGATACAATGTGGTTGTGCACTTGAGTCTTAATTCGTCACTTTTGAAATGGTGATGGTCTACCTTCATTCGAAGTCCTAAGCTTGAAACTTCTGTACCATCTGAGTATCGTATAGTTGGATACTTAATCAAGTGTTCTGATTTTGCCTGAAATATAAATATATTAATGCAATCATTAGAATTTAAATATAATGAATTGGTTTCATGTACCAAGATTGATTGTATTGCAAATGTATTCATTATATTCATATAAAAACATGAAAAATTTTTTTCAACAACTCTTAATTTTTATAAGTTAATACATATTTTTTAGATATTGTTGTTATTCTTTTGTGTATTTTTTTTATTTGGGAAAACAAAAATATCTCCCTGTGCGCCAAGGAATACCACACAGGGCCCGAAGGTACAACAAATGTACTACAAAACAAATCCAAATAATACATGAGATGAAAAAAGTAATAATAAAAGAAAGCAGAGAGAAAAAAAGAGATATAAAAATGAAAAATGAATTAGATAACAGCATGGATAAATTTTACAAAAAATTCAAAATTCTCTTTCTTAACTAGGTCCACCATAATCGGGGGCCACCTGTTATTTAAGTCTTTACAAAGCTCGTTCCTTACTTCTGAAACAGATGGGCATTCAAGAAGAATGTGAGAAGGGTTGTCACTCCCAGAGTTGCACTTGCACACCTCACTAATTTTAATGTGGAAACGGTGTAGGTAACTATTGAATTTCCCATGTCCAGTGAGGAATTGCGTAATTTTAAAGTCAGTGTAAAACCAGTAGTTCTTAATTCTGCATTGAACTGAAGGGAAGAAATATTTGGTCCACTTACAATTAGGAGAGGAAATGAAACCTGAGTTCCATTCTGTGATAATCTTCTTTTTGGTAGTGGTTTTAAAAAAGACTTGGGTTAGCTGGTATTGAGTTTATTTGGAAGTGAAAGAGAAGATTTGGCCAGGAAATCCGCTCTTTCATTTCCATACACACCACTATGACCCTTGACATGGGAGAAAGTGAAGGAAATATTTTTGATATCACACATATTAATTGAAGTCTGGACTTCTACTATAAGTCTTTCAAAACTAGTTACATCTTGTAGAGCCAGTAGGGATGACATCGAGTCACTGCAAATTAGAAATTTTTGAAAAGGCTTGCTTATGGCATCTTTAACAGCAAGATTAATGCAGAGTAACTCCGCTTGGAAAATAGAACTGTAATCATTAATGCGGTATACCTGATGACTCACTTCAAAACCATTCTGAAAGCATACATATGCAAGACCTACTTTTTCATTAACTTTACTCCCATCTGTAAAGTAAATTAGATCATAGTCTTCTTCCCTAACGCTATCAAATGCAGCAAGAGGAGCATGAGATCTTGTAGATGGATGAGGTAGGGAAGAAAAGTCCAAATCACCATCAAGATGGTTAGAAAAAGAGTCTTGAGCATAACGATAAACCTCATTTTGATGAAGTATGACAACATCAAGAGGCGGAAGTCCAGAGAGAATGAAAAGAGCATCATAACTGATTGTTCTATATCCTCTGACAATTCTCAAGAGCAGCTTTCTTTGTATTTTCCTGATAAGTTTTCGGTTTATTTTTTCTTCAAACTGTCTCCCCCAATTCGCGAAGCATAAAGAATAACGGGAACAATGCCTTGTTTATAAATCAATTTTGAAACTTCGAATTTAATTCCGTAACTGTTATTGCAAATTCTATACAATGCATTAGTAAGAATATTAACCTTAGCTAAAAGGTATTTCAAATGCTCCTTCCAGTGAAGTTTACTATCGACAACAACACCCAGATATTTAATTTTGTCTACAACTTCCAGATAATTGCTACCCATGGCAAGATTGATAGTGGCATCAATGTTGGCCTTTTTCTGAATCATCATTACTTTGCACTTCGTATGATTGAATTCCAGCTTGCAATGTTGAGCCCAATCATGAATAAAATCAAGAATATCTTGAGCAATACTGCATAAATCGGGAAAGTTTTTGTTCTGGACAGTTACGAGTAAATCATCTGCGAAAGCAATTTTCCAGCACTTAAATGCATTCAATTTTTTTAGTAAATCATTGATAATTAGGTTCCAAAGAAATGGGCCAGAAACAGAGCCTTGTGGACATCCTTTTTGGATGTTAACTACTTTCGACTTATTGCCAAGAGTGAGAACAGCCGTTCTGTTGTTCAGGAAACTGCGGAAGAGATTGAGAATATTTGAAGGAGTATAAGCTTCCTTCATTAAGGAAATAATAAAGGGCCACCACGCGTTATCAAACGCTCCTTTTATGTCCAATGAAAGGAGAATTGTGAACAAATTTTTCTTTTTCCCTTCCTTTACAATGTGAACAAGTTGCAGTAGTGCATCCTCAGTAGATTTCTGTGGTGTGAATCCAAATTGGTCTTTACTAGTATAATTGCGATTGTTAAGATGACATCTTAGTCTGTTTGTAAGAAGCTTTTTGAGACATTTTCCAATGCAAGGCAATAAGCTAATACATCTAATATTCATAAGGTGCGGTCGCTTAGAGTTCAAACTCTTTGGGATTAAAACAACTTTTGCATTTTTCCAAAGAGCAGAGGAGAGAGAAAATTTTAAGCATAAGTTGAATACAGCAGGAAGAACAGAAGGAGAACACTGATGAAAGTATTTAATCATTTCATTGGAGATGAAATCCAGGCCAGGAGATTTTCCAGTGGCCAAACCGTGAATAACAGCATTAACTTCATTGATTGTAAAAGGTACATCATCTCCTACAGAGTAGGCCTTGTTAGAGTGTTCTCGAATGTTTTGTTGAAACGAATTATCGTTAGAAGGATTGTTTTCTGGGAATGAAAAATTTGAGATTGTACTTAGAGATTCTTCAAAAGAGGATGTGAAGTGACCTGAAGTGGTTTCAATCCAGTAATCTCGACACTTTTACTAAAGTTTCTCTTCATGCCTTTATAAATCTTCTTCCATACATTTGTAGGGGTAACATCAGAAAGAAAGTCTTTCCAGGAATTTAATTTTGAGTTATTAATTAAGTTCTTATACACTTCTTTAACGTGGAGGTAATTGGATTTAAAAACTTCCTTGACAATTGGGTTTTTGGCTCTTTGAAAGCGACGTCTTGAAGCATTTAATTTTTTACGCTTGCATGCTATTTTAGAAGTCCACCAAGGAATATTTCTTTTATCATAATACTTGAAAGGAATAGCTATCCTTCCGGCAGAAATCAGGATATTTTGAAGCTCAAAAATAAGATTTTCTAGGCAAATAGGGTCATTATAAAAAGAAAGCTTATCCTCAAAATTACAATTACTTTTAGCTTCATAACAATTAGTCTGAAAAAGAAACCAATTTGCTCTTCTACAGTCAAAGATTTGAGGCCTGTTTTGGTGTAAAGAGTTCGTAGTATTATCAGCCAAGGAAATTTCAAAATAAATCATCCTATGGTCAGAAAGCGAGTCGTAGTCAGGAATAAACCAATTGATGACATCTTGCAATAAACTTTCCCCAACAACAGTAATATCAACGTAGCTAGAACCTTGAGTTGAACAGAAGGTAGGACCGAAATCCTCATTAACTACAAACAGTTGTTTGGTACTGAAGAAATCACATAGTTTATCTCCTCTAGCATCTGAATAAGGACTAAACCAAACATTACTTTTGCTATTAGAATCCATTCCCCAAATAAGTCGAGAAGAATTAACATTAGACATGAAAGAATCAATCTTTTGTAAATCAGCATCTATATTTCTACCCGGCTCAAAGTAGTAAGAAAGCAGAATAAAATCTAAATCATTTACAGTGATTTCAACGGAGATCATGTTATAATCAGAGTAATTATGATAAACAAAGGTAGAAATATCATTCGAACGAATGATAATCGCAGATTTTATAACATCTGATTGGGAATCAAAGAATACTTTGTAATGGCTAGGAAACCCGGGAAGATTCCCTTTGTAACAGTGAGGTTCTTGAATCAAAGCAACATCAATATTATCAGTTTCCATATTGAGAATGAGTTGCTGCGTAGCAATTTTAGACTTATGTAGATTTAATTGGACAAAACGTAAAAGAGAACAATAACTATTATTCATAATCAATGCGAGAGATTGATAATTTCTTCATGAAAATTTCACTCGGGCAGCAACTATCATAAGGTTTATGATAAATATTAACTCTTTTTGAAGGATTTTTAGTTTTATTATTAAATCTAGCACAATTGACACAAACTTGATGATTTCTATTAGAACACTCTGAGCTTTTATGGTTACCTGAACAGGTAAAACAAGCAAGGTGGTTTTTACAATCAGCAGCCTTATGATTATAACCCAAACATTTGAAACATCTATGTATAATAACAAAATCATCAACTTCACACACAGACCAGTCAAGCTTGAGAGATCCTAACCTTAAAATTTGTTTACGGATATTAGGTGGAACACTAATAATAATATGTCTTGAGTCCCCAAATTTCTTTAGTGTAAAACGAACTTTAGACTCTGAAATTTCTTCCTCAGATACTGAAATATCAAAATTTTGCTCAAATAAGACCTTGATAAGTTCATCATCATGTAATGAGCTAGGAACGTGTTTAATAATAATGGCAGGATATTTTTGTTTAGCAAGCGTTGAAGAAAGAGAGGTGCAATTTTCAGCCAGAACATCACGAAATTTTTCCCTGTCATCATCAGACACACATTCAACCAACAGTTTATCATTTGGAAGACTTCTTACGTTTTTGATACCAATTTTATTGCTTCTTGGATTGACTTGCGTTTTTATGATGTTTTTAATATCTCCAGCTTTAAGAGTTCCTTGTTCATTTGCACAGATAATAAGACTGCATTTTTTTCATCGCTCGTTTGTTTTTTAAAAGTCTCTGTAGATGGCGCCACTACACTCGCGTACGATTTCTTCTCGTGTATTTTCATTAACACGTTTTCATAAGCTATACGTGACTGTACTATTTTTAAATTTATCAAAATTTGAGTAAATAAGACAACGTAACTCACTCAAAGCATTCTTTGCATCTTCCTTCATCTGTTGATTCATGTTTGATCTGGAATTAAGCGCATTTTCAACGGT
The DNA here is from genome assembly GCA_037975125.1 of Latrodectus hesperus. Lineage (NCBI taxonomy): Eukaryota > Metazoa > Arthropoda > Arachnida > Araneae > Theridiidae > Latrodectus > Latrodectus hesperus. The sequence continues at coordinate 51,765,932 of CM075859.1, read as the reverse complement.
TTTTAATTGATTTTCGCAGGAAGCATAAAATTCGTCAACAACACCAATGGCGTCCATGTTGCCACCTTTCTTCTTTTGTGTATGTGACTAAAAATTGTCGTTGTTAATACTTATTGTTTAAAATTCTCTAGAGAGAATTTTTTTAGATTACTTAAGAAAATCAAATTTAATTATTTAGATATCCGAATGTGATGAATAGAATATTCTCAGAAAAAATAAAATTTAAATGTATTGAATGTTGGCTTTAAAAATTTGGAAAATGCTGTACTTAATTTAAAATTTGATTTCATAAAGTTTCACCTTTGATGGGACAGAATTCGATTATAATGGTTGAACGAATTCTTCTTTTTCTACAGACAAATTGAATTTTCTCACTATCAAATCTTGCAGGAGAAGATGCTGTTGTATCATTTAGAGAGAGCTTAAAAAATTTACGATTATGTTTTTTTTCATCATAATTCAACTGATCATTACAATTGTTATTCCTATAAGTGATTGTTGAATAATACACTTAAACAATAAGATGTAACAATTGATAAATTATTTTTCCAAATTTGAACTTTTCGTAATTACTTATTCTAAGAATTGTTTTTAACGGTAGAGTGCTTTATAATAATATTGCTAAATCTGTGTTGGAAATTGTCCTAGGATCAGTAAAAATCTAACTAAAACTATGCTAAACAATAGTAAGATGCATATCTGCTAATTTTTATATCCTAATTAAAAAGAAAAGAGAATATTGGTAGTTTTCATCGAAGTTTATTGAACATATCATTACATTCCTGTCATCATGAAAATCCTTCAAAATATTAAAAGAATATCTTTGGATTGTAAAATTTTAAATGGTTTGAAATCTTCTCCTGCGATATATGTAAACAGAAAACCATGCTCACTTTATTGATTAATTTTTGTCAAATTTTAAAATTAGAGAAAATTGTAAAGTAAGGCACATGATAAAAATGTATGCTTGCTATTTTGCGAAAACAATAAACCTACTTTCAAGACCGAATATATTTAAATTACTGAGATAGAAATAAAATAAAATAAATTGATTTATTTTTATGGTAAATTTTTTCTTGTACAAATTCCGCGAAAATAGCTGACTTTACATAAATTCTTCATTCGAGTGTTAGAAGTCTAACGAATTTTAAAAGTATTTAAATTTAGATGACTTCATAAGCTTTGTGATTTCGAAAGAAAAATATTCTTTAAAGAAATCTCTAGTTTTTTTAAGCAAAATAACATTTAACTTTTCTTGTTGCCAGAACTTAAGAAAAGTGGAATTTTATATTTTAAAATAGGTTAAAAATGAAAAAGAGAGATCATTCAAAATATTTTCTCGTAATGATTATCTAGAATGTATTAAAAGAAAACTATTATATTAGTCTATTATATTATTATAAAGACTATTATATTATTATATTAACTAAATATTAGTCTGCTGGTGAATTTATTTATTTTTTTTTGACTATATCACTGTCTGTATGATAAAAAATACTTTAATATTGAAATTATAGTAACATATTTTAGGGAAAAAGAAATTTTGGAGCTAGTGAATATGATTTTCATATTCCAAATATATAAGGTAGAAGTTTACGCAGTTCATAACATATTTCTTGCAACTACGCAAGAATTATTTTATTAGTTTTATTGGGTAGAATCTAATATTGAAGAAATTAACATTAAAATACCAGATGTGTGTGTATTCATTATTTTTGATTTGTATAACATAAATATTTATCCGAAATTTTCACTTTTAAACTATTTCTGCCAAATGAAAACTATAACATAAAATATTCAAATTACTCATTTCATCCAAATCAGAAAATCATATGGTATACATTTGTTCACACTTTTTGATTTATAATAGCCAAAAGTAAATAAGAGTAAAATATTCTTAACTATAAATTACCTAAACATTAATTACCAGCTAAGAAATACAAATGATGGATATAATGTAAAATTTAATTTACTGTTATATTTAATTTCGTATGTTGAACCATCGAAGTTTTGTTTCGATTTGCAATACTTTAGGTAATATAAATGATCGGTTTCATAAAAGTAAGCAAAATAGAAAACGTTCTACCTAAAAACGGCAATGAAATTAAATCTTTCTCTGACTGTATGAAATATGCAATCAAAACTTATTTCACATAAATGAAATAAACTAATTTATCAGTATTATCTAAACAGGATAAGAGCTACTTCTTTCAGATTGTTTCTAATTCAAAGAACTTACTAATCATTAAAAAATCATAGTTTATCTAGTATTTGCGTTTTCATCTATTTTTTTCTTTATTCACGCATATTAAATCTGAAAATATTTGTCAACTACTCGTTTTGTTTTACACTACAAATAACTTCATCTGGAATTGAATAAAATATATTGATTGGAATCTGAGAAAACCTTAGATCATTAGACATTTTTCCAAATCAATTTTTTTCCGTTTTAATAATTTGTATAATATATTTCTCTTTTCAAGTTAAATAAATAAGGGGGAAAACTGATACTTTGATGGTCCAAATAGGGACAAAAATATTAGAGAAATCTAGGAAAATTACACGTGAGCTTAAGAAAAAGAATTTCGGAAGAGGATCAGAAATGATGTCGATAAAATATTTATTTAACGGGAGTTTTAATTAAAGTTTATAATATTGAACATGACTTAAGATAACAATGATCAGATTTTAGGGAACTATTTGGTTCTATTTATTTGAATAAATTGAGAAAAAGAAATAAAATATATCTCAGCATGATTTAGCGTTTACTAATTATTTAAAAAAGCCAATAATGCTCGAAAGAGCTGGACATTGGTTACTAGGGCAATTTTTCTATATGTTCAATCTATATTTTGTAGGAAACATTTATGCAATCATATTTAAAATATTTTCTATGAAGATAAAATGAGATGAACAATAAACAATTACTATAATTAATAAACCATTGTTACATTCCCAAAACTAAAATAGAAAATATTTTTTGCTCTTACTTAAAGAATTGGGCGTTACTTTTAATGAAAAAATAATTTTTATTTTGATTTTATATTCGGTTAAATTGAAATAAATCATATTGTTTGAATGGCATTTAAAAAATCATATGACATTTGGCATGATTTAAATTTAGGAAAGAATAATAAAAATTAATTTCATAATATTTTCTTCATTTATTAACTGCCGCAGAAAGAAAAATCAAATGAGATTGGTAAACAACATAATTAACATCAAAAACAGAATATTTTTAAATTTATTTTAAGCACTGAAAATTAATAACAAACGAAATAATTAAAACAAAATTCTAGTGATAGCTCATAAAAGAGCAACATTTGATCATCGTAAAGAAAAATTTACAATTTTTTAGAAGTGACGCACAGAAATACATTTGGAAAGAAAGACTTATACTGAGAGATTTTAAAAGAACAATTTTTATTTTTTAATTTTATAAAAAATAATTGAATCGAACAATTTTCCCTCAGTAAAATGAAACTAGCAGTATTATTTGGAAAAATATAAATTATTCACTTATGATAAAAAATAATAATAAAGTGTTTATTCTCCGAAAATTATATTTTATTTTGAGGTCTTACACACACTCGCATACATTTTTAGCATAAAAGTAAAATAATACAGTACTATTGTCACTATATATAAAATGATGTATATATTTACGCATATACACACATGAATATTTAAACTCATAAGGAATAGAAAAATGTTAAAATTGTAAAATAAAACTTAATAAAACTTTTCAAAGAGTGTTGATAAAATGTTCTTATCATCATGGAAGAAAAGAAAAAGAAAATCATATTTGTTAATCAACGGAGTATTTAATCAATTGTTACGGCAAGGATTCTTCCTATAATAAGAAATAGAAGTAGAATTTAAAAGATTGTAGAATTATCAAGTATAAAATAAAATTATTCGTAAAAAAAATTTTTAAAAAAATGCGCGCAAACTGCCTATTAAGAATATTAGAACAACTTTTTGTAAAAATTAGTAAGATTTTATTTTAATCAGCAATCAGTTATATATTTTTTGAAGTATGATTATATTTCTCTAATAAAATATATGTTATTATTATATGTTGAAAATGAAATAAGTCTGTTTTTAACAGAGTTTAGAAATTCAATATACACCAACTGAAAATAATGAGAAACAATATTAGAATAAAATTTAAAACATTATTATTTCTTAAAAATAACAACTTTGAATGAAGGAATAAAAACAGAATCTTTTTCAAGTAAAGGACATTAGAAGTAAATATAATTAAATATTCAATTATTTAAAACTATTTGTTTCACATGTGGGGAAACAGTGCTTGCAGAATTTCACTCTATAAACAGACGGAATACTTTATGTACTGAAAGTACATAAATTAAACAACTTCCAAATTTGAATACTATTAAACCTTATATGAAAATTACTTTACAAAACAATTCCTCTTTTTGCTTACTATGAAGAGAGAATAACAAGCTATGTTCTTAAATTAATTAGTGCTATAGTTCATATTTTAAATAAAATTTTATTTATTTTCTTGAATGTAAGCGGTAAGAACAATCTCCCGTCAAATAAGCAGATTTATAGTTGTCTTGATGCTTCCTTGAAAAATCAAAAATTAATAACAATTTATATATATATATATATTATATATATATATATATATATATATATATATATATATATATATATATATATATATATATATATATATATATATATATATATATATATATATATATATATATATAGATAGATAGATAGATAGATAGATAGATAGATAGATATACGTTAGTGTGTACTTTTCCAATGAAATATTTTAGTCAAAAAGTGAGTGTAAGAAATCAAAATTACATTAATGTTAATTTTAAAAGAAAATTTGATATTTTTTATATATTTTCCAATAGCTTGAATTTTTTCATTAATCAACATTACAATAAGCCTTTGTTAAAAACCAATGAATTAATCTCCAATTAAATATTTATTAATTTTGAAGAGCATAAAAGATAAATGACTCTATACAATCTCAGATTTCAAAATATTTTGTTAAAAGTAGCACTTACTTCTATATCATTTACAAACCAGCGAATATGAACAGGAATAGGAGATTTGGCAGAGGAGCAAGTTATGTTAACTAAATCTCCAACGTGATAAGATGGTAAATTTCCTTCAATAACTGGGCCCTTTTGACCAGGTGCTGAGTGGGAAACTGCAAAAGAATTGTTTAATATAGATAGAGTTCAAAGTATCAACTAATATTTGATAATGATGTAATTATATAATGATATAATTAATCATTTAAGCACAATTAATGACTTTAGTTGTAGATGTTTTAATTAAATTAATTTAAATGTGGTCTGTTAAATTAGAGGAAATTATTAAACTTTAATGAATTTTTGAAAAAAAATATGCTTTATTTTATCAAAGTTGGGTTATCACTTAATGTGATCAACAGTTTAAGCTTTTAAATGAGTCTTATTTGTCACATTATATGAATATTTTAAAACATATTTGTGCAATGAAATAAATTTTTATTAAGATGAAGATTTGTACCTTTAAGGTGGAAATCTTAATCTTAACCTCTATAAGGGATGGAAGTGATGGCACTTTATATACTGGGGTAAAACTGGTAGATGAGATTGCGTAACCCTGATAGTGGAGTTTCATGATTTAGATGTAGGGACCAATCAGAAGATCCAAAGACTTGGATTGCCACCCAAGAGGTATTATTTCACTTGGTGACCACGATGTATTTAACGTGTCTGAGTCACCATTTTAAGTTGGACTATATTATAAATGGTTACAAAATTTTATCAAAATTCGTTCAGTAGTTTCGGAGTTTATCGGGAACATACATCGTGACACATTTAAGATATATATATATATATATATATATATATATATATATATATATATATATATATATATATATATATATATATATATATATATATATATATATATTGTTTGTACGTTTAAAGCTGTTTTTAAAAAAATATCTTAATTATTCAGGAAGTCTTTCAGAAAAATAAATTCTATAAAATGTAATAAATTCTCATTAAAAAATGCATGATATCCAATTGCATTGACTTCATATTCAAATTTGGAAAACATGAAAATTAGATTTCAGTATTTACTCAAAGATAAGCAAATTCTATTAATAATAATGCTTTTTATCTGAAATATGAATTATGTGAAACATGTAATTCGTTTTCTTTATTATAACGAAAGATTTCAAAACAAATTTTATCTCTATACAAAATGATTTCTATAAAAATAGAAATACATTCCAACCGTTGATGAAAAAACTATGTTAACAAATCAGACAATAAATTACATTTTTATTCAGATGGGAACTTAAAAAAATATGTAAGAAATATTTAAGGCTAATCAAAAAATACATTTTGTTTCACTTTATGCACCGGTTAGTTATGAATTTTCTTCTCTCAGTTTCCCATTTTCTGCAACGTGTAATCTGATTAGCTTTATATTGCCTGCTGAAATACTTTTACTTTTTTCCAACTGCATTTTGTTTTGTTAACAGTAGCGACAGTACGGTCGACGTACCTTAATAATTCTGTCCGAATTAAAAGCATTGTCTGAAAAAAATGAAAGGAAGATATGTATTATTCAGTGCTGTTTGAAAACTTAAAATTAATGGAAATATTTTCCCACTGAAGAAAACTGGTGATTAAAACATACTGCCTATTTCTTTAAACCATTAAAAAGCAAATACCTGGCTTTCTTTTCTTTTTCCAATAAACTCAAAAATGAATGTGCAACGCAATGGAAAAATAAACTTTTTTGTCATTCCTATTTTTATTTCAATTTTACCCTCATACTTTACATTCCACAACGAAATTAAATGAGAAAAAAATCAGTCAAAATTTTAATTCAGGAGCAGCTGCGATTTGAAAGATATCTTTTTAGCAGTGTAAAAGTGACTCATGTATGCAATAAGATGAAATAAGAAGACTACTTAATGAATTTTAAGCTTGTGTAAATGATAAAAGTTTATTTCAAAGTATAAAAATTCACTTATTTGATACTGCGGTAAGGAAAATAACAAGTACAGAAATGAGAATGTATAGTGATATATTTCATTTCATATTTTAATAAAGAGATGTATGTCTGGAAAGTTTTTAAAAAGAAGAAAATAAGATAAAAAAATTACTATCTTATTTTCGTGTCAAATATATTTCGATATGTTTTGTTTGACTTGTTTAGATTAAAGCAATTTGAAGTAAAAAAAAAATGAACGGATTTTTATGATATATAAAAGGGGACATTTAAAGGGCAAGCTTAGATTGAAGAGTTACGTAATTCCATGCATTCTGTGTTTTTGAAATTACATACTATTTCTAAGCATAGATGCAAAATCTAAGTGTGCATAAAACCTTTGTTTTTAAAAGCAAGTTTTAAACATTAAAACCTTTAAATTTCTGTGCAATAGTTTGAAAAAATGTGTCTGTTAACAAGCAGCCAATAAAATATATGATGACAGTATTTATTATATTTTAGTGCATTAACATTATTATTATATATTTATGCATAATTTGCTGTGTAGTTTTGAAGTATTTTCTATAGCGTACTTTTTATATTGTCAAATAAGAATATAAAATTTTTAGAATATTTTTAATTTCAAACAAAATATTCTAATACGTGCATATTCATTTCTTTTAAATAAAATTTAAATTTTAAGCAAAAACTTTTATAATTATGCTTTTAGAAATAGATACATCTTTATAATATTCGGTCTGAAATCAATATAAAAATATTTACAATAATATATTTCAGTTAATTAACGTTACTTGTTAAAGAATTTAAAAAAGCTCAATAGAATTTTAAGAAGTATCTTTTTCGTTTTATTGAACAGTTTATTGGGTAATTTGGTAAATAGATGAAGAAAATTAAGAACCACAAAATTTTATTAATCAATAATTATATCATAAACAATTAAAACTAGGAAAACGAATCTGAATAGTTTTTTTGAAACCTAGATGGTTTCTAAGGTAACAGTCTAAGATGTTTAATGTCTTAGAAAATTTATCAAAATAAAACTTTAACAAAGAATGTTAATGCTACTTTTATAGATCAGTAAAATTAAGGAATATCATTGATTTTTAAGATGCGTGTTATAGATTTTACGAATATATTTTAAATTATACTAATATTAATTCAGCTAGTATAATACAATATTTAATTTTTCCAGTGCCTAATTTTTGTTGGGTCATTTATATACTTATCACTGATATTTTAGAAATAATTTTTATCAATCTAGTGACATGACACATATAATATTTTGAATACTTGATTTGAATTTAATATTTGCTATTAACCATGATAACCTAGACGTTTGGATGATATAATGTCTCAAAGTGTGTACATTTTGCATTGAACTAAACAGGCAAATGTCTTTTCAATATATGAATTCGAAATTAAATTTTTATTGTGTTCATATAGTGTTTAGGAAATTGTAAATACTTTAGTTCTTACTAGTAATGTTACAATTTTATAATGTACTTAAAGTATGTGATAATCATGGTGCTTTTTACTATATTTGTCTCTAGATATAGTTCACATTTATTAAATATTAGCTCAATCATTGTCGAAAATAAATACATTACAATTTCAAAAATAAATAACATTTAGGAATAGAGCTTGACTAAAATTTAAACTTTAAAAAGAGTATGCCCATTCTTTTACAAGAATACCTTACATTAAACATGTTCTTATGTGAATTCGTCTAGCTTCTCTCTTATGACCTTTGGCAAGAAGAATATTGGAAAAAATATCTCTGAGGTTCTAGTTTTCTCGTGACTTTACTAGTTTATCAGAAAAGTTCAAAAACTTAATTTTAAGTAATTCATATTTTTATCCATTACAGATATGTCACACATTATGCAACAGAGAATATACTTTTGGGATTGCAATTTGGAAAGATAATTGTTTTAGATTAAGGAAGTTAATTTAATGTCTTGCATTAAATCTGGGACCAGCACTTTACAGTTCAAAGGCAAAGGATTCCGTAAGTTATGATTTATATACCTAAAAATTGCCTTCGTATTGGAAATATCATAAGCAGGAACACCTTTCCTTGTTTTAGAAACATATTATCAAAAATTTAAATAAAACTTTGAATTAATAATTTTTGTTAAGTATAGATACATCTTTTATGTTAAATTTAACCTGAAAATATTGTTTTCTCACATATATTAAAAAACTATTAATAAATTTTTAAAAATGTTTTGGATGATTTCAAAAATTCAAAATAAATTTGTTATTTCAGCAAATGATATGTGTGATGAATTAAATCAGACAAAATTTTGTTGATTAAAGAAATGGTAATATTTTTTCTGTCGTATAACGGAAGAGCAACCATGTAATTTGTATGCATTTTTACATTGTGATGAGTACTTGTTACTTGTAAGCTTGGTTTACAAGATATCAAAGTAAATAAATTTTACTGATTTTTAATGCTAAAGAAAGCGCTAATCTTCTCTTTATTATATAGTGTAATTTTTATATGCAACACTACTTTTTTAGTTCCAAACTTTTATGTTTCTGATATGTAGAGAAAATACATATTTTTGACAGTGATAAAAATTTATTATAATGCAATAAAAACACAAGATACTTTCAAAACTTTAAGATATGCCTTATATAAAATGTATAACAAATATTTAACAAAATTTAAATAAAAATATTTCCCCATTGTTTTGAAATGAAGTTTAATCAATTTTTATAATTTAAAGTTTAAATCAACTCTAAGCAGTTAAGAATATCAAGTTCAAGAACTTTCTTAACTATTAAAAAATGCTGCATTTGATTTTTCGCAAAATGAACAGTCTATGTGAAATTGAGTTTTTAGTACTAAAATGCTTGTTAATACTCAAATATTTATTAAAATATGTAAAATAAAATAGAACTGTACGAATACTTTTATTTTAGTGACTTAAATTTTTAAAACTTCCCACTGTTAAAACCCTTCAAATAATTCGCAATGCAATAAAAAAAAACTTTATCTAAAGGGAACTTTTACCTCAAACTTGTCTTTTACCATTCAAATTGATTCTCGGGGTGTTGAAACATTTATTTCAATTTTCAACCCATTTCTGAAACACACCTGAACAAAGAAAATCAATCCAACTCACCGTGATAAGGATTAATGGAAGATCCCCGATCTCCAATCACCAGCTCTTCGCTAGTACTTGCATACACCTGAGGTATGGAGCTCATACATACAATCTTTATCTCCCCTCTGTAGAAATGGCCGTGGTCAATTTTAAACTCCAAACCTATTCTGGTAGTTTGCAATCCATTTGGGTGGCGCATTGGAGGGTAACGGTTCTCAGTTGTTGGGGGAAACTGAAAGAAATTACATTTCATAAGTGCTTGAATCATGAAAGCAGTTTGCAGATATTTTTAAACATCAATCTGTTGTTTGTAATTTTAATTAAATTATTAATGTCAAAATATCAAACACAGAATATAAAATGCAACAGAAAGGTGTGTCTAGTTTTCTACATTACAATGTCTTACACTTATTCTTTTAAACTGTAGTTTATAAGAATAAGTGATGTAATAAATAAGAGTAAGTAAAGAATAAGTGATGTAATAGTAATAAATGATGTAATAAAATCGGTATTTACTGAGAATACATTTTTATCACTATTAAAGGTTACTTTATTTTCATCTCTTAATCTACTCTATTTTAATTTTTAGAAATAGTAAAAAACAAGATGATTAATTTAAATAAAGATTGAAATTTTTGATAAAAATTAACTATCAATATTTACATCTCTCTATATATATATCGATATTATTGGTTAAATAAACATTTACTTTCTTATTCATATATTGTTTGACAATTAGTTTTTGCAATTCTGATAATTTAACTTTATTATAATTAAATTAAACTACTTACATGTATATATATATAACATAAGTTTACTTGTATTGTACTCTAATTTAACGCATTCTGAAATAAATTATTTATTTATTACATAGTTTATTCAAATTTGCTAAGTAATTAAATAAGAATCTAATCATCTATTGCCGTAAAAAATTTGTTTATAGAGATAGTAAAATGTAGGTTAATTATTCTTAAAATATCCCATATATGCAGATCTTAGTAACAATGCTAAGATTCTGTCTGGATTAAAGATTACAATATAGGAAAATTAAAGTGTTGTGATGTGCGATATAAATGAGAAATTTTTTAAGATCCTTCTTCCTTAAATCAGATCAATAAAAATAAATAACAGTTTCCATTTTATCAAGAGAATTTAATGTAATTCCAAATGCTAAAGGAGACAACAGATCTTTCTCTTTTGTTAGAGGTAAATTTTTGAGTTTAAAATATAGAGTAGTCTCGATTTATGCCAGCAGTAATTATGTTACATAAATGATTTCGATTTCTTTAAACATTTATGCTTTTTACCTCATATTGAAATCTCCCGCACATCCATTTGAAATTAATATTTCTTAAAAAACAAGTGATATAGACACTCCTTAGAAAAACAAAATCATGAATATTTATGATAAAAATACTTAAATGAAGATACCAAAATGTTAATAATTAATTATGGTTAGCTTCAATGGAATTTATTTGCAAAATTTTATAAGACATTTGAGTGTGATATCAACTGGAAAAGGATTCCTATTCTTTTGCGGAAATTAATGATGTTGTATCAAAATAAACCACAAACACAAAATAAATTTTGATCAGCAAAATTAGTTTTTTAGTATGACAACAATATGCTTCTACCATTTCCTTCTCTACAATTTTCCTCAAATGTTTTATGCATACATTTAAAACGTCAGTTAATATATATTTATAATAAACTGATGGTTATATAAATGGTTATATATATACAGTTATATATATATATATATACAGTTCAATATTCCAGACATTAAATTATTAAATTTATAAATCAAATCTCTAAATTATCTAAGGCATGAAATGTGATTGCATTTATATCACACTAAAACTTTAATAAATTCTTTAAGAAGGAGAAAATTTTTTTCAGAAAAAAGTAATACACTCGTAAAAACATTAAAGATTCACATCATTGCTTATAGATTTCTTCATTAGTTATGAGTTTTAATGTATATTGGTAAATAAAACAAAACATATTATCTCTTAATGGAAGAGGAAATAAATAGGATAAACTTAATAACAGTAAACTAACTAGTTCCGATGCTATGGATTAGTTTCTCAATGATATTCTTCCTCTGTTAATGGTGGTCTTCACGTTAATGATAACTTAGGGATGATAATGTCTTATTTTTCTGCTCCAGACGCTATTTTCTCAAACAATACATTCCAAAACATAAGGAATGACATATGGCTTAGTTTTCTTTTGACTAAACTTGCTTTATTTTACGGATATAGACGTGACCTTAACAATACTAAATTTTACTTCCTCATTCGACCATATTATTATGTAATTGCATTCATTTTTCTAATTACCAAAATATTAAAGAATTTTCTTTTCGTTAATATGTTCTGTTCAATCACAAGAACAATTACAATAAAAATAATTGGTATTTACCAAACATTATACTAATGAGCTCATTAATTTTAATTATTGAATGAATTTAAACAATAATTTTGCATGATGCATTTCACTTGACTTTATTCTTTCTTCGTTGAATTTATTTTTACTAGAATATAACTTAAGAAATCTGCAATTTGAAATGTTATTTCATCATCAGTATTTTGTTATGAAAAGAAAATGCAGAAAACACCAATAAAGGTTGATTATTATTTTCATAATTACGTAAAATAAAACTATTTCACTCTAAACTGCGAATAAAAAGTATTTTTTTAAATTTTCCGCTGTTTTTAACATTTAATTTTAATTCTATTGATACTAAGGCAATCAATTAAACTCTTATAATTAATTTTTATCAACGATATATAAGAAATTTATGTAACAATTTTTATCTTTATATTAAATATTATTTTAACATTCGAATTATATATTTATAAGTGAATAAATAACTTATGATTTCAAATAAATAAATTTTAATATTTGTGCATGATACTTCATTTTCAGTTATTTTGTTATTTTTATCTAAAAACATAACTCTTATATTTAAGTATTAATAATGGGGAATTAAATGCTATCTTTTTAGATATTATATAAAATGATAAATATTTTATGAAATAAGCAAAATATTTGAATAAGTAGTTAATTTAAAAAATAAACTACTTAATGAAGAATTACTAAAATGCAGGAAATAACTATAAAATCATAAGAAAATTTTAGTTACATGCAAATCTTGAAAATGTATTTTTGAAGAATATAATTTATTAATATTCATTATCATTTTATGAATAATTAATTGGAATTTACAATAAAATATTTTCTTTGAAATCTTTTTCACGTTAATTTCAAATTTTGTATTAAAAAACCTAATATCAATTGTTCTTCATCATCGTTTATTCTGAAAAAACTAAAATACTTTCGAAATATTGTATATATATGAGAAGAATAAAAATATCCTTTTATTATATATATAATAAAAAAATCCTGTGTGTGTGTGTGTGCGTGTTGTTGTTGTTGTTTACTTCAATACATCATATGATTTGAAGAGAAAATCAGATGAGAGATTGGAAAACTATAGTACCAAATTTATTATTATTTAAGCCTAAAATTTTCATACATGATTAATAAAATGCATATGTAGTGAGAATTTCACTTCAGTTATATAGATATAATTAGAAGAAAAGTATCGTATCGATAAGATTAAAATTCTTACTAGATAATACTCTAAAGATTTCTTTTATATTTATTATAACCTGCATTCACTTTATTGAAAACCATATAATAATTAATAAAAGACTATAACATTTATCTATAGTTAAGCAACATATATATTTAAAAAGTAAGAGCAATGTAAAATATTCTTTTGATTAGCATAAATGAAACTCTGTCCACATTCGGAAGCGAAATGAATGTTTGATTCATAGAAATTATTATGTGATAAAAGTAAACATTATTCATCTTCTAGAAAAAGTAATTTACATAAGTTTAAATCTAGAACCTTTATTATTTCTTAGTTAAAATCCCACTAATTTAGTGTCATTAAGAGTTTTTCCTGTACCACACAGTTATGTAAAGGTTCTATATCAAAGGATGAATTGGATTACCTTTTTCATCACGAGCACTTTTCATATAAAGTTGTAGAGATAAGAGGAGAAAATAATTCATTCTGTGAGTTAATCCTCCTTTTCCCAAACAAAACCATATCCTCACCTCCAGGGAGGTATAGAAGGTAACTATAACTGTATCGCCTTTTTTCCTATATCATTCTTTATTATGTAAAAATGTATGTAGTTTAATTATGCCTAATTGAATGACAAAAACAGCATGCTTAAGCTGATGACAATTACAGCTGTTTTCATCTACAAAATTTAACATAATATCGTCAAATCAAAAATGTAGGCATTATAAGTTCAACAGGCATAAGTGCTTTCATTATTAGTATTTGAATGAGGCACGATCAAACTAGCAACTATATTTCTATCAATTTAACTATGACGGCTTTTCCATAATTTGCTGAAATATTATCATTATTTAATTTAGCGAAGAAAACATTCTTTGAGCATTACATTTTTAGGCAATAAAACTCATTTGAAAGTTATTTTGAAAAATTGTTGAAGTTATTACTACACTTATAGATTGATTCATATTTGGATACATTTGATAACTTTGAAATGAGATTTGACGATCACTATACTTTGATTATACATGTTATGTAAAACTGAAGAAGCTATTAATTTAATACATTTGAAATTAATTGATTTAAAATGCATGCAATACTTGATTGTAAATAAAAGTAGAATAATGTAAGAAATTGTCTTGAAAAATAAGCCTCATTTTCCAGTCAAATTCAAAGTTTAAAGAAGTTATTTGGTTTTAATTTGAAATGTTAAGCGTACATAAATTTAATCTCCATTTACAAGCACGATTTTTGATTGTATCTTTTGAAGAAACTTATGCAATTCAAAATATAAATTTTATGACTAACAATCCTCCAGAATTAAAGACCATTAGTCATTTAAACCCTTATACAGCGTATCTGGTTGCAAAACAAGTTCTTTGAAATTAATTCTAATTTTTCACGTCTCCAGTCTACCAAATAATTAAAGTAATGTTTAGCAAAAATATTTTCATGCTTCAAGTCCGAAGAAAAAATTCTTGAGTGGCAGGTTGAAACCTAGATGCGAAGCTACATTTTTTGTTTTAGCTTCTTTGCTTTGCTTCTTTTTCGTTATTTCATAGTAACTAATAAATCCTATCCAAAAAATATCTTAAAAGAAATTTAAATGCATTTTATTGATTATATTTTTACTATCGCTACATTGTTTGAGATAGATATAATGAGAGATAATATTCAAGCATAGAATTATGTTATATAACATTTTCTAGATCAGGGTTTTTTGTTTTAATAAATGCATTGCACAATCAACATTTTACGCAAATATCAGCGTTTTCAACATAAAATGTATGAATCAACTGATAACTATCTTTATACACTTTCTGGTGTATTCTCATATTCATTTAATGATTCATTCGTTCTTCATATTTTTCTGATATTTACCAAATATTTTAAAAAATTAATTAGAAACAATTTTAATTAAAATTCAAAAATATTTGCATACATCATGTATGGCTAAATATTATAAGCCTAATAACCTGTGATTGATCAACCATGATATCTATCATAAAAAAAATTATGAATAACTAGAAAATATCCAGATATAATAAATGAACTAATATTATGAGAACCATACATGGGCTAAAAATTTAAAGTCATATTTTCCTAGACCCATATATTTCAATATTTTAAATTAAGTGCGAGGTAAAAACTTACGGAATGCATTGCACAAATGCACTCAGCGGAATTGTTGATGAACCAATTTCTGCAAATATTTACCATTTTGTAAGATTTTAAGAGTTATTTCTAGAAATAAAATTTAAGAGTGTCTGCCATATTTGTTAATTAACGAGGTTTTTCTAACAAACATAAAATCGTTATTACTAAATCGAAACATTTCAAATGCATAATTTAATTTACATGGTAAAAACGTTTTGAAAAATTTAACTTTTTCAAAATTAATTAAATTAAATAATCAATATAAGCATCTAAATAATGCAAGTGAGGATTTATTTTTCTAAATCCTATTAATTTTTGATTTTTATAAATAAATTCACAATATATTAAGACTATAGTATATTACTGTAATTATTCTCCACAAAGTGACAAAAAAATTAGGGATGCTCTTACTTCATAGCTACATTTTATGTTTTATTTAGTTATGCTACATTAAAAACAAAGCATTAATAATCTTTGTAGAGAGCTTCTCTTCTAGTTATGGCAGGAAAATTTCTAGAAACATTATTTCCATAATTATTTTATCTACCGAGCTGGTAGCAGAATGTTTGGCTCTTAGGCCTTCGATTCAAATATTCGTGTGTTTTCGAATCTTTCCTCGGGCATGGACGCTTTTTGCAGTTCGGAACTCACTTTAAACTTAATTTCACTGTCTGATTAGCTCTTGGGACAAAAAAAAAAGATTTTTAAAGGATGTAAATTATTATTTCAGCCGCACAAGTGATCATCAATGATATCCGTAACTAAACAGAATCATCGATGAATTGTTTACGATTCAAAATCAGATTTCGATGACTAGTGTTCTACAAATAAATTCTTATTCAAAAACACATTGAATTAGTATCAAATTTCAGGAAGTATAACTTATTGCACAAAATATTTCTCAGATGAATCTAACAATAATATAAAAATAATATGCGTGTCCTGATGATATTTAAAGTTGCATAAAATTATTACTTATCAATCAATCAAAAAATTAATAAATTACTTATATATATATATATATATATATATATATATATATATATATATATATATATATATATATATATATATATATATATATATATATATATATATATATATATATATATATATATATATATGACAGTTTCTTTGATAATATCGACAGGACAAATTAATCCTTATATGAAATGCTCACTCTCTTAACAAAAGAAGTGAAAAATTGATTTTTTCAAATAAAGATACATCATATGATAAAATTATCCAAATACAATAAACTTTTAACACATTTCATTTTTGAAACAAAATTTTAAACCTTCCTCTAAGCCAAATAAAAATATTTGTAGATGATTCTGTCAGCTATAATAGAAGTTTCTGAATTTTTTAAGAAAAGTTTAATCGTGACCCTTGTATTAAAATACACACATTTTAATTAGAATTGTTTTCCTGTATAATAATAGTATGTATTTAAATATGAAAACCGCTTCAAATAGCGTTTAGTGTAACTAATTGGAATATGTTCACTCTTTATTTATTTTCCAAACTGTAATGAGTGAATGCTTTCTTGAAAACCTAATGCTTCTGTCGATGGTTTTAATTCACAAAAGAAGTGAATTATGAAAACCAATATTTTAACTAATAAAGATGAGTGAAATTATTAATATATTTAATAGTGTAGAGTTTGATCTCTTTAAATTCACCTGGAAATTGGGCAAAAACTTAAGTGAACTTATGGATGCAATAAGCAGGTATATTTGTAGTGAGATAATATTTGAAAAATCATTCAGCTTTCAAAAGTTATAATACATATTTGATATTGCAATAGCTGCCTGTACACACAGATTTTAAAGTTATGAAGTATTAAAATAAAGATCTTAAGTAATCTATCTGTCTGTCTGTCTATCTGTCTTTCTATCTATCTGTCTATCTATCTATCTATCTATCTATCGATCTATCTATCTATCTATATATATATATATATATATATATATATATATATATATATATATATATATATATATATATATATATATATATATATGTATATATATATATATATATATATATATATATATATATATATATATATATATATATATATATATATATATATATATATATATATATATATATATATATATATATATATATATGTATATATATATATATATATATATATATATATATATATATATATATATATATATATATATATATATATATATATATATATATATATATATATATATATTCAGTAAATTTATCTTTATTTCTATTTATTATTAATTTTTTATGTTCATATGTTACAATTGGCCTATGTGCAAAATATCTGAGGTTGATTTAGAGTAAAATAAACCTAATTAATTTAAATTTTTCTGTTTTATATTTAAGGTTAAACTAAATGCTTATTAGTAATTTGAACCATATAAGAAAAAAAAGTTATCATATGAACGAAAATTTGTGTGTTGAACACTCCCATTCTTTTCATTCAGACAGTAAAGTAAAATGTACATGTATAGTGAAATTTAAAATTATGCAGTTTATAATTGAACAGAAAATTCTGTGTCAAATAATATTTAATATAAGTACATTTTACCATTAGTATTTAGTTTACTTTTACAAGGAAATTATAAAATGTTGAGTTTGTTTCAATTGGGAAAGCATATAATATCATATAAGTATATAAAAATTACCTCCATTTCATTGATAAACCACTTCATATGGGCTGTTGGTTTTGAAGGACCCGATGTACATGAAATATTTACAATGTCATCAATTTGATAAGGAGGATCTATTCCTTCGATGATTGGTCCGTTTGTTGGGAGAACTGTAAGAAAATAACAGTTATAAAATTTTGGATTGATTAATAAGACATGAGTATAGTGATAATTAGGTGTTGATGGATAAATTAGCTAAAAAATAGTTAAATACAAACAAATAAGTATGTCTATCAAAATT
The DNA here is from genome assembly GCA_037975125.1 of Latrodectus hesperus. Lineage (NCBI taxonomy): Eukaryota > Metazoa > Arthropoda > Arachnida > Araneae > Theridiidae > Latrodectus > Latrodectus hesperus. Next base: position 51,747,104 of record CM075859.1, on the reverse strand, counting down.
GATACTGTACAATATGCACTATTTTTAATCATTTTATATATTTTATCGTTGTGTTCAAAGTGTGTTATTTTTATGTGTGAATTCACACAATTTGTTTTAATAGTTATAGCTAATCTTAATGCATTAACTTACATATAGGTATATACTTTTGATTTTAGAGCACAATGAATGTTTCAGTACCATTTTCTTTAATAAACTGTATCTTTTTTACATATTTACTGTACACATTTCTCAATCAATAAAAATATTCATTGTTGCATTCTAACAAATAGATCAATATTGCTTAATAATCATAACATAATATCTTTGGAATAAATTTTCATATAAATAGCCTTAATGAATACAATAATTAATATAATAAAATAGGGAAATAATATTTTTTTGAATCAAAGGACACACAAAGCGGGTACTAGTGAAAATAAAACTTGATCATCAATAATATTTCTAACCATAAAATGATTATTAAGAATGAGTAAGGTATCTATATTGTCAATATTGATTTAAAATAAAATTATTAAATAATAAGAAAGTTTGTAAAATTACACAAAATAATATGATGTATTTTAGTAATGTAATTAGAGTTTAATGGGAGTTTTTCTCATTCTATTAATAAAAAGCATTTGATTATCTTAGTGTAAAGTTATAGCTTGCTAAAAGGTTTTCAATTAAGAATGAATGTTTTCCAAACTTAATAATTGTTTTGTTTCTGTCATATCAATTTTTAATCTTCAAAAATTAAGAGCCTCATTGAAATTAAATTGAAATGTTAAAGAATTTCACTCCATTAATAAAATCTCCATGTATTTTCAAAGAAAGATTTTACAAATCATTAAGCTGAAATTAATTTTCCACCATCTTCAACAATGGCTGAATGTGTTTCAGTGCGATCATTCTTTATAAGCGATTATTGACAAACAAAACTTCTCAAACGTCACAATAATTCTTTTGAGTTTACTGATACGATGCAATGATGAGTATTGTTCGGCTGTTGGGAAATTATTGGTGACGCGTGACACAACTCCATTGACAAAATCGTGATGTTGCCAAAAGGATTTTAAGAAATTTCGTTACAGTGTTTAGACCTTCAGAATAATTTAATTGACATTTTAAGAGAGTTAGCTCTAAATCCGAACCCTAAGGCATTATTCGACTTTCTTTCAATGATAAATGAATAAAGGATGAAAGTTTGACATAATTTAAGAAGTTTAACTGGAACTTAAAGAGATTTTCTTTTACGAAAATGTTTCAATATAATAAATGAATCAGGAAAGGGAACAAAATATGGCAAGTCAAATTAAAATTAATAAAGATATTTCTCATAACCATGCATATTATTTATCTCACTTGAAAAAGAGCAAAACTGTCTAACTCATTAATGATTCAGAATTTTAGAATAATAGCTTAAAGGAAATTTGCGTTTCCCTGAAAATTTACCGCAGTATAGGAAATGATCATTCATTTTCAAATCTTTTCTAAATAAAGGTTAGAATTACGAAATGTATAATTTATGAATTTTAAACTGTTTTATTAATAAAATATATAACTTAGTGACATTTCAGTTTTCGTAATCCCAAATTATGTTTACATAATGAATATTATGAAAGGAAAGGAAATATTTATATAAAAATTGTAAGCATTTTTAATAAATTTATTCAAATTATTTTAGTGAAAATTATTCATGCAAGAAAATTCAGATTTATTTTACCTTTTCTGTAACTGCTGTAATTGCTTTATTCGAAACTAATACTTTTTTTAAAAAAATAATTCATATGTTTTATTCAAATGTTTCGTAAGCATTTTTAAAGCAATCCAGTTAACTTATTGATATTTATTCACGAGACTTCGCAATATTTCTTAATTAAGTGGTTACATTTAAAGAATATGATTGTTATATATGAATTACTTACATTTTTAACGTAAACATTCACCTATTGCATGGAATAAAATGTGTAGAATTAAAAATAAATTAGAAGAAATGTGCATGCTTAATCATCAGAGAAAAATATTCACTAGAGTATGTCAGAAATCTTTTAATTTATCACATTTAGCTTGTAATAATAAATCTTTAACGACGCTATATTTTGAATCTTAATTTAACGTGTTTTATTTCATGCAAAACTTAATTGATGATAAAAATAAAAAGAAATTTAAATGTTAGACGCTTCATCAACTAATCAGAAGTCTTCAATGAAATATGTTGATATTGTGATTAAGGAAATTTTTAGAATTCCCAAACTTCCCATCAACTTCCCAAATGTAAAATACTCGTAAATTATAGCCACAAAAAAAAAACTCAAAGATGCTTAGAGAGTATTTTGCATTTTCTTCTTCAATGAGATTCCGATTACCTCTTCAAAGTATGATACCGTTTGCTAGGTAACAAAAGGAATCGTTGCTATAGCAACTGAACAGAACTCGATGCTGAAATATTTTCAACACTTTTGAATTGTTATATGAACAGAACATTATATTTTAAATTTTTTGAAAATTCAGATTTTAAAATTTTTCGATGAAGATATGTGGAATTTATTCATAAATTAATGGATATTAAAAACTGTTGAGTTACAAAAGAAGTTAAAGATTGTAAATTAACCAATTTGATAACATACATTCTTTCATATTTTACGTAGCAACGAAACCCAAAATATAAGAGTTAAAAATGTATTAACATTTATTTTATTGAAGATATATTGCCAGTTTAATATTTTTCAAAAAATTTAAAGCATTATCCTCAAGTTTATTTTTGAGATAAATTTCTTTGAAACACTTTTTCATACAATTTTTAATTCTATAATAAAACTAGTTATAGTGAAACACGCTTGTACTATTTTAAATATTTAACATTTTTATTATATGTTACCGAATCATAGTAAAAGTAAATTACACGAAAGTGCTATATTTAATATTCAATTCATTTATTCTTTAGTTTTTTTTAAAATCGTTGATAAAAATTTAAATATGAAATTGAAAAAAAATTATTGTTTTATGATGCATCTGTAAATCTATCAATAGTAATTTGTTTTTTCTGCAAATGTCAAACATAAATTTTAAAAAATTTCCGAATTTAAAAATGTAGAAAAAAACTTTTATTATAAAGAATTGAAAATTATTAATTAAAATAGAAAAAAAGAAGTAAATCAAAAGAAAAACTATTAAAAAAATAGCAGCATTTACATTTAACAATGTTTTCCTCCAAAAAAATAGTAACACCAAAGGGAATAACAAAGATGCGTTACTAAAATACTTTGGATTGATGCATATATACATTTTAAAAATATTGAGCTAAAGAGAAAATACGATTTTAAAATTTTGTAAAATTTGAAGTTTGAGTCAATTTTCTGTGTAATTTTAATTTAAAATTTATAATATATGAAATATTCGGAATCTTTGTTAATTTAATCTTTACATTAATTTAAAGTTTATAAGTATCTAAGTAAAATCCTTAAATGTGTGAAAAGCTGCTAAAAGTGCTGGAAACTTAAAAAGTTAACAAGAGACAATTATTTAATGATTCTACTTTAAGCAGATGTGTGTGTGTATGTACGACTCTCACATGAAGTTAATTTTAACTTTTTTTAAGAAGCTTTTCTAGACTTATTTTTCACCTTGAATAAAATGAAACCATGAATAAAATCAGTTGCTGATTAATTCTAAAAAAGTAAATGTAATGATAGCAATATAGATTTTTTTAAATTATTTTATTTATAGACAGTCATTTGTTTTACAATTTCAAATATTAACGTCACAGTTTGACAGTATCATTGAATTAGATATATTGACACTGAAAATTTCTATTAATGATTATGAAACTGATGTTTTGATAACCAATCTGTAAAATTTTGAAGATCCTATAGTTTCCTTTGTAAAATTATAAAAAAGACAAACTAGTAACAAAAGCATATTACTGAAATTAATATTTATTACTTAATTAATAAAGCATTTCTAATTGCGAAAAGATTTTCAAACTTAAAAATAAATAAATAAATAAAAAAAACTTTAAATTAAACCCATTTTTAAAAATAAAAATATAATATAATGTTAAGATAAATTTGATTGGTAATATTGCCCATTAATGATTCATTAAAGCATATATTTCGAATTTATAAACAGTGGAATATAACACAATGTGAATAAATCTTATAGGCATATTATACGATAAAATTTGAATTGTTGTGTAGCTAGAACTTAACCTCTTTCTCATGAGAGAAAATACGACCAAGTGCTATAGTTTACCACGAATTCTAAGCCCTTAGAAGCATCCATGCCTGCGATAGTAATCGAACTCACGAACTGTTTAACTGATGAATTATTTCTAACCCTTCATTAAAATGTTACTCAAAATGTAATATACTCATTAAGAAAACACAATTCTTACCACTGGAATCAAATAGTAACATAATCATTCGAAAAATGTGATCATGAAATTTTCAATACTCTAATTTACTTATAGCACAACCTATTTTCAAAAAAAATATTACTTAAAGGTATTTGTTACTTCCATCGCTTAAGCATTGGTCACGATTAAACATTTGCTGAAAATGACACACATAACTAACTTTAAGCAGCCATAGTTATTGGCTACAAGAATGAGGTTTTGAAAATACGATAAAAAAGATTTCCGATCTTTTTACATCATTAATCTAATATACACTGCTAGACATTGAAAATGCAACACCAAGAAGGAATTGCCATAAAGTGACGAAACTCTGCAAACAGTAAGAGACAGCAATGAACAACAAGTGATCTGTAGTTCGAAATAATATGCACAATAAAGTTCGATAACAGGGTCGGATCATTAGGTTGTGGGACCACCATGGACGGCAATACATCCATTAACACGCCTAGGTGCAGAGACAACGTGAGTACGGATGACATCCTGAGTAGTGGCTATCCAATCAATGTCAAAAATTTGCCAAAGTGCGTCTTCTGAAGGAAGCAGTGTCAGGGTCTGCAAATGTCATCCAATCATATACCAAACGTGTTCGATTAGTGAGAGGTTTGACGAGCATGGTGGCCAGGGAAGCAACTGTACACTTTGCAGGGCATTTTGGCTGATACGAACAATGTACGGTGGGGTGTTATACTGCTGATAAAGGTCATTGGGCACCCTCTGAAGGTAGAAGAGTGTCACCAGCCGCAGAACGTAATCTACGTAACGTTGGACTGTCATAGTGCCGTGAATACGAACTAGAGGTGAAATGGAATCGTATGCAATGACACCCCAAGTCATGATGCCGCTTCGTCGCGTGGTGGTACTTTCCACAACTGCTATAGGATTGGATTTGTCTCGACGTTGGTGCCACATTCTTACGGGGTGATTATCACTGAAGAAACAAAAGCTTGACTGATCTGAGAAGACGATCCGGTGCATTCTGTCATCCACATCGCTCTAATTCGGCACCATTCTAGACGTTGTCATCTATGTTATCCTAAGTCTTCTTAAGGGACTTCATGAACGCAGGCTAGGAACCAATCGATGGCAAATAGTTCTGCTCGATAAGGGAGCATCCACTGTGCTTTGCACATGCTTCAGAATTTCGGCAGACGTGCCTAGTTGGGCTGCTACCACCTCCCGTTGGAAACGATGATCAACGCATGCTGATGTCACTCTGGCTACACCGGCACCACGCAAACGTTCCACAACTCCTTGTGTGTGTGTGTTCCAACTATCTTCTTCACACACGGTGCACTGTATACGTGTCCAGGTGTTTGTCAGCTGTGATTTGCCATAAGGACCAACCTGTTTTCCTTAGTAAAATCACCGTGCACCTCGTAAACTTGTCTGACTGCTGTAACTGACTCTGCCGACAACAGCCTGACGTTTTCTGCTATTACAGACGTCCTTTTCTATAAGATCAAATTTTAAACAATTATTTTCCAAGAGGTGTCAGTATTGCCGGTTCCTCACCTTATAATTACACCTTACTATGCCGGTTCCTCACCTTATAAGTTATCCTACATGCACTGAAGAGCTGCAAATTTCACATCATTTGCGTAACTTAGTAAGGTGTGTCTATCTGAAAATTTGAATAATTTTCTGACCACTCCTTCCTGTTGTTGCAATTTCAAAAATGGAAACAATTCAAAAGTGCTCAGGGTTACTGAGTAAAGTTTTATATGTTGTTATATATAATGCGTTATTTATGGATTATTTTTCTCATACCTATAATTCATCTTCTTTTTCTTCTTAGTTGGATTTAAAAGTCAACTTACTTCTGCTAAAGTAATAAGTGTCAATCATAACTCTTAATTTAAAACCGGGAAGACAAGTATTTCTGCAAAAATATTCTATAGCAGAAATGCAGGCATAGCAGATATGCTTTATATAAGTTTACCATGAATATCTAAACTAAGGATTTACATGTTTTTAATGAATTATAAGTATTAATTTAATTGATTTAGTCAAATTTTCATTACGCTTATAGAAAGAAAATTTATAATAAAATAATTAAAGACATGATATTAATATCTAAAATAAGCAATTAATCTAGCTCATACCAATCTAAAAATTGAAAATAATTAAAAATATAATATGTTTCAAAACTATATCAACACTTTTAAATTTATTTTAAATTAACTACTTAATCGTTTAATGCATTTTCATTTATAATCAGATTTTAGAGATTTTTCTTCATATCAGTTTGAAATTTTTAGCTTAATTTTGATGCATTTCTTAAAACATGAAAATAAAAAAAAACTTCTCAATAAAATTTAATTTTCCATAATAATTTAGGTAGCAAAGGTAATTTTCTCAATAATTGTAAAACAAAGCGTAAAAACAATCTAAAGACTGTGGTTACTCATCTGTGCAAGGATTCAACTCAGCAGTGAACAAAGAAGTTTCCATGTAATGCCTACGTTAATAAACCAATTTATTTGGTAACGATGTAAATTAATTTTATGTAGAAGCACAGCTTTCTTAATAGAGTTCAAAATTAATTATGCTGAGGAAAACAGTTTGATTTCCATGATGAAAGTGATAAACCAAATTGTCCGTCATTAGCATTATTTTAAGTTAATTTCATTCATTTAAGCATTTAGCTTTTTTATGTTTGTTTCTGAAGGACTTAATTTAATACTTTGCAGACGAGAACTCTGATTATACTGTGTTTAACGATAAAAATGACTTCTTGAAAGAAACTATAAGAGCTTAAGATTTGTTTTTTCGATTTTTTTGAAGTTATTTTTCACTGAAAATGGAAAGCTAATTTAATGGGCAAGCATGTGTTCCTGACATTTCGTGTTCTTCTATTTCGAGACTGGCTGCACCGTACAAATTTCCGTCAAGTATAGAGTCATATTTCTTCTAAATATATTTAATGGTAAGTGGATTTTTACCCTGAAGCTACCTTCTAGCCTCCCGGCTCTCACCAAAGTGATTTGCATAACTGCATCAGATCAGTTCTTTAGTAAGGGGCATCCGTGTTTGAAGTAATGTAATAAATGAATTTAGACATGCTTCGTCTATGTTTTAATGAAAAAACGAAGTCATTATCATAAGGAAGAAAAACATTTTTTACCCACTTTAAAGAAGTCTAAATAAATATTGATAAGATGATGTGATTAAGAGTTGATGATGATTTAATCATGTATGAGGAGGGGACGTTTAATTTGTTGTCAGACGAGAGAGAATAGCTAAATTCGATATCTGGCTGTCTTTAAGCATTAAGCAAAGAAATAACCTCAGATTTATTAGAAAGTAATTATGTTGAATATTTTATTTCAGCTTTCTTTCATTAAGCTTCATATTTGTTTGATTAAATATTTACGGATGGATGAAGTACAAAATTATAAATCAACTTTTATTGCACGAGTTAATATGAAAATATATCTTTATAAAAAATTTCTTCTTTTTTACTGTCTCTTGCTTGTGGTTTTTTAAACATTTTTAATAAATCCTTTCATTAGTAAATTTTAATTGAAAATAATTTAGCATTAAATGTTTTATATATGTTCAGCAGGAGATTTTGTTAAATAAAGATAAAAATACAAGCGCAAATATTGACTGAAGTATTGTTGATTTTAGATTATATATATCATTAATATCTTGTCTTTTGTACGCGGCTCAATGTTTACATAAAAAGTTAAAATAAAAAAGTTAAAATGAAAATATTAAGCACAAAATCTAATGTTTCATAGTAACGTTAGAAGTTAAAAAAATTAATTTAACACCATTACACTTCACAGTTGTATTGATATAAAAATTTAATATTTAGTCGTAGATATTTAATGCATTTATCTCATTGATAATTAAGATATTCTTTCTTCGTGAATCAGAGAAATAAAAATTCAAAAATTCTTCAACTCCCGCACATTTTTGATTCAAAAAAGTAAAATTATATAAATGATGAACAAGCACAAAGATTAAACTTTTTTAAAATATAATTAAAATTCCACATTAAATTTTTAAATGAATCACTGATTTTTCTTGATTGAAACAAAATAAATGGAAAAATATCCTTAATTTTTTTAAAAAAGTATTCAAGTAAATATTTAATTTTTTTAATTTAAAAAGTCATTCGCTTTGTATTTTGTTAGAATTTAAATATGATGAAGTAACTAGTTTTATAAGTTTGCATAATATTTCCAATTTTTCAATACTTTAAGTTTATGATTCTTGTAATAGTATGCATCAATCAAAATGACATTATTATTATTCATTAAATTACAACAGGTTAAAATGAAAAAATCATACTAATTTATACAAAAGATTTTACTATTTTTAGCTGTTACATTTTTTTTTTTCAAATTTTAAATCAAAATTTTCTTATGTATTATATATATATATTAAAAATTAAGATTTATGAAATAAATATTAAACTTTCTATTTGATTACAATCACAACATAATGAACTAACGATTTCTGAATAAATATACATACGAAGTGTCTAAATTTCTTGATAGTATTATTATAAAATAGTTTCTACAACATGTTTCTTGAGAAAACTATATACTTTCTAAGGGATTTACATTTATCCTGTATATTGTATTCTTGTAATATTGGCCTTCTTACTGAAATCTGGTGTTTTATGTACCTAAAATAAATTTTATCTTAAAAGAAATTTGTAAGACTGTATTTATTTTGACAACAATATTAAGGATAATATATTTTAAAACTAAAATACTTTCGATTAAAGTTAAAATGTCTGTGATATCAAACCATAAAATCTAGTCCCTTTAGGGAAGAGCTCATTAACTTGATGTGAAATTTATTTTATACAAACAAGATTGTGTGTGAATGAGAAAAGTACATTGGCTTTAATCCATTCTAATGAGAAAGTAAGACGAGTTTTTATTATATTCTCTAGAATTTCAGGTCATTAATTTGTGTCCATAAAGCTTAATGTTACGTTAGAAGAACATGCGTAGTAATGTTTTTATGAGTTTAAAAATCACTACTTTAGATGTGATTTTCTATAATTTAAAATTTTATTTTAAAAATTGTTTCAGACATGCCTTTTTTCTAAATTTATTTAAAAGATATTGTATGTTTCATCAGTGTAACAAGATAAATTAAAAGCAATGATGAATTTCATACTTCAATGGTTTAATTTTTTGGATAATAGAAACATTAGGGAATCATATAAACAACGTTTACTCATAAAATTGAATTTAATAAATCATTCTTTTGACTGAGAAATTTATATGTTGAATTAAAAAATATGCAATAATGATAAATATTGAATTTCTTCCATGTTTTATTTATTAAAAATAACAAAATTAATTCATTACTTGCTCTTGTGAGGCAGTCAGTATATTACATTAATATCTCAATTCGTTATACTTAGGCAGTTTACGAAAATTCTTCATTTACCTAAAGAATATCAATTATTAAATCCCTATAATTGTTAAATTATTATTGTGATTAAAATTAATATCTCCAAATTAATAATAAATTCGCTGGGACTGACATAAAAACAACAGTCAAAGCGTCACGCATCAGATGGCTGGGCCACCTCTACAGACAGACAACAAGAAGCAGAAGCCCTGATCTATACTTATAGGTTATCAGGTTCAGCCCCTTCCTAATTTCTAGAGAAATAGATACAAAGTACAACGTGCCGTACGCCCACTTGGAAACGCTACCGCGGCTGTAATCAATTGAATATTTGATTACAAATTTGGAACTTTAAGGCCTACAGTGGTCTACAAAGTAGTCTACTGTGAAAGCTTCATGCTCAGCCTACTAAAAAGATGCCGTTCTCAAAGATCGAAGGAACAAGAAAAAGGGGACGACCATCCACAAGGTGGCTAGATGATGTTGAAAAGTACATAATGATATTAGGAGTCAACCGATGGCGGGCCCTTCGCCCCTGACAGGGTCAGATGGAGGAGGATTTGCGAGTCAGCCTTGGCCTGCAAAAGGCTGTTGTGCTTATGAAGAAGAAGAGGAAATTAAGTATTGGAAATGTGTACTTACAACTTCTTTAGCTATGTTTTCTTATAATATTATTATTTATTTAATAATAATGAAATAATTATTGCTATTGCATTAGCACAATTCAAGATAAGCATACCTGATATTATGTTTCATGTTATTTAATTTTAATCAAATAAAATGAAAAATTTAGACAAGTTTAAATAATGAATAAATTGTGTGTAATAACAATTCTGTAAATGTCTAAATATATTTATTATTTTGTATAACATGTCCTTATTAGAATAATATATCCATTGTTGAGTAGAATCATTTCTTCTAACTAGGAAATAGTAATTTCAAAACGTTTCACATTTACTTTATGATCAAAAATAATTTTTTTCTGAATATAAATGATGTTGTAATAAATATAAGAATAATAGTCAACATAAGAATAAAGTTTTCTTTTTTGAATTAAATGTAATATCATAACACGTTATATATAAATTGTTTCCTTCAAGCCATTTTTATGTACTTGTTGTTATGGTATTTTCAAATACTTTGTATATTAAATATATAATCTTTAAAATATTAACATAATAGGCGTTCAATATGAATATAATGTTTGTTATTTTGGCATTATAAACATGAAATGAAATAAGTAATTTCTAACTTAAATCCAGTTATTCCGGAAGTGGAGTAATATATTCATTTCTTAGAAAATTTTGGTGATAGCATAAATGCTTTATGGATATAATATTTTCCACTTTCTTAGAACTTAAAATTTGCATATTATTTTTTCATAATCAATTATTTTGCTATGTGGTTGAAAGAGTAAAAAATGAATGCAATTCTAATTAAATTAATTTTATATTTGGAATAACAAAAAATTGTTTTTCAATTTCTTAAACTAATACTCTCAAGTAACTGCAATATAAAATAAAGGAAGACTCACTAAGAATCATTGAATATTCTCATTTTATAGTATAATTTAACAATTAATAATATATATTTATTGTGGTGTTTTTTTGGAAAAAAATAACATCAAAATTCTTCATAGCGTAGAATGGTTATATAATTTTAATAAGCAGATATTTTCAATACTTAATTTAAAAATATTCGCCTGCATTTTTCCCCATGTATGAAACATTATTCGGAGGTTAAATTCCATTAAATGAATATTGTGAAATGTATTTTTCATAGTAAAAAATCCAATATATTGAATCATTTTTATATCATTAAAATTTTGTTTGTTTCCTCAATTAAGTACTCTTGCTTTCTTCCCATACATAAATGTTTCTTTTACGTTGATTGGCAAATTTCCAAATTTTTAGCACAATCTATTTTTATTTAGAATCATATTTTAATTTGTACAAAATATTTGATCCCTGAAAAATGGCAATTTGAATGACATGAAAACATATACGTTTATAGCATAAAATGTATTTAATTTCGAAAACATTTGCACAGCTTAAAATTTCAAAGATTCATTAATTAACATGGCTTATGATATTTATATTTAAATAAGAATTAGGAATATTTTAGGAGCGGAAGAAACGAAAAAAAATGACAGTTAAATAAGTGAACTAAAAATGTGAAGAATAAAATACAAGCTGTATAGTACAGATTAATGTAATCAAAATGAAGAAATAAATTATCATGTTAACTCCATATATTTATTGTTAGAACAATGTCAAATATTTTATTATTTAGATTAACTTGTGAGAGAATATATTTTTCTGCTTCAAATATTTAAAGACAAATAAATTTTTAAAAAAATTATTTTAGACAGCATTTTTAATGAACAACTTGTTTCAATATTAATATGGAAACCATTTTAAGCTGCATATTCCATAAATATTTGCCATACAATTTTAAAGATATAAAACTTTTAAGCTTTATTTTTAAAAATGAATTTTTAATTATCTTAATTTAAAAAAAAGAGGGGAGGAATAATAACTAATTTTCAGCTAGGATATTCATTGTTTATATAATTTCATTTCAAACTATGAATTATTAATAAAAATAGAAATAAAAAACTGAAAAGTTGAGAACAATAAGTAATATTTGAAATCAACTTTTTTGAATTATAAGATAAATTTGTATTTTTTTTTATTCAAACAAGCAATAATTATACGATTTTATGAAATTATTAAGCTAACTATTCATACAATATTCAAATCAAAGTGGCTCATAAAAAATTTATTCAGTTTAATTTATTACTCTTATTATACTACTGCTTCATTTTGCTTTTCAACAAGAAACATTTTTAGTAACAAGTTTTGGTTAAGATATTTAAACTGTTATTACGACTTTATTATTTTTAAAGAATTAATTTGACCATTTCCTTTTTGGGCTAAAATAAATATCATTTACTATTATAAAATATTTGTTAAAATTATTTCGCAAAATGTTCATGATAAGAAAACTAATATATATTTTTACATGGTTTAATAAAACTATATATAAATATTCCTATTAATTCAAAATACTAATGCTTAACATCAAACTTGAATATTCTTAAATATAAATTTTAGATCAAGTGGTTATATATTTTTTCCCTTAAAACACACATAAACTAAAAAGAAACGCAATCGTTGATTAATTCAAAGATACATTAAAAGCAATATCTTATAACACATAAATAATATATATTTATTTTATAAATTTTTGGATTTATAATTTTGAAGTCTTTTTTGCTATATTATTTTACATATCCATATAAAAACAATGATATTGAAATAACTATTTACTTTATTGATCTATCTAATAGTTCTTTCTCCAAAATATAAAAACTAACTTTGCATTTGAGATTTAAAATTTTATCTTTCAATTACAAACATTTCAAATGCAATTATTACATTCATTTTCAGTCTTAAAATAATTATTTGATATTATAAAATTCTTTTGTATCTTAAATTATTTGAAAAAATAAAATTATTTGATATCTTAAAATATTATAATTGCAAGTATTGTAACTATAATAATTTAATAATATCGTAATTTATTAAAAAGTTAATATTTTATTAAAATTGTATGAATGAATTTGTAGTTTATAAAATACTTTAATTAATTATTTATCTTCTAGATAATAAGTCTTGAGATAAAAAATATTATATACTATATTTAAAAAATTAAAAAATTAAACTATTAAAAAATTAAAATATACTATATTTCTGCTTATTTACCTATTATAAATTTCATGCATAATATTGTATTTAGTTTTATAATTAAATTGGACAGTGTTTAAATAAGATGAAATTTATATTTTTAACCTTTGGATAAGTACTCTAGATGCAGAAATAATATAAAATGGTGTTATATTTTGTGCTAAAAAGTTACATTGCCAAAATGTTAATATTGTATAAAAATTATCTCTCTCGTTTAAGCGCTCACATTTATGGCTATTAATTAAATTGTCTTACATAAGCTATTCAAAGAAAAATATCTGAAAATGGTTAGAGTTTTGTTTTTAAATTTGAGATTCTGAATTAATAAAATAAAATAAATGAACGTAAATACAATTTAATAAGTGTTTAAACATTTTATGTGTGGAATTTACAAAATTATAATTTTCCCTTCTGCTTAAATTTTAAAAAAATTATGAAATTAAAATTTGATAAAATTATCCTAAATTAATCACAATTTCATTCAAATGTAAATTTATTGCAAAAAAAATCGTTTGAGGAAGTAAGTTAATTTTATTTCTAAAACTTATTTCATATGAGTTCTTAAGAAAGTGCATATAGATGATAGAAAATAGTTATTTTACTCAAACTATCTTTAATACTGAAAATTGTAATTTATCTTAGCAGTGAAGCTTTTATCTATCTTAATAGATTATGAAATCAAAATATATGTTTTCATGGCATTATAAATATATATTTCATTATCATTGGAAATTTAAGGGAAACTTTCGAAAATTCTTGGACGAGCAAGTGTTTCTTATTACTAAAACAAAAATATCGTAATCAATTATGTACATCGATAAACAAGTGCTAATGTCTCGCGTACATCAAAATTAGAATGGTTTATATGATTTTTTGTATCTACGGAATTAATATGTGTGTACAGCATGAAAACAAAATATACTTTCAAATCAACTAAATTTACTTTCTTAGTTTAAGTAGTAAGTATGAAATAAGTGAAAATTAGCATTGATCAGTAAAAGTGAAATCTTTGTTTAACAAAATTACAAAAAGAGCGGGATGAATTAAAAAGTAGTTCATTAAATGATATTTTAATTTCTTTTAATGTCCAATTGATATCAAAATAAAAACATTTTCATGTTTACTTCAAGCCAATAAAGCATCAGTCTCCTAGAAAATGTGATCCTTCTTAAATTATAATACTCTACACAGAAATTAACACTTCCTGATGATTAAACATCTGACAACTTTTTTTTGTTTCGATTTATAGCTTCTGTTAACACAAACAAATATCTGATACATGTTATGGTAGTTAAAATTTGACACAAACACATTACAAAGGGAATTATAAATACACTTAAAAATTGCACTGCTACTAATTATTTTAAAATCACGTTTTCTTAACTTTAAATGGCATTTTGATCCTTTAAGGAGAAGTTCTATAATGGCGACCATAATATATCAGCAGTTAGATGTTAACAGATATCAATGAAGATTTATATCCAAATTAGAAAAAAAATAAAAAGTGAATCATGTATCATATTATGCTTTATCTTTCAATTAATATTTGGTAAGGTAAATTTCTGTCACAATCGATATTTCTAAGAAGCAATTCTTTGATCATGGGTACATTATTCATGTATTTAAAATGTGCGTTTTTAAATTACTTATTTATAATTTATTGATTACATGTATAAAAACTTGTGTCACTAAACAGGGCTTTCAGAGAGCCACATGTGAAATTTTAAACACATTTCTTACATCTTCTCATGTTAAAATTATTTTACATCACTTCAGAAAATCAAAAATAATCTTTCAAAAATATTTTTTAACAGAAAAAATAAGAAACTTTTTTTCAGTTTGTAATAAGTTAAAAATTAATATACAATTTTGGCTAGTAAAAATGACGAAATAAAATTGGGAAAGTTTTGTTTGATGTATGTTATTAAGCAAAAAGGTTACGAGATACATCAAACTTGAATATATTCTAAATATTATATATCTAAAATATATAAAATAAATTTTAAATATTTTGTAACCAAACGAATGAAATGCGTGATTTTAAGCCATATATAGTTCCAATTAAACAATATGTTATGTAAAATTAACGAATTTATTTTTTCTAATTTTATTTAAATTATATCATAAAACTCACGATAATTTAATTGCATTTTATAAGTTTTGAAATTATTTTACCCTAATATATTCTATTTCACAAGTAATGAAATTTGAATTCTAATACTTTTTAGCTCAAAATATGATGGAGTAAACATGCATTAAAAACTTTATCTTGATTTGAGTTGTTAAAAAATGAGTTGTGATAGTTCGCTTTTTATAAATTGCGTATGTTATTAAATATAATATCCATGCAGTTGCTATGCAAAAACTAATTCCCATTTATTTCATTTTCAGAGAAAGAGAAATTTACAGAAGTAAAAATGCTTAAAATGTAATAAAACCTAAACGTTACCATCAGAAAGGTATAGGGGTTGAAATGAACAAGATAAACTTTCTAAAGCGTAAGAATTAACACTCTCTTATGCTTTTGTAATGTTTTGTACTAATAGCGACAAAAGCGTTAAAATTGCCTTAATGAGAAAAAATAAGCTTGACAAATAAAAAATGAGCCAAGATTTAATTTAGACTCTGGATGGAAAATAAAATGCAACACAAAAGCAATTTAAGTCACGTTAATTTGCGAGTTTTCTCGGAAAAGTCAAATATGTAACTTTAAACTGTTTTCTCGCTTCTTAAGTGCTTCATTCAGTCTTGTCTTCTTCAGTTTTATTTTTGCATTTAAGAAAATTTCATATAGTAAATGCTCACTTCTAAACTCTTATTTCAACAGCTTTCAAATCAATAAAAAAATATAGTGAGATGAAATAGCGTTATAATTTGATCAATACATAATTTTAATCAATAAAACATTTTTCTGAAGTTCACTCTTCCTCAGGTTATAACACAAGAACTCTGATATAGAGAATTAAAATCTGTAGAGATTATTTTACTTTTTTTTTAATTTTATGTGTCTAAAGAAATTCGCTTAAACTTCAAATGGAGAAACATTTAATTATTAATGTTATGGAAAAAAATTCAATTTAAAGAATTTTAATACTTTCAAATTCTTATATAAACTCACTTAAATGAAAATAGAGTGAACATGCAAGTTAAATTTAGAATTATAAATAAGATATTTAAATACATGTCATTCTCCTTTTACTCTGATATGTGTAAGTTATCATTATACTCTTGGTATAAATATCCTTGGTGTATCTAAGTAAAATTGGATTAACATCTTTAGGACAAATAATATTAAGAGTCCATTTATTATCTTTATTTTATATTCAAACTAAAACAAATACAATGTATGATAGGATGATTTATGTCATTCGAATTACTTTTTGATTTTATCGCTTTTGTTACTTTATTAGCAAAGTTGATTTAAAGATTAATTTTAAAAATTAAATACTTGTCACAGATTGGTACAGTATTTCCTAAAATCAAAAAATGTCTTAGCTTAAAATTTAGTTTTTAAAGTATTATTATCAAATTATGATGATAAATACTTTACTAGCTCATTTATGTACAGGTATCATACAATAAATAAGAAAAGTCCATTGAATAATCAAAGTAAACTTAATTTCTGACAGACTTGGTGAGATATATTTTGCTTAATAGTAAGCACACACATATAAAACTGTGGTTTTATTTTTTTCTATGTGATGAAGTAGAATACAAATAATTTTTTATTAGTGTATTAATCATAGAAATTTTGGAATCTAGTTTGCTTTTTTGTACCTTTATAAAATATATTTTTATAAAAGTTATTTATTGTTGAGGGAATATGTAAAGGAATTACAGCTAAATTAAAAAGAAACAATACTGTAAACAATTGTTTTTAGAATTTGAATTTATTACTTTATTATTTACACATATATTTGGAAGAGAGATTGTTTTTATTGTTTTTCTTTTTTCCATTCATTTAATTTCCACTTTAAATTTTGCCACTAAGGTTCCACAAGAGAAGGTTATTATCAATAGAAGAATAGAGGATTCATTTTTTATTCATGAAAACGTCTTACGCAATAATCATAATTATGTATTTTTGCTTCTCATCAATAATTTCTATCATCAATGAGGTATTAAAATACTTGTAAGAAATACTTCACAAGAAGTTTGCATCATTTAAAATGTGAATTTTGCTTCATGAAAATTTGCGTCTTCTAAATTTTTTTATATACATATTTCAATTTTAGAATTCAAACATTAATGAATTAAAAGTCACATCAATCAATTTTATACAAATTATTAAACCAATAAATTTTAATAAACATCATTTTAATGTTTTATAAAGGTAGAAAAATCATGTTTTTTTTTAACTAAATATATTCATTATTCAATTTTGCTAATTTAAGGTATTAGCTGTTTAAAAGATTAGATATATTTGCTTTATATTTTTATTGAAAAGAACTTTATAATGAAATTTCCGATACACATAAATATCACTAATTATAGAAACTTATAGTGTTTCTTGATGAAATATGTTAAGATTTTTCAATAAAGTTTTAGATCTTACAATGATTTTAATTATTTGAACTTCATTTTAATGAAAATTGATTTCAAAAATTTAGATTACTTTCCTTAGACAAAAAATATTTGCTTTTCCATGTCAGAAATATGAAATGAAAAATTTTGAACGAGTTTAGTAATATTTGTTACTAAACTCTCAGGTTAGTAGTAACTTAATTATAATTGACAGTTATTTTTAACATAATTTAAAAGCAAAATTGTTGTATGTTTTGGGTTAATTGATTAAAGCTATGTAACCTATACGCAATACTGATATTAACGTTTAGCTGACATATATAGGAAACTTCTTTTATTCTCTATTATACATTGCAGTAATTCTTATTTACTGTTTTTACAAAATTTTAACACTTTTAAATTGAATTAGAATTTTTTAATACAGGATTTATTTAATTTATTATGTTTCTCAATTTTTATTGTAGATTAAGAATCACAGCATCCATTAAGGAAAGCTGTGAATGTAATATAATTTTGAAAGTAAGAAAATAGGCGCTGATGATCTCAAAAAGAAAAGGGTTATCAAACATGCTTTATGCATCGAGTTTAATTATATTTCGTTTACGTTGAAGAGCTGAATTGAATTTATTCCTCACCTACGATGTATCAATTCTATCGCCCACTGAGGATTGCAAATACTGTTTGGTAATTTTTTTATCTTGGCTGATTTGTGATTTTTTTTCATCAACGTTTACTCTTTCAAAATTCTGAGAACTTTTTCAATAAAACAATTAAGCATATCTTTTTCATTTAAAAAAACTAATAATAATATACTATGATTTTAAAGGTTATTGTTATTTGTCAAAGTAGTTTGTGGTCATCTGAATATCTGTAAATATATAAAAAAATAGCTATCTTGAAGATTAAAAAGTTCTATATAAATTAGTAAATCCTCCTATATGAATAAAACATTGATTAAATCAGCCTGATACTTCAAGATAGAAATAAATAGAACAGGCATTTTATGTTATTCAAAATATAATATATTTGAGTTAGATTGTGATATATTTTGCGAAACACAATTACTGTGATTTCTTATTAGATTTTTATCTTCATATATAAACAAGCTGAAAATATTCTACTGTCATGAGTAAAAATGAAATTTTATGCACTTATTATTCGTCCCACATTATTAAATGTTCTATATTAATTAGCGGATATATTTTTAATCATATTAGTAAAATTATATGCATACTTTTAGTAAAATTATTAAGAAACGGAAATTAGTTAACAGGACCAAAGTTTTAACTTTCGAATTCTCCCTTTACAAGAGCAGTTGAATAAACCTTTTGGCAGAATTAACAAACTTCATTTACATACTATTTCATATTGATTTCAAGAAAGTTTTATTTTGAAATATTTTAACTGTTTCAAATTTTAAATACAGATTATAAAGATTACATAGCATATAAAGTAATAATATTTTATCATATTATCTATAGACAATAAGGTACTTTTCATTTTTCTAAGACTTCTTTCATTGATTAAAATTATTAAATATCGATATTTCTATTTACAGCGCAGGTATAATATTGAATTAAAAATTTTCATAAAATTACAATTAGAAACTATGATCTTCTTATGACAAAGTCGCGACACACGAAAATCCTCAATATAAAAACAGATTTTCTGATAAAAATGTAATTACACTTCAATATATTTTTATGAAAAAAATACATTTATATGCATATAAATGTATGTACATGCATAATATATACATACACGTTTATATATGGCGGCACAATAATAAATGTTAAGCACATTTTTATCTACCGAAACTGACATTTGATGGCTATTAAGGAATATAGGGTTAAGAAATGAGGAAGAATTCCCATCAGTTCTTAAGCAAGTTTCACATGTTAACTACAATTCTTTTGCTGGCTCTAGTTTACTGAGGAAACAACAGTTAGTCCCTCAAACCGAAACTTCCAGAACCCTTTCAATGACGTTTCCTTTCCTAACCCACAAACCTATTGATTACACCTAAACAAAGACAAGCTATAGCTGTGGCTAAATGTGAAAGCTAGAACCATTTAGATTGTACGTAAGTTACTTAAGGGCAAGAAGCTAGGCGCCTCACGTATGGCATAGCAATTACGGCCAGCGTTTATACTAGGGATAGTTGAGCTCCTCCGCTTTTGGTTTTGTTTTTAAGTGATTAGTGCGTTAGGTAAGTTTGTCAGTCGTCTTGTAATGGGCTCAGCAGGGAAGAAGCAATTTATAAAGTAATCAATGAAATGTTTCTTCTTTTTTATTAAGGTCTTAGGATGCTTTCGCCTGGGTTGATGTTAACAGCTGCTGGATTGGCTTTGAGTAATAATTCCCTTAGAATGGAATCGAGAAGTTTTCCAACACCAAAATATCAAACCAAAATGGGACAACCTTATTTTTTTGATGTGTACTAAGTTTAAAATATGCAATTTTTTGATGGAAGGCAATTTTTCACATTTATATTATTTGTATTTATAATCTGTAAAAGTTTATATTAAATTTTACACAGAGTTATTACTATAATAAAACACATTTCCCGAACTCAAATATAGTTATAACGAGAAATCTTCCTAATGCGATGGATATAAAAATTACACACTCATATAAAGATTCTTTTTTTAAAGGTAGATTCAGGTTCGATAGAAATAAATGCAACGGACATTTTTTTTATAAATGAAATCTAGTAACTATCAAAATATCTCATAACTTGAGCCCTATAAATAATTTTTTCGAAAGTAAAAGAAGTATTAATTAACTTAAAGATAAGAAATTTTCAAATGCTTTACCTTTATTTTATTTCATATTGCACTTATATTTGAAGGTAATTCTGACATATTTTTTATTTCTTAAATGCTTCTTTTCAAAATTTGTGTACATTAAAGTTGATAGCTTTTTATACGAATAACTTTGATCTATGACTTTACTATAAATTGAAATTAGCGTTAGAGAAATTGGGCATAGCTCTCGTTTTATAATTTAAAATATAATATAAAAAGGCAGCACAGTTCCTTATATCATTTATTATTAAAATTGAAATTTAATAGCAAATAATATAAAGTTTTATTTTTTCACTGAAATTTTTATTATTATTATCTTTAGTGTCTAAGATTTTTAATAAAGTTATTGAATTTATAAATATTAAAATTTATTATTTATGTATTAAGCATATCATTTGACTTTAGCCTTTTTTTCATAAAATTTGGATTAACCAAATAATGAAACCATTTAAATAAAGAAACTATACATATATAAATCAACTGTATATTAGATGTTAGTTTGAATTTTGTAATTAAACATTTTATTACAATTGGATAATTATTGCTATTATTAAAATAAAATTTATTCCTTTATTATGAAATAGTAATGTAAGTTATCTAAAAATATATTTGGAAAGCACTGATTTAATAAGGGAACTTAATATATTTTTGTAACATAATTTACAGCTTTATATCTTCAGAAATCATTGTAATAAAAAACATTACTTGCGGTGCTTTAAATATTAAATGCATTAAAAAAGTATTTTACAGTTAATTATATTATTGTTAGATTTGAGAGATGTGTACTTGTATCCACACACAAAATCAATAAGAATTTATTTCTTTTCCTATTTTAAGTTTCCTTTTAGAGAAAATGTAAAATTTTAAATTTAAAGTGCTCTGAGCTTTTAAAGATTTAATCCTGTCAGTACTGGTTAGTTAAAAGTAAATTGTTTTCTGGAGTATTTTACACATGGCCAAATTTCATGGTATGAGTTTTCTGATAATATATTCTAAAATATTTATGAAAGATACATTTGTAATAATTTTCATTTTTACTTGAATCACATAAAACATATTGAGCCATATATCCTTAAAAAGATCTGACAGAAATTCTGTGTATCAAAAGTCAAAATGCATCTTAGCATACTTGTCCATTCTGTGTATGTCCTCAAACAGATAGACAAAGTATGTATGGTAAGATCTTGAAATTTTATATCTAAGAAGTTTATAAATCTGAAAAGATCTGAAATTTCAGATATGTTTTAACTTGAATATTATATTGTTTTAGAATTCAGTGCAATTTTTAACGTAAAACTCGGTTTGAATACTATTTCATTCTCTTACATAAAGTGTATAATGCTCCTAAGTATACAGGTAGTTATCAAAATTATGGAAACACCTTATATTAAGGTAAAATCACTTATAAATGTGGCGTTGGACCACAATATGGCATGTAATACATCTTAGATTCACTTATGAATCAATTTATACAAGAACTGATAAATGTTTATAGAGATATTGTACCATTCTTCTTGGATATATTATGAAAGTTCTTTGAGAGATACCGATGTAGGTTATTGATTGCATCTTGACTACGCTAAAATATAAACCATAAAGGTTAAATAATACTGAAGTCGGTTAACCGTGAGAGCCAAGGAAGAAGTTTACTTTTATGCTAGTGTTCATTAAACCATGATTGAACAAGTCTCATTGAATGAATATGTTCATTATCATCCTGGAAAATTCCATCTCTTGCAAAATACAATGTTTGCAACATAAAATGGACCTGGTCAGTTAAAGCTTCTTTATACTTATTTCAAGAGATTATTTTTCCAGAGTTATGACTGATCTAGCAGAAAAACTTGTCAGACTACCCATACCATGGTAGACCCACCTTTATTCTTTACATTTGGAAGAAGACAATCCTGATCATAGTGTGCAGATGTCCTCAAAAATGCACCCGTCCTGTTGCAGGGAAAATTGTGAAATACGATTCTCAGACAATACTACTTTCTTCACTTATCAGTCGGCCTGATTTTGTAAGTGTGACGCCATGCAGACAACGTTTACCATTAACATCTGTGATGAAGGACTTGAGAATGGCTGCTCTGTCTTTTTTATGAAGGTGACTTCTAACTGCAACTATTGGCACAAACGAATCCAAATGCTGAATAAGCTCTGCGTTCACTTTTATTAGAGTTCTTTGCTTTTTAATCATTACAATCCACTTTAATTCTATAATCGGTCTATTTCACTCATATTCCCTTTCCATCCAACACTTAGATTTGCCAAGCGTTTCATCTTGTGTTGGGTGTTTGCTGTTTAACATTAGACACTGTGCCTCTAGAAAAACTTAAAAGTTAGGATGTTTCTGACACTGTTGCTGCAGCTAGACGGGCTCTTATAATTTCACTTCTTTAAAAATCATGAAAGCCTGATATTTTACGCTTTTGAAAAAATCCACTAAACTCATAGAACTTCAATAAAGCTACCACAGTCAATCAGAATATACAAATTTCTATTTACAAAGAGAACCTGGTTTATATTATAATACTTTAATGCGTACAAAAAGCGTTAAAATGTCACTTTTATTCACAGGCGTTTCAATTATTTTGATAATCTCCTATATAGAAATCTCCTACTTAGAAAATTAAATAGATACCTGAAGGATTGAAAGTGCATGGTTTCAGTAAAAAATGCAAAATTTGAAAACTCTCCACTGTTCATAGAAACCCGTAGCAATGAGAACGGAAAAATTGTCTCGTTGGATAAATTTCATTTTAAAATATTGAGCAAATATTGTTTTTCTTTTATTTAATAGAATAAATTAATGAGCGAAGATTTTCTGCTCAACTAATTTAAATGGGTTATTGAAGAATATCACTGATTTCAAAATTATTATCACTTAAGCAATGATGAATGAAACGCGACTTTTATTCAAGATATATTTACATTTTATGTAATACTGTATATGATAAAACGAAATTATGTAGTTCGAAACATTTCAACACCATATGGAAGAGAAAGCTAACTATTCATTTTTGTTTTCTTAGACTATAATGAATTTCTTTATTGATTTTTTTTTCCATTATGGAAATACGATCACGTGTGACATACGATTTCCATCAGTCATCAATTATATTTCATTTTCGAGCTGGTACATCTGTTTGGCTGACTGCGTTCTAACCACTCATATTCCACCCCCTTAGATTATGTAAATTCAAGCCTAGCTGGCAGCCGAATTGTTAGCGCTCTTGCCTTCGGTTCAACAGTTCGTGGGTTCGAATCCCACCTTGGGCATGGATGTTTGTAGTGGTTCGGAATCCATTTCAAACCGTAGGTCCCGGTCTAATTAGCCCTCATGTGCAAAAAATGACCGCGTTGAGCGACAAACAAACTATTTAAATTCAATCTCATGCTTAGTTTATTAAAACTCCTACTGTAAAGAAGATTTCTATGTAATTCGCACAAAATTTTACAGAAAAAAATTTGCAAGAATTCTTATGATTTAATTGTTTTAGTTTCTCTAGAAATTGCAATTCAATTATATACCCTTAAAATGCATTAAATATTTAGCAAAATATCAAAGTTTTGACTATTATTTAACCTGCGCAGGATATTTAAATGTGATGCTTCTAAGTATTTTAATGATTTAGGGACTGTGAATAAAATTGAAATTTAAAAAAAGGGGGAACAACATTTTTAAATAAAAACTTCCCTGTGAAGGTATTACACCAAACTTACATCAGTTAATCCTCAAATAAAATTCACAATCAAAATATTTATGTGTATAAAATATAATCCTAGAGATTAAAATGAGTCAGGAACAAAAGATTTCATAGGCTTTTAGCTTAACGTATTATTTATTGTTAGCACAATTATTCAAACAGTTTCATATAAAATGTTTCAGACACATAAAGTAAGGGAAATCTTTCGATAGTCATATTTTGGCACAAATTGGTAAATCATCATTGAAATAAAAATTTTAAAGGACTAAGCAAATAGACTGATTTATAGAATTTTATTTTTATATGGTGCTACAATGACTGACTTTTTAGAATTATGTACATAAAAATAGATTCTTCATTATTTTTACCTTCACACAGTTAATTTCTTGAAAACACTACAACAAATATGCTAATCATTAACAATTCTGAGTTTGGAAAGCAAGTTGAAAATTATTTTATCGCTGATACAGCTAGTTTTTTGGAAGCATCACATGCATACAAAATTTTATAAATCCTCTATAAACAGTAAAATGATTATGTGTTATTGTGTGTGTGTTTGCTTAAAAATAAACAACATTTCAAATTATGAGCACACCTGCTGCTTGATATAAAGTTAAAAGTTTTTTTTTTTTTGTATTCAAAAAGTAAGAAAAAATATTTTAATTTTCTTGAAAATGAATGATTAAAACTTATCGCAAAACAAACTTGCTTATATTGATTCTCATTTGCATCTAATTTCCCTATTTTTTGCCGGTGCTAACGTATTTGGTTTATGCATTTTTTCGTCCATTAAATGCATAGTTTATTTTAATTTTAGATACAAGTTGCTAGCAAAATGGAAAAGAAATTTTTTCTCTAAATTATAGTGAAAGCTCACGAACATCATATTTTAATAATTAAAAACATTAGACAATAACTTAAAAATTAAGGCTAATCATTATAATTTTTACCATCATGTTCATCATCATTAGAAACGATTTTTGTTTCATTTGTTTTCAGCTTAAGTACTTTAATTTAAAATGATTGCTAGAGAATATGTTCATTATTTGGTTAGGACATAATTCATACTAAATAAAAATACTGTTTTAATTTCACATTTTTCTTTTTTTTTTTAGTTTAGGAAATTTTTATTAATAATGCAATGAAAACAAATTATGTACAATTCAAGAAAAGTATACCTTACAAATAAGGAACCACAGAGCAAAACTTTTTATTTTCTTATTGTTTTCGGCTTTAATGCACATTTTATTAATAAATTAATGTGTATTTATTTATTAATTCTTTTATAGTAAGAATAATAATAATTTATTTATAATAATAATAACTGCAGTTAATTTTAATAATTATAGATAATACATTTTGCAGTTTTTAGTTTCATAGGTACTTTGAATTATAAAGATGTCCTATCGGTTCTTATACATCTGTACGTACGTTTTGTACGTACGTTATGGTATTTATCATTGATATCTAGAAGAGGGCAAATAATGGAAAAATACATTTTATAAAAAGATGATTTGGCCTCTAAATTTCTCATGAGTATCAGATAATAATAAATACTAACAATATATAAGTAACAGATAACAATATATACTAAGTATCAGATAACATATACCATTACCGCTAACAATATATAGTAATCTTAGGTTATGAGTTTTCTAAAACTATCTACATTAATGTCTTAAATAAAATTTAATGAAGCATCACTTTCAGGAAATTTTATAACTCGCTGAAATAAATTAATCACAATCTCATGCTTGATATTTATTTGAAAACTATTTCTTTTTAAGTATATCTTCTAAATTGTTTCATAATACATTACACCATATAGTTGGCCTTCCTTACTATAATTCTAAAAAACACTTTAAAGGTAAAATATATTTCTTTATAATATATCAGATAAATGAATTACTTATTTCACAGGAAATTCCGAAGTACATATACATATATACTTCCGAAATATATATATATATATATATATATATATATATATATATATATATATATATATATATATATATATATATATATATATATATATATATATATATATATATATATATATATATATATATATATATATACAGAGAGAGAGATATCAAGGATACACTCCTGTAAGATTGGTTATGTAAAGGAAGTAAATTTTGAGAGATTCACATTCTTACAAGTTTGCATAAACCATTTATTCAAAAAGACGACTTACCATATATTCTTAATTCCCTATCGGCTTTAACAGTTCTGAATGATGGCGCTTCTGTTGAAACTTCGCATCCGTATGTCCCTTCAGTATTTAGATCTGTCTTATATAGATATACGTGAGTTGCATTTGAACTTTGGAGCTAAAAAGAAAACCGTTTTTGAAATAACAAATATTTATGAACACAAATTGCATACTTTGTGCAATGAAAAGGGAAAATACCTTAATTGTTTTTTTGAATTACGAAAGGGAAAGCAATGTTAGAAAGTTAAGCGTTACCTAATTTTTATGTACATAGCACACATTATACATTCTACACATTATATTATATATAGACAATTTTATAGAATTCTTCTGTTAATTACTATTATTCAGTGAATTTTTATTCATTGAATTATTGAATTTCACTGAAATTGAAATTTTAAAAAGATTAATAGATCATATATATATATATATATATATATATATATATATATATATATATATATATATATATATATATATATATATATATATATATATATATATATATATATATATGTATGTATATTTAGTCATTGACATTTTAACTATCAACAATTTAATGGAGTTGATCTGACAAATGTCAGATCCTTAAAGAGGATAAGCCAACAACATGTATATAATATGTATATATATATTTTTTTTTTCAATTTTTCAATTATTTAAGAAGTCTCGAATGTGTGGAAAACAAAGCCCTTTTCCAGTTTAAATTTAAAGATTACATAAAAATAATATGACTAAATTTAAACCAATAATTTAAATAAATTCTCACATTAAATATTTCAATACCTATTAGATATTTTTTTTCTTTTCTGCTAAGCTTTAAATAAAAATTTAGTTCCCTATAAACTGATTAATTACATTGTTGAATTCTCTGATCAATCTATATAAACATTTTAATAGTAATTTGAAATGTATTAAGAATAATGTAAGCACTTATACCTATTTTTGATATCTATGGTTCTATTTGTGTGAATTAAAATAAGAAATTATAAAACTTTTAATTTCGAATATATAGGGTTAAATAATACTTAATAAAAAGAATTTTTTTATCATTAATTTATAAACATGAACAAGAATTTTCTTCTTAGCAGACTTATATATTTTTAAAGCTTAGCGTTAGTCAGTTATCTTTGCATTTGGATTTTTAAATATATTTTAAAGGTTTCAATTTTCCATTTAATGACATACCAAATATTATATAACGAAAATCAGTTTTTTTAAGATTGTTTTTGAAGAAAAAGTAAGCACATTCACAGTTTCGTAAGCATTTGGTAGAAAAATAACTTTTAAAATCATAATTTCTATCTTACATTAAATTTTGAATACATTTATATTAGAGTGAACTTTCAATATTCAGGCTTCAATAAATATAAAGTAGTATGATATGTCGTCTCTTACAATTTCTTTTGTAAATAACATAGTAATTCAAAATAATATCAAGATTTATATTGCGGTGGGTCTACTAATTTAAGGTAAAATATTTTAATCGTTTATTTTGTACAATTTATTAATATACAAGCGTATTAAAATATTAGCAGAAAATTTCTTCTTAGAAGTTTCTGCTTCAATAAGTATTTGCTTTAATGAGGTAACTGCACCAGTACATTTATGTAGCTAAAATCTATTTATGATTTTTCAACTTTAAAATTTATATCATCGCATTTTCATTTTCATATAATTATCTTTAATTACTTTTTTCAATTTTAAACTTTCATAAAATTTTAAATATTTTCTAATAATTTATTTTATTTAATTATATCTTACTATATCTTTCCAACTTTAGCTCTTATACACTCGTTTTATTTTTCGTATGAAACTTTTTATATATACATATTATATATATAAATATAACATATATATCAGTCATAATTAGAGAGTTTTTTACCATTTAAAGTGTATTTCACTAGTTAAATTTCATATTGACAATGATTCAAGTGTATAAAATTATTTTCGTAAAAATAATTGAAGTGAAGTAAGAAGTAAAAGTTATTTGTGTCAAATATATATTTCACATTGTAATAATGTTGATAAGATAAATAGCTGCAAAATGTTAAAAGAATTCTGAATTTATCAATATCATCATTTAAATAGTAGTCCTTTATATTTTCAATTTTTAAGAGTAAAGGGATTGAAATTTTTACTCAATTAACTTATGATTCGAATTTCAAGAGAATTCTTCTATGTTCAGAAATATTTATACGTTTTATATCCTACACACAATTAATTTATAACTGAAATAACGTTTACATAAAATCAAAAGTGAAAAGTAATTCAAAATAATTATAATTTTTAAAATACTTTTCAGGATTTAAAACTTAAAAAAATTTTAACTGCTTACAGTTTAAACTTTTTATGTAATTCTACTTTCGTTTTGTGAGGAATTCTGAAAATATATAACATCAGCGTGTGAGAAAATAATAACTAAATTATTTATATTCATTTATGTCTTATTTAATACGTTTTACGCCATATTTTCAAGTTTTGAAAATCGAACATGTATCAAACAAATTTATGAATTAATTTATGATTTTTATAAAAGGATTAAAATTAAGTTATTAATGATTTTTTGCTTTTTTGAGACTTGAGTCAGTTTTTAAAGTGTATTAGAGTAAATGTAGGAAGTAGCAGGGAAAAAGTTTTAGTTTCCCTCTAGAAACATTTACCTTACGAATAAGTAATAAAAGTGTATACATCTTTATGACATTTTGGTTATTTTTTAAACTTAATTTAAAGACTTAAAGTATTATCAGTGAATGAACTTCAAACTATAAAAGAGCAGTTGAACTTGATGCATCGCTAAAAATTAATTGCAAGAAAAAAGGGTTCTGAA
Organism: Latrodectus hesperus; assembly: GCA_037975125.1. Classification (NCBI taxonomy): domain Eukaryota; kingdom Metazoa; phylum Arthropoda; class Arachnida; order Araneae; family Theridiidae; genus Latrodectus; species Latrodectus hesperus. The sequence goes on along the minus strand of CM075859.1, from coordinate 51,717,488 downwards.
CATGAAAAAATCAAGAAAAAGAACGTGAAATCTGATTTTTCACACAGACGTGTGCTCATTACTTAATTTTATTTTCTGAAATGAATTAAGATCATTATTTCCAGCTTAAAATTATGGTTAATAATTAATTGAAGTATTTTTAGTACCATGTTTCATGGTTTTCCTGATTACTAATAGATTCTTCTACGAGCTATATCTCTGTATTTTACACAAAGGAGCAATAATATACCTCAAATGAGTAACACGTCTGTTATTTAATGTCTTATGCATTAGAAAAAAATGCTTGTTGAGTAACTTAAAATGTTTCAAGATGTGAATGCTTTTCATTGAATTTTTTACTTCAAAATAGTTATTATTTTACTGCCTGTTAAACATATATAATCATGATAAGCCAATTGGTTAAGAATAAAAGAAGTTGCATATAAACAATGAAAATTTAAATAGACTGCAACTGCCTGGGAACTCATTAACTAGTCTGCAAAACATTTATAAGTCACTTTAGATCCATCGTTAACCATAAATATCTCCCCAGCGTAGTCTCTAAGTCAGCACATAATTGCGTTTTTCTTTTTTCCCACCGCAAGAACATCAACCTAGCCCGGAGCAACGGTTCTATTGGACCCGTGCGGAACGGCTAATTAAATAACACCGGTTAAAGGAAGTTACAGAATAGCCAATTAATTTTGGAGGAGGCAGTGTAATACAAAGAATTTAATGATTCTTCTTACATCACAATACAACCATAGTATCCAAGTTAAAAGGGATAAAAACTATTTATTACTCATTTGACAATATATGGATGTTTGTCATCCAAATTATCGAATCTAAAGTCATCTACTCTTTTTTCTGTATATATTTTATCTATACATATATGTGTGTATGTAGTATATTCATGCTTCTTATTTTAAACTTTTTGGATTTTTTTAAGCTTGTAAAAATGCTCTTCCTTGTTTTATATGAAATTCAGACAAATATATATTTTTAAATGACGTTTAGACAAATATATATATACATTTTTATGTTAAAAACTTACAATGTATTTAGAAATTTGATATTCAAATTGTTGAACAATTGACAAAGTTTTCTAAGCATTTTTGACTTTAATATAATGATACATCCTTGTTTATCCTTGTTTATCAATTCAAATTTTATTTTAATTATTTTCATTTCAAGTAATATATTAAATAAAAATTTTATTAAAAATAAAAATGGTTAATTAATATATATATTTTTTCAATATCGGGAAAAAAACTTATGTATTTATAATCAGTGTTTCCATTAAAAAAATCTAATGTAAACGAGGAAAAATATTTACAAGGAGTAAAATTAGCTAAATTAAACTTTCGAAATTCTCCTTATTTTTTTACTGAAATTGTAATAATGAAATTTCATAACTGTGTGTGTGTGTGAAATAATTTTCAGATAGTAAAATTTTTTCTCTCATTCCGTTATCATTTTTCTCTAAAAAGATAGCTTATAACAATAAATTGTTCTTATCATAATGATGGTGATAAAATCCTCGATATAGTAATAAGATTAATGAAAGTGAAAGACATTTATTCCTTACAAATAACATAACTCGAGTGTCATATATCTGAACGACACTAATAGTTTATTACAGAAGCATGATTCATAGACATATAAGTTCCACTAGTGTCACTTTTGAAGTAAGAAAGGACAAAATCTTGTTGACTGAGTTTCAGTTAATAAGTAACTGCACATTGTGGTATATATTGCTCAGAATATTTTATCAATAGATAATTTGATTGGAATATTTAAAAAAATAAAAAATAAGGTTTAATAAATATAGCAAGAAAAGTATATTTTAATAATTAGAAATTAAATAGTGATTACTTTCAAACTAGGCGTGTTACTATACATAGCTTAATAGTTTATTTTTCTTTATTGAAGATAAATGTATTAAATAATTGTTTATAACTTCTAATGACACAATATAGATAATAATTTTTGATACTCACACGTAATGTTCACTCACACGGATTAGAATAATTTTTCAACATTTGACAAACATTGATGTAATAAAAAACAGCAAAAGTGAACTTTCATAATAATCACTCACAATATTTTAAGATTTTATACCCTTTTCAAATTATTTTCGATAGCTTATTACTATTGGTTCTCGCACTTTACCAACCAGCTCGATATGTGGTACAGAATACTTTTTACAATATCAATTATTTCAGGTATTTATATTTATAAAATTACGGGAATGATGCATATGTAAATATTTATTGATATGGACAAATAGTGTTACTTACCTCAAAAACACCTTTGCAACTCAACCTGAAATTAAACTCTAGGTTTTTTTTAAGAATTGAAACTTTCACTCACCTTAATTTTCTGTGTGATTTGAATCATACTTAAATATAAAAAGTACATCAATTTAATGCACAGAAAATTTTCAATTACAACAAAATATATAAATTTTGACTGAATATTTTTGATAAAAAAATAATTTTATAAAGGTATTATATTTCAATGCATTTTATATTTAGTTTCTTCAATATAATTTTAGAATCCATGTTTTGTATTGCGAAAAGAATAGAAATTGTACATGAATGTATTCAATTTAATAATGAAAAGTGCTTATTAAATCAATATGTATTTAATTCAAAACAATATTTCTTAAAACATGCCAAACCATCATTAATATAAAGTGACGCTAATTTCTTCATGAACAGAACTCATTAAATTCAATCAATTCATTTAAATGCAGATTATTCTTACAGCATGATTACTTTCAAATTTTACTCCTTCGAATAAATAAAATGTTGTTGTTGTCGAGTGCCAGCTAGGCTGGCATTATGGGGTGCGCTGCTCCAATTTTCCTACTGAACGATATTTAGGTGTGGAGTCCGACTTCCTTAGTGTACACATGCCATAGGAACCCGTTTATAGGGTAGGCAACCATTAACAACCCATTCATAGAAGGAAAGGACAAAGGATACATAGAGAGAGAAAGTACATCCATGCCTGATCCGGTATTCGAACCCAGGACCTCCCTACCCACAGACAAGAACACTGATCACTAGACAAGTTGGGCATTTGTTAAATATTGTATATTCCATTTTATAGTATTTAAAATAAATAAGCAAATATTAGCTGAAAAATTGTTTTTAAAATTAAATACTGTATAATATTTAAATTATTGTAATACAGGCTCATTCTGTTCTCAGTTTAGACAAAATAAACTTTAATATTATATATTCACATTGATATATATGATTAAAAATTAGTACGCTGCATTCTAACAAAATTAAATGTTCAGTTAAAATTCGTAAAAATATTTTTCGAAATCGAAGTTTTAAAATATCTACATCCTTGTTGGAGTTTTCTAAGGCTTGTTTCTGAGAAATGTTTATATTATGTTTTAGAAAAATTTTCGCTATTTAAATATTTAACTGCTTTCCAATAATTATATTAAATTGGATATCTTAACTGTTTTAAATATCAATTTTCTGGATTTAGTTTCCATGATACATCAGAATTGTTAAGCAAAATAAGTTATGAAGGTGAGATTCTTCAACACTTCATAAGTAAAGGCTATAGACACCAATATTGAGATAGATATTAATAGTTCATTAATTATTTATTTCGAGATATTCATAAATTTCTGGGTTTTTAACACTGCTCTGTGAATGGAAGCATAGCAGTATAAGGAAGATTCTAATTCTGGAAGACTTGGTCAAATAAAATGTAAATTATGCAATTATCATAGATAACATTTTACAATATATTAAAGTGTATATTATACCACTCACATCAACGTAAACTCCAAGCAGTTCATAATTCTGACCAGCTGGCAAATCACTTGGTAAATATCGAAAGAATTCGACGTTATTCTTGTACCATTTAACAGAATACAGCTCATCATCCCCTAGCTCATATTGACACTTCAACCATGTTGACTCTCCGCTATGCAGTGCTCCTGGGATATCTAGTTGAACAAACTTTAACCCCATGGACAAACCTATAAGAAACAATTAACATTGACTTCAAACAAGAATTCATGTGTGTGCTCAGCAATGTAACACATATAAGAGAAAAGTAGTGATTCTAAATTATCTTGCAACAATTATTTAGTTGTAATAAAACGGATAAAAAAGGTTTTCTTCAGAAATAAAAAATGATTTTTATAATACAAAACTCACTGTGATATTCATTATTTTTAAACGAATTAAATTGACTTGATGAAACTCTATTAACTGTTAAATAATATTTTGTTGGAATATTAATCCTCTGAAAAAGTATCCCTTAAGTATTTTTAAAAATTAAAACTTGCTTACAGTTGTTAATATATGAAGATTATTTACAGTAAGATTATATAAATTAATTTCTATATTTTGAAACTCTATTGAAATTTAAGAGCTTTCATACTGCAATTATATTAAAATTGAAGAGAATAAATTTTTTTTCTAGAAATGAACTTTATTATAAAATATACGAAATAATTTCTCTTCATACTAATAAATCGTTTTCTGTTAACTATTATCTGTTTAACTTAAAAGTCAAATATAGAGATTTTTCATAAAATGTCTGTACTCAATATTTATTATTTTCAACTACTATGTTATAGATTAGATTTTGTTTTTAAAAAAGTCATGTTTAATTTGAACACATACTTCTTAACAAAAATGAAATTATTGTAGACATATAAATTCAAAAAATATCCTTAAAAATCTACTTTAAATTAAATTTTGATGATACATATTTATGTTATTATAAATGAGAACGTAATGACACATATTTTTGAAATTTAAGTATGAATTTTCAAGGTAACATCAGTAATGATATTTCATCATTACATTAAATCATTTTACTACCGAAATATTTGCTGAATAAAATATAACCCTTCTTTAACGCTGCACACTTGTTCTTGTGAAAAATAATTTAATCAAAATACTTAGATTCAAAGAGAACTATTTAATTATATTATTGACTAAATCTTCCATTATATATTTCTAAACAAACTATAAATTTACTGTTTATTGTGCAGCCTAAATAATAGTAATTAATCAGAAAACTTCAGGTATAGCTGTTAAATTTTACGTAAATCTTAAAGCATCTAAAAAATCTAAGAATTTTATATTTTTTTTAATAGCACAAAAATGAAAAATGTTTTAAAGAAATAAGCTTTTATTGTAATTAATTTATTATTTAGTTAAATTAATGGTATAATGTTATTCATGTAAGTTTTCAACCTTAAAACAACATGTATTTTTAGCAAAATTTACTTAAATTCATACGAACAAAAACATACACAGGATAAACAAAATTATAACACCTCCTCACTTTCTTTTCGTTTGCAGAAACCAAAAATATTTAGAAATGCAATATGCAATAAAATTATGGTTGATTGTCTACTTTATAAAATAAGATTTAAGTTTATTTGAGTTGCATTGATAAATTTAACGTTACAGCTAAGTTCTTAGACACTCAAGAAGATATTAAACTGATTTAGATGATTGATGTTACAAAGTACATTTTTAGTAGTAAGGCAAAAAAGTTATTGAGAAAAAATAAACTAAAAAATATTTTGTTTTTGATACACTTAAATTATTCTCTTATTCAGTATTTTTTATATTTTCATATGAATTTCTATTATTGAGTTCAAGTTAAAAAACAAATCACATTTATTAACTTAGTACAAATGGATGCAACGCAGTAGAAATTTGAAAACAAGTACAGTTTCGTTTCTTTTTAACTATTTTCATCTGTTTCTTTTATAATCTTGCTTTCTTTATACTCATATTTTTATGCAAATTTTTCTTTAACTTTTCCAATCTGCTTAACTCAGGGCCTTAGAAATGTCATTTATTTATAAAAACTATTATTTTTTTAGAAATACCCCTTAAAAGTTGAAAATAGTTTCAAATATGTATAGCAAGTATTTTTATATATCAGCTAGAATACATAAATGATATAAAATATATATATTTAAACAATAAACTGGAAACAATAAGCATCCTGTAGAATAATTATATAGTTTAACATTCAAATATTATTTCATTTGTTTTAAGATTGAATGATCTCACAATCCTCATATATTTGATTTCTAATATACTGTGCTAAAGTTAAGTATGTAAACTCTGTAGTACAATGTTATACAGTATTAAGGTCTGTAAAGTTAGTCTGAGTAAATGACAGCGAAAAAACGGAAAACGATTACTTTAAACGGAAAATTAAGAAGTTTAAAAGAGAACTTACTTATTTATGTTAGTTTCAATACTTTCAAATGATTTTGAGATGCATGCAATTTGAGCAGTAGCTCTAGAAAATTAGAAAAAAAATTAAGATCCTCCAACAGCTGTTGGCGAATAAGGTAGATTCTAATGCAGAAAATTTTAAGACACAAGGATTTTATTGCTTAGCTCGGGGTTATTAAGCGGAGGATTTTACTTAGTCTTTGCCATTTCGTCTAGTTTAGACAAAGTTGAAAGTATAATTACTTTCTTAATTATTTGAAACTTGGTTCAACACGTTATATAACTCTGCTGTTTAGAGTTATGAACTGGCAATTGATTCTGACAAAGGATTTACCACAAACGTGTTTTTTTAAACATTAAAAACTTTTGCCTATCATTTTATTTATTATAAAGTAAACTGATTATTTCTTTGAAAAATGAGTAACACAAAGAAATACTTCTTATCATCATCTCGTTTTAATATTAGTTGTTGTAATTTCTAATTTATTAAATTTTCAAAACCAAATTAATATCCTCATTATAATTTTTGGGATTTCATGTTTGTTTCTTATAAAAATTAATCAAATAACGTCTGTATAAATATAAATAGCATGAGGTTTTCAATGAAGACGTTAACAATTCCTTATTTATAAGAAATATGTATGACTTAAAAACGAATATTTGAAATTTTTGCAAAATTTCACGCTATAACTTATTTAATATTAAAACAATTTTATTGTTTATTAACTGTTTTATTATGCTACTTAAAAAATTATAAAAAAATACTTTTTGTATAATACACATTGTTTAATACACATTGTGTTTTGCAATTTTTGCAATTTAATCAATCTTAAACTTTTCTTAAATCATTTTACATCAAAATTTTAATAGTATCTTATATTATAAATATTATAAGAACAAATATGTTACTTAAACTTGAAAAAATATTTGTACGATAATAAGAGAACATTAAATTAAATAATTAAAATTTTAATATTGTTATTTTTATACATTTGTTATTGTTCAAATGGTATACAAGCAAATTTTATTTATTTTCTATTAAATATATATATTTTTATGTATACACTTATTAAAGCAATTAAATGATACAGTGTTTGTGGATAGATTTAGGGATATGTAAATAGTTTAGATAATTAATACGTGTTCTACATACATGATATATGACTAAAACTGTTGCGCATTAAGCAGAAAAAAAGCATTATCTTGAGTGAAAAATGAAGACTTTCAAATGTGAAAAAACACGAATTAAAAGGTGTTTCCTTAAAAAATGGTTTAATTAAGAGTTGATCATTTAGATGTTTGCGTGATAAAATTGTGCGTTTCTAGGGTGAGCAGAAATGTGGTACTCGTCAACGAGATTTTACCATTCATTTTCCCTCCTGTTTGGATGCTCAGTTACCCACACCCTGAAGGCATCCACTGATCTGCTAGCAAACTAGCCTTCTACAACAAGCCGGTTTCCAACGGACACTTTAAATCAAAGCTGCAATATAAGGGTATTGCTGAAAAAGATTGGCAATCATATTTCTGAGTTAATGAATTATAGATATTTTTTGGGTATCGTTGCATCTCTACAAACTTGTTTTGGTCTTAGGCTTACATTTTAAACCTCCATAATATGATTTAAGCTCTTCAAAATTAAATTTCTTTTCAATGGTTACAGTTAATTTTGGCTGACTTTGAAGCACCCTCTAACCAAGCGAACAAAAACTCCCACAATTTTTTAAATATTTGATTTAGCCGAATGACATGCTTCAGTAATCGTTTTCATCACATGTATGCATGTTTCTACAAATTTATTCTATAAGCATAACGTAATTCTATATAAACAACAATAAGGAATAATATTTTGTAAAAATAGCATGTTTTCTTTAAACACTTTTAAAATAGTATGAGATAATATTTTTTGCAACATAATTGCGCAATCAATTAATTTGTATGATTTATTTATTAAAATATATTTGTAAATAGTTTGTAATTCTATACAAGTTTGTCAGCTCCTTTTACAAAAAAACTCTAGCAAATGGAAATTTTAAAATAAAAATAATGAGAGGTAATTATATATATATATATATATATATATATATATATATATATATATATATATATATATATATATATATATATATATATATATATATATATATATATATATATATATATATATATATATATATATATGCAGATCAAATTTCATTCAAGAGTCTTGAAAATTACATAATTAAAGTAAGTGTATTTCGGTATGAAAATCACACATTTATATTCAAAAATAAAAAATCAAGTAACCAATATCTATCATTATTTTTCGGAATATTGTAGATATCATTTGATATTTTGGTACTCGTGAAGTCTTTTTTAGACTTAATCAATCTTAAGGAGCAAAGGGCAGAAAAATCTCACCAAAAGAAATATTATTTATAAATATATATTATATGATAGTAAACATTTCTCACATCTATCGTGCTAGGGTAGAGTAAAAAACACTCCAAATTTCTTAGTGAATTAATTTATGGGAATAATTAAATTTTGAATCTTGAAATCAAGATCAAAAAATGTTTTTACGAACTAATCTAATATTAGAAAGGCACCATAAATATAGGAAAACAATATACTACAAAAGAGCAGTTTCTTATATTTCGGCAATTAAAGGTCATTATATTAAAATACTTTTAAAGAAATAAACGAATCCGCTCACTAGAATATTTAAATCAATAAATAACTTGGTAACAATGAAAGGAAGTTTCGTAAAGATCATAAACAAGTTTTGGATTTGTGCACTGAATTTTCATTTGTTGTGTGAAACTCTTATTTTAGCATCAATTTAAAATACAGATTAATTCACAATATTAATTAACAAAATTTAAATTGTGTATTGATCACTGCGAAAAAAGAATCATCAAAAGATATAATTTTCATGTTATCCAAGAATTCTTTTTTCATTTTTAAATATTTAAAAAAACCGGAATATCAAATATTTAGCTTTTAAGCAAAATCAGGCTAAAAAAAGTTTGAATTTCCTTTACTTACGCTAAAATTATGTGAACTTCATTAAATTAATTTTAAAAAAAAGAAAAAAATATCCGTGAAAAAAAATTGTTTTTAGATAAATATATATATTTTAGAGAAAAATTAATAATTTAAACATTTATTTTTACATTTATAATGCAAAACAATGTTACTTTAAAAATAGTAAGATATTGCTTCTTAAGCCTTTAGTCCGAATTTTTATTTAAACTTACCGTCTCTTTCCCTTTGAGGAAAAAAATGAATCTGGATTTACATTCGTAAAATTATCAATAGAAGGAAAATAACCAAACATCAATTGCCAATAACTAAGCAAACTAAAAAAATTAAATAAAATAGATTTCATCTGTTTTTCTATTCAAATGTAATTGTGTGTGTTGTAATGCAACCTTCAAATCACTTGTCTATATATTTTACACTATTATTTAATAGATTCTCTTACTAATTGTTCATATTAATATGATTTTCGGACACTCTTGTATATAATGTCTTCCTATTTATGCAAGTGCAGAAGATATTTCATTAAAATTTAAAATTATGTTTAAGTTTATTATTAATTTTCGTTGTAAATTACTCATGCTATGCATTTGTTGGCTCGTGACTGTACCATTCATAACCAAAAGACTTATGACTTAACCTTGAACAAATTTAAGAAAATCACAACGAACGTTATGTGACTTCAGTTTATATCTTCTTATTTGTTATGGTGTGGATGTTTATAAAGACGAATAATAGCACTAAAGACGTTCTTTCTTTTGTTATTTGACCTGGGTTCAAAATCAGGAGTCTGTTATAATGTTTTATCATCTTCAGGTCAGTGATAACATGTCAGAAACGTATAAGGAAATAATGCACCCTTAATATTTATATAGAAAATAATGAATAAGCTTTTCATATATAAATTTTTTCTCATATGTTTAAACAAATTTTAATATCTAAGTTAATTAAACAGTTAATTACTCAAAAATAGATCTCTATACTTCTTTTCGGAACACTATAGATATAAAAATGATATTTTTTATAGCAGAACAATGTATTTTGTACCAAAGATAATTTATTGTTTTGAAAGTAATATACATTCTTATATTACCTCTAACATGTTTATTATTCCACGTGTTTATATATATTATCAGGATGATGAAGATTTCAAACTTTAATACAATACAATCATCAATGAAGGAAATAATACAAAGATATAGCATATTGGGGAACATCTTTCTAATATTTTTCATATTTATATTGTTGCTATTTATTTATTGCTCTATTATCTATTTTATTCTATGGTATTATATTATTATATACGGTTGCTAATTAACATAGCATGCTTTCCTCATATTATCCACATGTTTCTAATTTAAATCAATTAAATACTTAATTTTTGACAATTTATTGTTTCAAAAATAAAGGATTCTAAAGTTAAAAGTAAAATTTTAATGCATACCACTTTTATCTATAAATATTTCTACTTCTTATATTGGTCAATAATGTAATGAAAAAAAAAACACTGAAGTAGACAATTTTTTGTCATGTTAAAATAATGATTTAGATCATACATTTTATTTTAGCTAAATCACTTTTCACAAATGAACCAATGAAGCATTTTGCAGTCCTAGAATGAGCTATCATTCATGCTCCAATAACATAAAATAAGAGTAAACATTTATTAATGCATTTCTTATTTATAAATTTTTTATTAATATTAATTTATTTTAGCATTATTTTTAATTTTATGATAACACTATTATAATTCTTTCAGATTTTAATATTTTAACTGTGATTGCAATTAAGATTACCATCATTTACAGGTTAAGGAACAAAATGTAGATCATACAAATAATCATATGGAAAAGTTATGACTAAATAAGAATAGAAAGTTTTCAATGATTTATATCACGAAATATGCTCATAATTTATGTCAAAGGTTTTAGTTTTTCACGTGTTGATAAAAAAATACTATCCTTTATTTTATTAGGAAAATAGCAAATAATTTTTGCCAGGCTTAATCTATATACTTATACATTATGAAACAGACTCAAGAAATTCTTCTGCGACAATTTCATTCCGTGCTAAAACTAAAAAAGTACCCTCTGATCCAAAAAAAGCAAAAGGAGTCGAAATTCTTCACCTCCAGACTTAAGGTTTTTATCGCTAAGTAGGGTTTCGGCCGCCTTAAAAATCAACGTTCTCGACATCATGATAAATGGGCAGATTAATGTGTTTAAAGAAGGGATTTACTGGGACATTATAAACGGAAAATAATCTGAAGGAAGACCGATTGCCTATCTTAGCTTGAGGTCTTTATTGGGCAGTATTAAACTGCTATCTCTCTTAAAATGAGAGCACATTTTAGTCGACGTGGTCCTTGTTGTTGTTCTGCTACGACTTATTTTTAAGGGTGTTAAAGTCTTACTTTTACTTGGGGGTAGTTTTTCTTCCAGGGTTTTCATACAAAGAGATTTCGTAACGGATGCAATTTCTCCGTGGGAAAGATATTGCCACTTCCGGTTACGAATTCTAAGACACAGGCTATTTATTTAACTAAATTAAGCTTTAGAACCATTTATTTCTTAAAATAGGCTGGATCATGTTTATTAAATTGAACTAAAATAAATGTATTACTATATATATAAGTAAATTTTATTACTTAAAATAATGCAGTGTATTTTTTCCGACATATTACCAGCTGAGAAGAGGATTTTTGTTAATTAAACATGTGTAATTTCATATAGATTTTGCGAAAGAGATTTATTCAACGTGATAAATACCACATTTGATACCTAGAAGATCTGAAACTCATATACTTGATTTTTCTAACATTTTTTTAATCACTGGCTAGAGAGGCACATTGAATTCTTTTAAAAATTTATGATCTTTAAAATCCATAAAATATGTGCTGAGTATGTAGAACACAAAATATGCCTTAGTCAATAGATTTTGTTTGAGAACTTGGATTGACTCTGAGAAAGATAGTTTAGTGAAGATATAAGAGCTAATAATCAATTCCAGACTCATAGCTTTTCAGACTACAAACTAAATAAATTTTTACGAGTTTAAAATGCTGACTTAACGAAAAAATGTGTGTCATAGGATTTACTGACAGCATACTTTGTATTTATTAAAGCAAATCTTCTAATTTCACTTGATAGCATAAAATATTTAAATTTTACATTTATACTGTACACTGAATAAGGAATAAAAATATGGGACCTTATTGATAAAACTGATTTTTCTCTTCTTTTTTTTGTTTATTTGTATTTATGTATACTTAAACAACATTCGACATTAAAGCAGATATTTATGGAATGATTTTATTTATTGTTATGGTGAGTGTGCCTATAGGAATTCTATATAAGATATATATGGTAAATTAAACTTCTTTTTAAAAACTTAAACCTACCTATTTATAAAATTAATATTCTTCTTCACTGAGCCACAAATAAGGTTGAATGACCTTGCTTAGATCTCGTATGGGAAGTCTATCAAAAAATATGAAAATATATGTTTTATAATTTATTTGGATGATGACTTTATAATTAAGAATTTGAAAAAGTACTTATCTAACACTGATAGTTGCCCTCAGTGCTTTTCTTCGTTGCTTCCTATTTATGATTTTTATGTACTTACTTCCGATTGAAGTGATTGAATTATATATTCATTATCAAGAATATATAATTAATATGATTTTATTCATCGAAAAATATACTAAAAATTGATTTTATAAATCGGAATTTCATTTATTTGAAAAATATTTTGATTAAGAAATAATAATAAAAAATAAAACTAAATTTTGATTGGATTTCTTTTGTTTGGCATTTTGTATAAGATTTTCTTCCAAATGTGTATTCAGAAAATAAAACGTTTTAGCAAAATATATTATAAATGCTTCCAATATATTTCAAGAATTTATGTAAATAAAATAATATGTAGTTTGTTCTATATATATATATATATATATATATATATATATATGTGTGTGTGTGTGTGTGCGTAACAAAAAATTAATGAAAAATAAAATTAACTAAATTAAATCAATTGTTTTATAAATCAAAAAAAATATCTTAGATTTAGAACCAAGTAAAACAAGCTTAAATTTATATTTCATTGCTTTTTGAGTTAAGAAAATGCATAATCATATTTAAAAATCATGCAAAAAATTTTTCTGCTTGCCGAAAATTGCAACGAAGGCTACTAATTAGTTCATACAAATCACATTTAAAACAACTGAAAATAGTGAGTCACAAAATTTATTTCATGAAATTTAATTTAATTAAGCTCAAACAAAAACTTACAATTTAGAATACATTATAAACTATTTGTTTAAATAATTCTATGTATTCCAATTTTATGGATACATTAATATTTACTGAGTAATATATTGTATTTGATTAAAATTTTATATGTGCTTAAAACCATTTTGTAAAGTTTATTGATTAAATAAGCTATTATAACTGTTAATATGGCACATATCTCATTTTTTTAAATGTAAATTAACTGAAGTTATTATATTGGTTTAGCAACTGAGAATTTTATAAATTGTGAACAGCAAGTTGGAGTTTAAAATGTTTGAAATGTGTGTGACCGAAATTAAATATTAGCATAAAGAATTTCAGAATAGGAAACTTATTTGAAAATTTGGCTTTTACTTAACATTTTTAAAATAAAAGTATTTTTAGAAAATATACTTAGTACATAAGTTGATGATAAAATTAAGTAAATATCCCAAAGATCTCAGCACTTTTTTGTTTGAACTGTCAACTAAAGTGTATCAATTTAAATGTTGATTCTTGTTAAATAATTACACAATTATGAATATACAAAATGTGTTAAACATGTTTATATTAAACTGGACCTCCAACTTAACCGCATGACATATCTCCGAGCAGTAGTGTTATCAACCCCTTTTAATTTTTCAATGATTTTTGTCTTATTACAAATTAGTATCGTGAAAATTTTAAAAAAATTCTTGTAATTATTAATTTTTAAAAGAACATTTAAAATTTTCACCATTGTGCTGTTGTATAACTTTATAGTAGTGTGTGTGTGTGTGAAAGTATTAAAAAAACCAATACTTTAAGAGAAATTTATGCAATATTTAAAACTTTGTGTTTAAAAGCATATATATTAAGGAGCCTATTTGATCATATACATATACACATATATAAATTATTTGCCTGCGTTTTTGATTTTGAGAACATAATTCAGGAAATATGATGGAATTCACCGAAAATGAAAATAATATAAAAGATTACTTTTTGCGGAATTTCTACTAATATATAATAGAATTTCAACATTTTAATTGACTGAAAATACTGAAATGTGCTCATAAGAATTTTTTTCCTAAAATACGAAATAATATACAGAATGTAATAGAAGCGATGAACTAGTAAAATCAAAAATTTAGAAACACCAGGGGTAATTTAAAACTTCATTTAAATATATATTCACCTTTTTCAAGTTTTATCTCATATTTTTATCATTGATTCATTGAAACAATTGTACGAAAAACAACAAAAGATCACGTGAACTTATATTATTACACTAATAACCTTATCTCCTTCATAAATAAATGTTTGTAATTTAGCATAATAGCTCACATTTGTTTACCAGTTCTGTGAATCATTTTATCCATTTTATTTTGAAAAATTTTAATATAATCTTGAAAAATCTAACCAAGAAAAGTTGAGATTTTTTCAGTCATTGCATTTTCTGTATTTATAACTAAAACATTTCACGATGTATTTGTAAGTTACTGTCACACATTAATAATATTCTAGTTGTTCTTACATACAAAATTACTAATGAAACATTCCTTATTTTAAAACAAAAGATGTATTACTTTTTATAAAGAACTACATTTATAATTCTTTGAAAAAACATATAAACATTCTTTTTAAATATATATATATATATATATATATATATATATATATATATATATATATATATATATATATATATATATATATATATATATATATATATATATATATATATATATATATATATATATATTTCCATAAAATATTAGTTAATAAATTGAAAACCATCTAAATCTACTTAAAATAACATCGTGATATTTTATTTTTGTATTAATATGATACAATTTAAAATAAAACTTTATTCAGACGTGTTAGACTTCATTTTGAGGTTTAGGAATCTTTTCTCAAAATATTTCGTATGAAAAAAGAACAAAATTCCATTATATTGTTCATAGTAATAACTTTTATCCCATCATGTATTTTCATTACTGATAAGTTTCCCAAATACAGTAGGTTCAATGTCAATTATTTGTCAGTTATCTCAAATATTTAAATAAATCATATAAAAACATTTTGAATTAGTAATTTTATCGAGAATTGAGACACTTTTAAGCGATGCATGAGCGCAATATGATGGGATGCACATTTCCTATTCAATATTACTTGGCATTTACTGAAATAATTTGAATGCATTCCCTATTGACTTCATAAATAGATTATTACGTTAGATTACTTGACTATATTAGCTTACATTCACGCATATCCGGGTGTTAATCATTTAATATAATATCCTAAAGGTGTTTGATTCACATAGTTGATTCCTATACTGATACGTTGCATACTGCTACCTTTCATAAATACGTGTTTAGGCAGCCCAATTCATGAATTCCCTATTATAATTCGATTGAGATTAACAACGTACTATTACAATTCAGTTTTGTCTATATTAATTGCAAACAAATGACCAATGCTATGAATTTATACAGTAATAAATGAGAAATGATGTAAATAAAAAATATAATTCTATCGCATAAATAAACAATAGTTTCCTTTGACTGTATTCTGTAATTTAAAATCTATACTTTAAATAGTTAAACAATTATTTAAAATAAAGATTTTATGAAACAGATATAGGTAAAAAAATGATAATTAAGAAATATATTTTTCTATGCTAAATGTAAAAATAGCTCATTATTTTTCTTTAAAAGAGGACATTAGTCATCTTCACCACCTGAACACTGTGATAATACAACTTTTTAAATTAAGCATGTGTAAGTATAAAGTATACATACAAATTTATGTTACGAAAAGAAAGTACAAAAAATTGCCTCTAAATTATGAAAGATTTACCGTATCAATTACCAAATAAAACCATTGACCTCGAATGTTCAAATTGAATTTTAAAATTAATAATTCACTAACTTTGTAAATAATATATTTTGCTACATATTAATGTTGGTTTGTAATTTTTTCTATTATTTTTATTATTATATATGTTATTAATTTTATAAAATTATCATTTTGAATGTATCACTTCATTGATATATGCATTTATATGTCAATCTGGTGGAAAAAATAATCAGAACTGTGAATATGTGTGTGTGATTTTGAATTTAAAAACATTAATTAATTCTTACTTGTGTAAGATTATTTAACTCTTCCTTTCAATGAAATAATAGCCTTTATATATAAATTTCCTTCAAATATTTTTAAGACATATGAAGCAATCATAAAATATAAATACTTGATACTGATTGGTTTATTGATATATAGTCAGTCTTCGGACGTGGTATCTGATTTGGCAAAGGGAGACTTATGTTTATAATATTTTACACACAATGTATTACAAACATCAACTCCAAGAAATGGAAAAAAAAACGTAATAAAAACAGAAGCGTTGCTCATTCATCTATCACCACATGTAAATATATATAAGGGTAGATACACGTGAAATGAACTAGATCTGCATGCCGTAGTACATATACCATACGCCTTTTAACATTCATCATTGAATTTACTACAAATTTAAATTTTTGTTACTGTTAATACGAATAATTATAATATTCAATAAAAAATTAGGGTTACATAAAATATTAACACACAACAAAATAAAAAAAAATATTTAAAAAATAACAATAACTAAAATTTAATAATGCAAATGAAATGTTATAGTAAAGTGTCGATAAAAATATTCAACAAAAAAGTCTTAAAAGATTTACGTTCATATATACTTAGTATAATATTATAGAAGATGGTTCGGACATTGTTGCTTATAAAAACAGCATTGACGCGTAAGCCATGAGGGTTTCTGAATTGAATATGTCCACTATCGGATTAAAAACTAAATCTGGATTAGCTTCTGTAGATAACTACTTTTCATACAGGTGTAATTAATTATTGATTCGCAAAACAGCATACAAAAAGATAATTGTGATTATATACCATTGAATAGGAATAATATTTCCTGACTGAGATTAAATAGCTCTCAATCACAAACATCATGAAATAATCTGGTCAATTTCGCAAATTTCAGTCAGCTGGGTGAACAATCAGATTGATCTCGGTAATAGGCTGATTGTTGCACCTTAAATTTTCAAAACAGTGCTATGATAACATCCTAGAAATGGAAGGCAGCAATAATATGCCCATAGTAAAATTCGTTTTTACAGAGTCGTGGGACTCCATACCCATTTGCGCAATCGAATTATTTTTTGTTACTTAGAAGTATGATTGTAATAAAAAAATACAAAAAGCAGTGAAAGTCGATTCTGAGTATCTATTTACAAGCTAAACAGGAAAATACTATGATGAGTGTCGACTTTACAACGTCACTGTTCAATTTATTTCTTTATTTACTAACCTATTAAAATCAATCTAGTAGAGTTTATTGCCTAAAATAACAATTGCTAGAGCAATGTTATTTTATTTAAGAATATTTATAATAATTTTTCACCCAAAATTATTTTTCTAACTCAAATTATATTATAAAAAGTAATAATTTATTTCTAGACACAAAAATAAGCAAAATGTTTGCACTACTTAACATTATATTTGTAAATTCAAATAAATTAGAAGAAAACATTTTTCAAAAATACTTTTTCAATTTTCAATAGAATTCAAACCAGTTTAGAGAAATCATACATCCCTATAAGTTGAATATAACACTGCTCCCAACCAATAAAAAATTTTCTCCCAAAAGGCAATAAATACCCTGACTACTAAAATCTTGTTTTTCAAAAAATCTTATTTAATCAAAAATAATTTTATAGATAGCTATCATAAAAGCAAACTAGTGTTTGCCTAATATTAGTGCGGAGATAGAATGCGAAAATATGTCGAAGGAAAAGCTGTATAGAGAATTAACCTCAATATTTAAATGAATCTCAGTTTATGAAGACTTCCTAAATTAAGTCAATAACTCATTTGATGATCTAAAGCAAAAAAAAGAGAGAAATATAATCCACTTTCACAAGAATTTTACCTGTTTAAAAAAGATCTTTAAAAGTACTATGACATTCTCACTTCAATCATAACCTTCAATTAATCTCTAATATCCTTTTGTGTTTTCAGCAAAGTATAGTTTTTGAGCTTATTTTGCTTAATTTGGCTTAATGTACTGGAAAGCAAAAAAATTTAATGTAGGAAATATTATAAGATCCAAAAAAATTTAAATGTCATTTTACAGAGAAATAAACGAATTGAAAAGTTTTCCTCTTAAACGGAAACGATCTTCTCTCTTGATCTTTGCTTCTATAAAATAGGTATTTGCATGGATAATTTCAAATTTCATAAACATAGAATTTTTGAAGAAGAAGAATTTCTATCGCATATCGCATTAGAAATTTGTATGTCATAATTGTATTATTTGAGACAAAAATATGATATTTAAAATTATTAAATGATTAAACAATAGAAGGACTAAATATCAACTTATGCACAACTACCATATTCAAACGATTAAAAATAACAACTAAATAAAATAATTTAATAGTTATTAAAGAATGTTTTAAAATGCTCTGGTGCAATTTTGATACAGAGCAAAAATTTATTTTGTCCTTTGAAATGCGACAGATTAACATGAAATTGATTCAAAATGTCTATGAAGTTTAACTGCAGTAGGTGGTTGAATCATTCTCTAGAATTGCTCAAAACTATCCGTGGAAAATATATGTTGCACTGTGATGATGAAAATTTATTATCATTATTCGAACATTATAGAAAATTAAGAATTTGATGAAAATTATAGACCTTAAGCTAGATGTAAATTATGCCTAAGTAGACCAATATTACAAATTTGAATGAATAATTATTTTACTTTAATCAGAAGCTTCAATACGTAATTCAAAAAAAAATGTTCAGCAAATTATACTGCTACTATCACATTGCTCATTTCTTTAATAAATAAATTGGGTTCATAGATTCTGTTTCACATTCGAGCATTACTATTAACACATATCCACTTGAATTACTATTCAGTTGAAAAAGAAAGTTTTTTCATGTTAATTATGATCCTACCAATATGTTCATAAACTTATTAAAGATGATGAATTACAACGTATCATTAATTTAGGGAAATAAATCGATTTCATCTTCCATATGACAACAACACTAAGTTTTCCAAATGTTACAACAAACATTCAATTTAACTGGATGATCGTAATTTTCAATCAATATTGAAATTGGAATATACCTAAGTCCTTAATTTCACCAATAATCTAAATTCAAAACCTTTGTGTGACCACCAGAAAGATTTTCAAATATATCATTTGAATATAAATAAAATCCTTGGGGTTGCATTGCCGTTTTAAGAATATATTACTTGATGTTACTGATTTATGAATGCATACAAATTGTTAAATATATACAATATTACTACTTTCATTGAAAAATAATTCAGGCACTAATAAATAAACTCTAATGAATTAAAAATATTGGTAAATAATCTTAAGTAATCATTCCAAGATTATTACTTGAATCTTATTTTGAGAAATAGAAAACAAATGTCTATATCTCAAGAAACACCTCAAAGCAAATTTTTCAAATAGTTTTCAATTAAGCATACAAGAATTTATGAAACAGCAATTTAAAAACATTTTTAGAAGTTCATTATATTTGAAAGAATTTAAGGATATTTACCTAACTCTATACATGAAAGAAAAGAACGGTTTAAAATGTCGTGCAAGCTATACAATTGTGATAATCAATCCTGAGAATTTACTAGGAACATTTATATTTGTTAATTAAAGATTAAACCTATTTCCCCTGAAAAAGATTACCCTTAATTCATATTCTTTAATTACCCACAAGAAATGAAAAAATGTATAACAAACTCAACAAATAAACTGCTAATTAATTGGAATATAATGAGGAAAGAGATAAGCTCACACGTAAAGTATTCTAAACGTAAAAATCAGATGAATGATTTTTCTTTTAATAGAAAAATATTATATGATAATTTAATTGTTGGAGTCATTTAATGCTTGATATTAGCATGCATTGCATTATTTAATATTTTCTCATCAAATATATTTGTTTATTGATGCTAAATAACATTAACTATCAAATAATAAATCATATATGTTTCTTGCAAATATTATGAAATGCAATAAAAAAACAAATTTAATCATATATTTAGGATAAATTAATCTTACAATGCATCACTCTATAAATAATAAAAATTCTTAATTCCAAAATAAAAATAACAAAAGCCATATATTTAGGAAAAGCAAAATCCTTGAGCAATTTACATTTAACAAGATAAAGCAATATTTTCAAAATATTTCATTATGATTAATAATATTGATAGTTCACTTGAGTTCACATACGATTATTTAACCTGAAAATTTTTTAAATTATTTATACAGATTGTTTTTAAGTTTTTTTTGTTTTTTAATATCACAGCCGAATTCATTTTTACGTGGATTTGAAAATATAATATATTTGATATACATACATTAAAGATATAATATATTTGATATTTTTCATATGTTGTCATTCAGTATATATATATATATATATATATATATATATATATATATATATATATATATATATATATATATATATATATATATATATATATATATATATATATATATATATATATATATATATATATATATATATATATATATATATATATATATATATATATATATATATATATATATATATATATATATATATATATATATATATATATATATATATATATATATATATATATATATACCGAATGACAACTTATGAAAAAGGATTAGTTTGCTACGTGAATGTGTAAAGTTATCAGCATTGTGAATACAACAAAAATTATGCAACAGATTTGATTTTAGAAAATTTCATACGAAATATGAATTATATACATAAGTAATGTTATCTCTCGGAAAAGAAGAAAAATTAATATTATCCCTATTAGAATTGTAGTTTATTGTTCCTAAATACAGCATGACTTCTTGTTTGTGATTTTATAATTGTCAGATGAATATAGAATCAAGGATTCTAGAACGTGCAACAATGACCAACTTAAAAACTTTTTTAAAGTCTTTAGAAAATGATTTGAGGTAGAGAAGTGTCATTGGTTTCTAACATATTTTTGATTATTCCGAATCAAACTCTTTACTTGTCTGTGAAAGAATGAGTATCTGAATATAAGGTTTGATTAATTTTCAGCATTAGGAATTATAAACATGGAATTCGTTGCTAAAGTTTATTGAAGTTGCAGGAAGAAAAAGAATCATTCTCTGTACCAATGAATAATTTCGTACTAGGAATGATCCTTTGGGAATAGGATAAATTCCATATTACTTTACAATCTATTTATAAATATGCCTTTGATTTGATAGACGTAAATGTGTTTCCGTTTTGGAGAAGAATAAGTATTGTTTGTAGTCAGTGTTCATTATCTTCTCTCAATCTGCTATGGAATTTAGGATAACCTTTTTCCATAAATGTGATTAATGTACCCAGACTGCAATTATATATCACGTTTGTTAAATCCAGTAACAAATCCTAATTTACAGGACTTCTATGAAAATATGTGTTTGTAGAATTTTGCAAAACCAAACTCTGATTGTGATATCATGACTTTTATTTGTTTACAGACTTTGAATTCTCTTTCCTCTGGCCAGTTTATTTTTTAACTCAATCATCTATTAAAAATTATCTAATAATGCGTTGTTGAAAGATTAGCATAGCTTTTTCCTCCCCCAAGCTTCTAGAATTTTTAATCTTTAAAACATGGTTTAACTGCATGATGGGAATTAATCGTATATGCAATCTATGTTTAGTTTGATGTAATGTTAGGAAAATTCTATCCTTTACAACCATAAGTAATAAATGTGTGTACTAAATTTTAGATGCTACGTACATTTAATGATTAATTTTTTTTATACAAATTCAGTCGCTTCTTGTTTTCATTATATTCTACATTTGTAATAAATAACAATAAAAAAGTTATTCCTTATCTTTCTAATGTATTAAGATAGCTGTTTAAAAATGTAATTCTTTAATTTTTCATGGATATGAATGAAAGAGTAATATAAATATATCAAAAATATAAAAAAACAAAGTTTTTTTTAATGAAGGTGTTTATTTAAAATTATCGCTTCATAATATTACTCTCTTTAGTTTCTTTAAAGTATTTATGATTATAACTATATTTTGCAAACCAAGAGAAAGTTGTTTTATGTGCTTGCATGTGATTATGTAATAAAGCAACATCAGAAATATTCAAAGTGGAAACAAATTTGCACAATGCACTCTTTTGTACTTGGCGATACGCATTAATAAAACAGTGCATTTTCTTTTTATACTTAAGAGGACTATCCATTAACTTCCTTATCTTTAAATATTAGTAATTTTCTATCTTAGCATACATATCCTTGATAAAAAAATTCGTGTGTTTTGATTTTGATATGTTGATTTTGTCAACTTTCGACGCGTTATTTCTCTACTAAAAGAGACTTTCGTACAATACTAACGAATGCTCTATGAGTGGTTTTCTTATTAAGAAGAAATATGATCATATTTCATTTTATGTAATATAAATATTTATACAACATATTTCTCTTTTTGATATGAATCAACAAAAGTTATTATTGAATAATATATGTTTATAATGTAGAAATGTTTTGAATTATTAAGGAATATGATGTTGATAAGCTATTTATACAACTGCGACTATATACCGTTGTATTTGTTTTATTTTTGTATTAAACTTTCTTCAAATATGTAGGCTCAGTTTTAACATTAAGGCATGCTGGATTTTTATTTACAGATTAGTATTTATTTGTGATTTGAACTTTGAGATATTTTTTTATTTGTGATTTGATCATAGACCTTTGAAATTCATCAAAACTGTTACAACATATCCTATATAAACAAACATCATTAATCAATTTTTCGATTTCTTGATTCATAGCAAATTTATTTGCTTTGTCATATATTATGTGGAAGTATCTTGTTGGAATCCTATTATTACTCGGCATGTAATAAAACTCTCACAAAACTTATAATTTATTGTATTATTTTATTTGCAATACATAAGTATTTTATAATTTATTTCTAAAAACACTTAAACACGTATATCCCTCATTTGCAATTAATCATATTTTACATAGAAAACGTATAACTTTAAAAGTGAATTGTATAGTTACTTTTCTTCAAATAACATATTTCGTACTATCATTAAAAATTAAGACTGGCATTAAATAAATTTATATAATTCAAGCTTTATTTTAGATATTGATTTCAGAATTTTTAGAAGTTGTAACATATTTGAAAAAAATAAGTTACTTAAGTCGATGGCATTATTATATTCTATGCACATAATTTTAGCAACTAGCAAAGAAATTTTTGGGAAATTAGCAAATATTTCCATTGAATCAATTCAACACTCAATAGCATTTTCAACTCAATAAACTTGCAAAAGACTTTAAATAGTGAATCATATTCAGGTCTTCATAAAACTTCAAGTTCAAAAACAAACTTTCTTATATATAATACAGATTAACTTCCATAGTAAATATATCTAAATAGATAAATCAATCTTTTATAACCCAAATTTATCAGAAAATACCAATTTTATAGCACAACCACTGAAACATGTTTGCAAACACAAGATACAAGCAAGGTAAAATGTGATATCCTAGCTTAAATGGAGCTGATGAGTTTTTAGGATAAATGAATTTCCTGTGCTCAGGTAAGTAGGTTCAATTCCCCAAAGACGGGAGTATTCTCCAGTAGTATTTAGAACCAACTAGAAATGTCAGCGAGTGGTAATTAATTAAAGCAAAGCACACAGAGTGAGTGGTGCAGGAGAGCGAAAATCGAATTCACTCCTGTGGGATTCATACCTAAATACCCCTTTTTAATTGTATATACTCCAATAAATTGCCTTATACGAAGGAAGATTTAAATTATAAGTTTATACTGGTATTTTTATAATTCACAGTTAACATAATAACACATTTAGTTATCAGTAATTTTATTAAATATTATTCCACAATCTCTTTAAATAGATCTATGGTGACGAAAACTCCTTGTAAAGTACTTTAAGAAAGGTTAATCGTGATGATGAAATTGTCTATAAATATGATAAAAATCTAAAAGTTTTATTTAATAATTTGAATTTTAAGTTCGTGCGCGGGAGAAGTAAATTGCTTAGCTATAGCACTGTTCACAATAGAGAATATTCTTCTGATAACATATGATATCAGCAACTTATGCACATAATTCTTTTTAAATAGAATACATTGTGCTTAAGTTTTAAATAAAATACGTTATTTTAATTTATTATATAATATGTTTCCAATTTTTCATACTTAACAGAATGCAAGGTCTGAAGGATTAACGTACTGTCCCAATCCTCAAAAATAGTTCGACATTCAGATGTAATTTCAAAGCTATTATTAATTAGATGTTTTGACAGGACTATAAGGATAATATCTTTTTAATCACTGCAAAAATATTTCTAAATATAGTGTTTATGTTATGTTTTATCCCAAGTCATTTTCTTTAGGAATAAGTGTAATGAAATACTACTGATTAATAATTTCCATACCGTTAAATATCTTGAAAATTGGGACATTAGATAAAATTGCATTTCAAAATACACTTTATTGAGTTCAAATGGTATATTAAATGTTTTTTGTATTGATTACTGAATTTTGAATGTTGCTTTCCTTATCAGATTGGTTACCTGCTGATGTACTCATTGCATTTAATTGCTCTTTATATGTGAATTATTAATATAATTCTGATGATTTAAAAGACTTTAAATTTAAAAATAACACATCGATATAACGGTAAAAAATTTAATTCAAAGCGAATGACACTTTTTTTGAAAAATGAATTTAGATGAATAATATTCAAATTTTGACGCATGTTGGAATATTAATAATGTTATTGAAAGAGAGGGACTACAGAGTCAATATTTTGCAAAAATTTTAAAGGCTACTTTTAAACTTAATTTTTTTCCAGGCTAGGCAAAAAATATTTTAAGTATTTTGTTTTCATAGTATTAAAATACAAAGCTTCAAAATCCGAGAGAAATTGAATTCAAAATATATGATATAAATGGAAACGAATAAGTTGTTTTTTAAATATTTTTTTCTAGTTTTCCGTGAATAAGGTTATTCATTTGAGATAAAACATTTACATAAGAAACGAAAATTATAATAAATGCAATGGTTTATATAGTAAATAATAATGTTATTGCCAATATATAATTTGTGTCACAAATGTGAAGCAGATAAACATTTAAAATATCTTTTATTTATCTAGACATTTAATCTAACAGAAAAAATGTTTTATTTTAAATCCATAAAACATTCTATAAAAAGGTAATTATAATAAAACTAATTGAACATGAAGATCCACGAGTATTTTTGGTCATTGATAATAAACATTTTTAATTCATTACTGCAGATAAATATAAAGTTTACTCTATTTTCAAGAAGGCTTAAGATCTAATGATAGTTTTTCTGAATATGAATTCTCTTTAGAAAAACAATGGTACTGAATGAAATTGTTTTCCAAATTTATGTAGTTCTCACATCAATTTTCAAAATATATTGCAGAAGCTATATCATGTTTGCCATAAAAAGAATAAAAAACCCTCCCGAAATCATAATTTCATTCTTTTCATTTTTAACTTGCTCAACTAAAATCAAAGTGGAATTTGAAAAGAAAATAGAAACTCAATTACATTTGAAGCTTCTGAAAATAGTTGAGAGCAGCATATGAATGTTGCACTTTCTAAATTGTTGTGTCGATTCCAAAAAAATGTATAGATATATATTTATATGTATATATATATTGCATTGCTGTCGTACTTGGTTGTTTGGGCGTGGTTAACGGGAGAGATGGTAGATTATAGGTGTCTCTTTATTACTATGGCAACGAGATATCATCGTAGATAAGTAAAGGATATTGTTCACTTACCCTAATTTAAAAAGAAATACACATCTACCGATAGAAGGAACCGATGCATCTTCTTTCTTGAAGGAACATCATTCGAGGACTCTAATACTCTTTAGTAAGATACTAGATTGTGTGAAACTTATAGAACCATTATTGCATTGAATAACAAAGTATGCACGTTTTTACAGTTTACAATTAAAATTTATCCTGTAAAAACTTACAATAGACATGTTAAAGAATATATGCCATATAGTTTACTAATATGATTTTACTAACGGTAGAATAAGTCAGTGAAAAGGTATTGGGGAATTTTATTAATAACGCTGTTTATTTACACAATGAGTGCATGAATTAGGTGAAATAGAACTGTGAAGCATTAAGAGCATATTCACCGAAAAGAAAGTAAAAAACAAATTTTCTTTAATTCAAAAATATTTTCTCTCCATTACTTATTAAGTTTTTATAAAAATATACTGGTCATACTTAGTTTCATTTTACAAAACGACAATTCCTTGGTTCTTTGAGAAATATTTGTTCTCAACATAGGCTATTAAGCCATTTTTAAAAATTTTCAAAAATGCAATATGGTAAATATTTAATTCACTGACTTGAAATTTGATGAAAAGCATTTTGTACTTAAACAGTATAATTTGCTTAATGTAAGAATTTAGTAAATGAAAATTATTATTTCTCTCTTATCTGACATAAGCGTGTTTGTAAAAGATAGAGAGAAATATAAAAGCACACATTTCATTCTTAAGAGAGAAAAAATTTATATTAAGAGAAATAACATATCATATTTTATTTAATTTTCACAGAATGAAGATTTCATAATTAAGTTATTTTATAGATTAAGGTTATTAAATGAAATCAAAATATTTTAATTTAAATTGAATTCATAGAATATGAAATAATAAATGATACAAAATTGTGTATTTAATTCATCAAATAATTTTTTTGAAAAAATAAAATTTTAATAACCTTTACTATATAATACCTATTTAAAACAGAATGTGTCATCCCATATTTTTACGCATTAGGTAACTCTTTATTAACAACACAAAACTTTTCCATTTTTCCTTTGAGGAAAAAATTGTTAACAGTAACAAAA
Source organism: Latrodectus hesperus (assembly GCA_037975125.1). NCBI lineage: Eukaryota > Metazoa > Arthropoda > Arachnida > Araneae > Theridiidae > Latrodectus > Latrodectus hesperus. The sequence continues at coordinate 51,689,946 of CM075859.1, read as the reverse complement.
ATATCAGAAAATTTTGTATTAAATTTATTTAAAATTGTATCGTAAATTTGAAATTTACCTTATATAAAATATTCTTCCTTTTAAAGTTGCACATATTATTTTCTGATTATTAAAATGTATGGAGAAAACTTCAAAGGAAAATGTAATTGATTCAAATTTAGCTTACAATTTTGGAAAAATTAAATTACTATTAAACTTACAAAAAATGTTATAAATTAACAATAAATGGTTAGCAAGAATAAAGTATAAAATTTGAACAATTTGAAACAGTTAAATTAACAATAAATAAATGTATACAATTACAAATAATTTCATTCCAAATATGAAAATAATAAATAAAAACATTTCAACAATCTATCTACATGCACAAGTATATAGATTGAGTCTTAATATGCTTCACTTGACAAATTTGATATAATATTGAGACTAAATATTTTTAAAGGAATTAGATAGAGAAATCTCATTAGGCTGATTATGGCAATAATAAGTAAATTTATAATTTTAAAAACATCTCAATATATGATTGAGTGTGTGTTGCATAAGAAAATATAATAACTTTAGAAACGTTCACCTGTCCATCAAACTGAGGTATAATGCTAGTATGATTCCATTTAGTGCTTCTCAAAATAGTAATAATCTGATATATTCTAGGTCTATGAAATTTAATATCTGTCGTGATTAAAATTTAGAGAAGCGTACTTGGGACGTTACAAATTCAGTTAGAAGAGCTGAAACTCAATAGACTACTATGCAAATCTACTTCACCAGTGAATTAGAATGAGTTGAGACAAGCTGGAATCCATATTTCGAAAATGTATGCTTAAGATCAAACACAATAATCTTTATACATGAATATATTAGAGTCAAGTGTAGATATGAATAAGTATATAATAATCCATTGAATACGCGAGCGTGGAATGAAGCAGAAAAATGTTTCAAATTAATCCATCAATAAGTGTATAACCGAATTAAATTTGGATTTCGGAATATGAATTCCTTTAAGTAATCTACTGGCACATAGTTGCATCATAAATTAACTCTGCCGTATACATATTCAAATCGAAAAATTTATTTGAGAGAAGAATAAACTGTTTAAATATGGTGAATTTTCAGCTGAGTCAAAGAGAATCGACGAACACTAAATTCCTACAATGATTTACAAAATAAGTATATTTCCTTCATTCACAAAAATAAAATTCTAAAACTTGAAACATTAATATGTACTGGATATGTATATATCTTATGTATCTGTGTTATATAAATTAAATGTATATTTGATTTGATATATGGAACATTGTGCATTTATTGATTTTCTTAAGTATATTAATGTTTCATGCTCACAAATTAGTAATTTATATTTATTTTATTTATACTTTTATTTAATAAATTTCATAAGATTGATCAAACGCATTTATTTATTATATTTTGTATATGGTAATACTTATGGATTAGTTCTGAAACGCTTCAGAACATGTTGTGAAGGGTCATTTTTATATGTATATATAGAAATTACTTTAATTATATATTTATACATTTAATAAAATGTTATTAAATGAAAGATAATTCTTAATAATAAATGAATGATGTAATCTGCATCGAAAATGTATACCCCTATTTCTGCAATGAAATAAAAAAAATTGATTAAGCAAAAGGAATGCAAATACAACACAGTGAAAATCATCAGATTTATTAGAACACCCCTCATAAAAATGGATAATTATGCTTACCATGAAAATGAGAAAAGTCTGAATAATTGAATTATAATAAATTTCATCAGGAATAGAAATAAATTTTTAATTTGATTGAAATTTTATTTTGATAATTAAATTAATCAAATAAATAAGCAGTCTTACACACTTGAAATTGATTACTTCATAAAAACGGAGTGGCATAGAAAGTTATCATAAATTTGGCTAGGAAACAATGATTAAGTGAGCACATAGAGAAAATAAATTATAATTTTGTAAATTAATTTTTTTTTATTATTAGAGCATCTCTATTATGAGCATATTAAAATAGTTTGTTTTAAAACATAGACGAATCTAAAATTTATATACGTTTAATTTATCTGAGGTAGTAAGCATTTTTCCTTTAATTATTGTTTTCTTTTTTTCAAAATATTTGAACTTTCTAATTAATTTACAATGATTAAAGAGTAAATTCTTATGAAAGCAAAAAAAAACTACTTTTTATAATTTGAATTATTATTTTTAATTCAAACGCTGATAAAAAATTAATTTTGATATATTTATATAAATAAATAAAAATGTTTAATTCTCAGAACTATATATACATCTTTATAAAATCTGAAAATAATTAAGGCAAACTTAGATATTTTTTTGGATTTTGAACACGCTGTTTTTCAGATACAAATATAAGGTTCTTATTAAAAGGACTTCATTTTATTTTAACAATATCTAAAAAAATTGATTTTTTTTAAATTCAGTGAAATATATCTAACTTTTCAAAGTTGAAATTTACTTGGATTGATGTGATTGATAGATTTTTATTTTGAAAAATAATTCTCACATCTAATGTCTTCAGATTATTACGTGCAAATCTGGTTTATATTTTGGCATCCTCTTACATTATTAACTCTACTTACTGCTCTTATTTCTCTCATTAAATGTTTCTATGTACAACTACAGACATTTTCTTTTAAAAATGCTTGTTTCAATTTGAGAAAACTAAAAGGAATTTCATACAATGTCAATGATTTATATATCATTTATCACAACAATTGAATGAAATTAAATGATAAGTTGTTAACTATAATTACTTTTTTATATAAATAAAAAATAAAAATAACATTTCAACAATAGAAAATCCTAAGCAAGAAAGAGTATTTCATTGATAACATGTGCTATGAAAGCTATGTACATATATTTATATGCTATGAACATGTGTTTATGTGCTATGGAAGCTATAAACATGTGCTTTGAAAGCTATGAACACGTGCTTGCTTAATCAATCATTGTTTATATTGCTATGCTACTATATTTTGAAAAAAGTCTACGTTTATTTCTAACCTACTTTTACTTTACAGTGAAAATAAATATATGAATGAATTTTGCTTCTCAATGGAAACTTTTATGATTTTCTATCATTAAACAATAATTTGAACTAATAGTATTTGTTCTACATATTTTCAGCTATCTAGATAAAGTAAACTATTTATTGGTGATGATGTTTTAATTATTTAGGAGTTTTATGAAAAGAAAATAATTTTTTTCGAAATTTTTCCACGTATAAAAATAACGAAAGTCATATGTAGTAACACGAGAACATTTCTTTATAATAAGCAATTACGTGTACACTATATTCTCAAATGCATGAATTATTATAAAAGAAAAAGCTTACAATTTCTTTTTGTATCCAGTTTTATGAAGCCTTTATTTATGATTTTTCTTCATTAAAATATTTTCAGCAAATAAATTTTAAAATAAAGTCTTCAACGGTATCAAGGGCGTTTTGTTTTAGCTGAATGTGGGACTTAGTTTTGAAGAGCATGTATCACAAGTCTTATTTCTTTATTATTAGGGAGACAACTATTATATGTTATAATGGTATTTCACCATAAATTTCCCGGCTATGTTATTTTATTATCTTTAAAATAATCTTACATTTTTTCGCATCATTAGGATCATGTTATAATAAAACGATAAAAAACATATAATTAATTAAGTACTTAATATATATATATATATATATATATATATATGTATATATATATATATATATATATATATATATATATATATATATATATATATATATATATATATATATATATATATATATAAATTAAATGAATAATACGAATCTTATAAAGTATTTTTAATTTATAATTCTCAGTATTTTTTGTTTATTTTTATTTGTTTTAATTTAACTAATAATACATAAAGATAACTAGTAGTCCGTTTCAGTAATAATAAATAATGCAACAAAAGAATCTATCAAATAGAAAAAATTTCAAAATAAGACTCTCAAATCAAGTGGTAGATTATATATGAAGGAAAAAAACACTAGATAAATATTATTCCAAAAGAATAGCATCGCTAAATAAAATGTAACTCAGTCTTTAAAATTTGCTTAAAAGCAAATTTTCGTGTGAAGAAAACATTCAGCAGTTGAAGAGAGTTGTCTCACAGCTATTTAATACATCAATTTGAAGGAATATTTTGCTTTTAGAAAAAAATATTTGTTATTCAAGTTAAGAAACATTTTAAATGAATATTTTAAATTCTATGGAAAAAAGACATTTAAACTTTGTTGCATTTATAAGAAGATTAATATAAAGTAACCAGTCTTTAAGTAAAATAAACTTTCCAGAAGCTTCTTTCTGTTTAAATTATGTACAAGTTTATTAAAAGTTAAATCATTTTATATATTAAACGATTCACTGCTTTTCAAGTGCACCCTTCACTTGTTTAAATCCTTTTCTGAGAGAAAAAATATTAAATATTGAAAATGTTTAATTCTATCATTTCACACACATAGTTGAATATTTCATTACAATTACTGCAAATTTATTTTTAAAAATAAGTGATTAAAATTATTAATATTATATAGATTTCCTGACAAATATCAATGCAATAAATTATTAAAAACATCAGTACAAAAAATTTCCATTTATATACTTAATGTAAAAATTACTTTCTTCACACAGTTGTTCTATAGTATATATAATCAACATAATTACTAACAACTCCTTCTCGTTACTATTACTAAATAAGTTATCTTTAATTTTCGTATTATTATTAGATTCAATAAAAGTAAAGTAATTTCTTTGTTGGCATAATCAGTGTTGTGTTTGAGATTTAGTAAAAACATCAAACAGCAACCGTTTTAAATCTCATTAGGTGTAAGCGTTTTCCAAAGTTAACATTTGGAGATAACGGGATGATTTAAGATATCAGAGTGTAATTCCTTCCACACATAAAACGTCATAAAATATTTCCACTAATAAACTTCACTACTTTTCCTTCCTTCGCAGAAAGAGTGACAAAGTAATTGACCCCATATGTTATTACTTCTTAGCCTTTTTTGTGTTTTAATAACTGCTGCGAAGCTACTTAGACCAGCTCTCTGACGCTGGGCTTAAAGCTTAACACGCAACTAAGACATTATCTTGGAGGAGCACCTCATAATAACACAGTGAAAAGATAATCTTTAGTATAATTACGAAGTTTTCCTCTGATTATTTATTTTTAGCGTGTTAAGGGAATGTTGCCGGAGAAAAATTGGTGAAGAAGTAAATTAATTTAAGCTGGAAGGTCATGAGCAAAAAGTAATAATTATCTTAAATCTTATTAAGAGAAATTTAATCAACTCGCTATAAAGCTTAAGTGGCTTGTTTTCAACGGAATGAATTTTTAACTGAATTTGGGGTGTTGAATAGGAAACGAAATAACTAAACTGAAAGATTAGGGATGATTTTTTACTCATCTAGCGAGAGTGTGTTTGCCTAAGGTAATTTGTTTTAACAATTTTTCTAATTTTTGATGAAAGATTCTGAGCTTTTTTATATGAATGGGAAAGTGATTAAAAAAGCATCACCTAAGAATGAATTCAAGCTTCGGCATAAAGAGAAACTTACTGCAATACAAGAAATATGAATACAAAATAAAAGTAATGATTCATAAGTAAGTTGTTAAATAAAATTAATTTAGTCATTTTATTACGTGTTACAAATACATAATAACTCATTCAATTAATCGATTAAACATACCATTATTGTTTATTTTCATCAAACAATAAATTATTCAGGAGAACTAAGAAGCTATTGTGCAGCAAAAAAATTTAGCAAAGGAAAAATGTGTTCTTTACATTACAAACGAATTTTGAAATTAAAAGGAGATTTTCGAAGGTTAGAATTATAAAAAGAATAGTAACTTAATTAATATTCAAGAAAATATTTCTTGAGAGCTTTTAATTACTGTATTTAAATTTCTTATGTTAAACTTGTTGAATAAAATTAAAAATCATTATACTTAATGTGTATCTTCATTATTAAATAATTACTTTTTAATAATATGCTAGGCTTATTGATGATAAAGTATACATAATTTCACTGTTTAAATTTAGAGATTAGGGTCGAGATAAAATTAGCATAAAAACCATGATTTATATTCATGTACAAGATTTAAAACCTTTATACACATGAAATTTTCCATTGAAATTTCTCTCAAAGCTATAAATTTCATTGAAGTTTTGTTACTTATAATTAATTACATTCAGTTCAAAGTAATAAGTAACAAATCCTCCTTAGTTTTCTTATTAAATATATTTAATTATTTTGGAGTAAGTAATTTCTTATACTCTTTTTGTATATTTTTAAAAATAACTTTAATTAGATACTAAATTGTTTTATGAAGAGCTGACGTATTTTTATGAAAAGTGTACTTTCAGTTGTATTTCAAAGAACACCAAAATTTTATCATTGAATTAAGTACTATTTTTTATACACTTTGAATTTTACTGTGGAAAATTAATGATTTGTTTACTATGATTAATAATCAAAACATACACAATAAAGCTACTTTATGATTTCAAAATAAATTTTTCATTAAATAAACGTAAGATAATTTTATTCTAAATACAAAGTATTTATGTAGCAAAACTTTCCTTCCTGTTAGGAAACTAGTTTTAAAGAGAAAGAATATGTAGAACCAACCATACATGTATACAAATACCTATATATACATTACGGATATTTTCATTAGAGTAGTACTGATATAAATAAAAATATAAATACATAATAGATTAAAATATTAATTCATCATAATTATATATTATAATATGAAGTATCTTTTTATAACAATTTTATTTCGATATCTCTTAATGGGATTTCTTTCTAAATCAGCTTTATAGAACATAATTATGTTCATAAATTGTTAAGAACTGAAAACCAGAAGTATTAGCTAATAGGTTTAATCCATTATTTTTAAAATCTTAAAAATGCTTAACCCTTTTCAAAATAAAGAAATTTTTAACAAAATATAATAACAAAAAATAAGTTTGAAAATATTTTCTCTTTTTACAAAATTGAAAAAACAAAAAACTTTTTCATTGAATTTTTAAAAGAATCAAAAGTTTTCTTAACTTGTTAAAACTTACTGACAGTTTAGTAAATCATAAGATAAACATTTTTTGTGTAAAAAAAAGGAATAAAAGCACTCTTTAGCATGTCTTGAATGTTTAATAGAATTGCTTTTTAAGATGCAATTAAAACACTAATCTCTTAAATACTTGCAGTAATGAGGTATTTTGTTCCGTGTTGTTTAAATATTATGCTATACCTTTTCACTGTACAGAATTGTTTCTTGAGTTCTTAACTTGAATTTTCAAAATTAGTTTGTTTTAAGTTCTATGATGTAATTTCAACATTAAGAAACGAATATTTTATTTGAATACTAAAGGATCAACAACATTATTCTTTTCTTATCGTATTTTCAACCTGAGACACATAAAATATGTAAGAAATAAAAATAACAGTATTTTAAAAGGGTTAAATGTTACAAAGTAAGTTATATTTTTAACAGCGCAAAAGTAAATTATATTGTGCTTTTGCTTAGGTCAAAATATTACCATTTTACATCGACAGACGAATAAAGAGAATTAATCGAAATTTATTGTTATTATTGAAAGATGCCTTCTGTTTTAATTAAATAAACAAAACACATGATACCTATAAATAAAAATATCTATCAAAGCACACTGATATGTATAAAAATACTGATTGTATTGTATTTAAAATTAAATTTGTATTGGCAAACGTGAGATATGACAAAAAGCTGCTAGTGTAAGAAAGGATTACCTGAAAATCCTCCTGGGCTTAAGGTTCTCTATATGAACGAAAAAATTTAAACTGTTTTGTGAGTGAAAGGTAAGCTTTATAAAATTTTATAAAGAAAAATATTATGTTTGTATGCAATAAAAACAGCAATTATAGAGATAAATTTAGAAATTTTCTCAAATACTTTCTTTATAAATATGAAACGTATATATAGATCATCATCTTATCAAAATTTCTTCTCAATATATACTCCCTATTTATTTAACATTATTTCATGTTCCTACTATAGGATCGTGTGGACAAGATGACGTTAAAAATGAATTTACTTTTTGTATATATTATTTCTATCACTCTGACAATCGAGACTTTTAATTTATTGTATCCTGGTTATTTTCAAACAGGATATATATATAATATATATATATATATATATATATATATATATATATATATATATATATATATATATATATATATATATATATATATATATATATATATATATATATATATATATTGTACAATTTGACTATAAATATATTGTACAAACAAATATTTTGCAGTCAATCAACCAAACACACACTTAAGAACGCCATATTATCTTTAAAGTATATTTTTCACAAATATCCGTGGGAAATGATTAAAATTTAAAAGAAACTTATATTAGTTTAAATGTTAATATAAATTCAACACAATTAATTTTCCCTAATTTTCTTAAAAATATTGTCCAATTTATCAGATATTGAAAATATAATTTTCATACTTTCAAAGCTTGTATTGATGTAATTGTAGTTTCTCACTTCTGATTGTTGCAATACTAAGAATGAGAATTTTCTTGTATCGAAAGAAAAATAGTAAAAATCAATCGCTAACATATATATTAAAGAAGTTTTATTAATATATTCATATAAACTAATTCAGCATTTAGCTAGTAATGTAGTTTGGTATCCAGAAAAGAGAGCATTTAAATTGAATAGAAGTAAGATGCTAGAGCTGAAGGAAATTTACTGTTATTAATTATACATATGAAACAAACATTCTGCTTCTACTTCATGTGCAAGTTTCATTTGTTACAAACCATGTATTTAAATTCAACTATGCATTAAATTGTTTCGTTAATTTCAAGCTGGAATAAAAGCACTTCCCAGACTGTAAGCAAAGAATTCTGAAATACATTTCTTTTCCAAAGGAATCCATGATGTTAATTATTTTTTCTATTGAAAACTACATGCGGTGTTTTCTGTTACCAAGACTATTTTTATAGTATTTTATTTCTAGTAGGAATATTGCAACAATTATTTTTCTACAGCTTTCTATATTTTATATTTTATTACTGACAGAAAATATACAGTCGAGAAAATGTAATTCTTTCGGATAAATATTTTTACTGAAAAAAGAAAAAAAGTATCTCATTTTTTTAAAGATGTAATACATATCTTTTAAAAATAAAAACTTTGCTTATCTAACATAAATAAATAGCCAAATTAAACTTGTTAAATTAAATGTTTGAATCCTTAATATAATGTATAATATACTTAAATAAATACACACACACACACACACACACATATATATATATATATATATATATATATATATATATATATATATATATATATATATATATATATATATATATATATATATATATATATATATATATATATATATATATATATATATATATATATATATAGTGAGTATAGTGTGTGTGTGTGTGTGTAGAGGAAGTACACGCGTAATATATTTTTTTTGATTAATAAAATTTGTTGATCATAAAAAAACATATTTTTGCAATTTAAATATATAATGAATGCAGTGAAATGCAATGCAATAAGCAATGAAGCAGTAAAAAATATTTATTTTTATTAAATATTAATAACTACATCTCTCTTTTTACAGTTGACTCAAAATGTAAATGTAGACGCCAGCAAATACACTATCTATTTTTGTGAGAGAGTGTGTATTCTACATGCATTTTAAAAATACATTTTTAAGGAAATAAACATTTCATTTGTATAAGCAAAATTACAGGTATGAGTATTTATTATATATCGTATCCTTGTTTAAAATCGTATTTTTATAACATGTTTAAAAATTCATATATAAGGTTATCAAATACATAATAAAAATTATAATTAAATATATCAAATGTTAAAAAATAAACAAAAAAGGATAAGTTTAACTAATGTTTATTATGAGCATAGATTTATCTCCTATTTGCATGAAATTCATATCCTAATTACTGGAAATCTCAATCTCAGATAACATGAGCTATTGCAGTTTTACGTAAAACACATGGTTTAACAATTTATTGAGTTCTTTCTGATATTTCTTTCAGAAATATTTTGATCTCTCGAGTTTCAATTCGTAACCTCTATCTAGATGAACTATATACTAAATACTCAGTGAATCAGTAGTGTTTACTGTGCATCACAATCGCACATCCCCTTTCTTAGAAATGCTGACGTCACATCCAAATAGGGGATATCTGCACACTCTCATCTGACAATCTCGTAATTGCTTATTAAAGTCTTACTCACTAATATATAGTCGCTAACGTTTTCACTCCTCTACATTTATGAGATTTGAAGCTTCTGCTACCTCTCTCATGTCATTAGAACTATAAGCTTACACAGTAAGCAAAAGTTATTAAAGATGATTCATAACAAAAATGCCATATTCGATATTTAGTTAATAAAAAAATATCAATGCCTACACTGATATTGAAAAAAATATGAGAATCCAATGATATCATCTGGAGAAAACAAAGTGTAATACTTGATTTGCAATAAATTTTAATTTAGTATGAAATTTTGTTAGTTGTTAGTTACAGAATACCTACAATTTCACAAGCTAAATTACTCCGGTTACCACACACACACACACAAGAAATGACATTTAAATTAACTGAAAATGCTTAAAAGGGATAGTATTTACTGTCATTAATCATACAAATGAAATAAACTTTCTACATCAACTTCATGTGCAAGTCTCATTTGATATCAACAACATATTTAAATTCACAAATTATTTAATTGTGTCACTCATTCTAAGATAGGATATATATTATTTGCGCACCAAGTATGAGAAATTCACAATACATTTTGCAGCATTTATATGCAAATAAATTTTTAAATAAAAGAATATAACAACATTCCTTGATTATTGTTTTGGTACTATTTATTTGTTGATTTCTTGGAATAATTAGAAAAATATTTTAAAAATACACACACAAATTTAAAAAAGTATTTTATAATTTCTTTAATTTTAAATGAATATGAATATGTTACGGTACTTAAATGATATAAATAAATTGTGTAATAATGAAATTGAAGTATGTACATTTAAATCATAATTTAAGTTATTATTTCTGTCATTAGTTACACATTTGTTTATACTCATTTGTTAGTTAAATAGTAAGGAATTTTTATACGCTCAAAATATATATTTATGAATATACTTATCTTACATTCATAAATAGATATTTTGATTATACTAATTATACATTAATTATAATAATCTTATTTAGATAATAATATTTGATCATTTCTTTTCTGTAAAATGTTTATTACAAAATGGTTTATGTGTAATCAAACCTTAAATAAAATAACTGGCCTTAATAATAGGTAATAATAGGTGTTTATTTCATTTTTACCCATAGTTTTTTTAAATAATCAACTTTAATTAAATATACATAATCGGCTGAATTCAAGTAACATGATCTAATATTCGTTTCCATGAAGATTGGAATACAGACCGTGTATTCATAGACATAAGCACACTGAAAATCATTTATTATTATTTCTTATTAATTTTCAATCTTTTCCATTTAAATTATTGATAAAACTGAAGATAAAATAAATTCATACTATTATTATTTATAATAGTGTACTTATCCATCTGCCAGAAAAAGTCGTCTTTGATGATCAATGCAAAATGGGAATCAAATTTTTAATAAATATGAAATAATTTTCATAGGTTATATATAGGTTAAAATAAGGAACATATGTTTTTAATTTATTTCATAAGCTTAATATACAATAAAATATGAATATTTTATAGTTGTTTTAAAATTTAATCAAAATAATGCATGAAAAAGAAAGTAAAATAAAAATATTTAGAGAGCATATAACTTTCAAATTATAAAAGAGAACCTTACATGATACTACCTATCTATCTTTCCTGCAGCTATTTTTTTTCTCATACATTCAGTAAACAAGCTTAAATTTAAAATATTGAATTTCATACCATTCATGTATGTTCCAAAAATGTTTGCCACGATGCTACATTCCTTAAGTAAGAAAAAATATTTCTCATATTTATCAAACTCTTGAGCGATTTTAAACTGATATTGATGGTCATTCAAATTGACATAAATTCAATGCAGCATGAGACTTCATGTCTATCTGCCATAAAAGCAAATCCTCCGACAGAAAATAAATAATAAATTAAGGAAAACGGAATTTTCGAAGCGTATTTTGGGCATCACGAAAAAAATATACTGAATGGTATTTTTTGAATAAATAAATTAAAAGCGAGTATTTTGGTGTATCGAAAGTCTGTCTTGCTTCTAATCTTTGTAGAAAATATATAGGAATTCGAATTCTTAAGCCTTATCGAATGCAAAACTTCTGAGAAAGAAAGGCATCAGAAAAGGGAAAAATATTTCCAAAATCACTGCTAGGTGATACGAAAAGTTTTTTTGACTTGAATCATTTTTAACCCCTTATCAACCTTCTCTGAATTTCTAACGTGCATTTGTTGTGGAGAAGAATAGCCATTAAAATGGGAGTCTTTTCTCGAAAGAGGGAATGTAGATACCTTCAAAGAGTATTGCTGCCTTGGCAGTTGCTAAATATTAAGGTAAATCAATAAGAAAGGAGTGAAAAAATCCCGAATATTATCTCCAGAATTCTTTCATTTTTATTGTGCTGTTTTGCAGTTTAATTGCCAGGATTCACCAGATTTCTTAAGTATATTATTACAGAACATTTTAAAATATTAGGTTCCTACAACATGATATCTTTAGAGTTTGACATTCAAAAATCTCATGTTTCCATTACCTTGAGAAAATATTAAAAAGCAGATAGAAAACATTTAAATTTTATGTCACACAATTTCAAAACGAAACAGTTAAATACCTGTAAATTATTTTTTGTATCTCATGTTCTATATGAAACGATATCTTGTGTAAATTGAAATGTTTACTTTAAGAAACTAATATCAAATTTCAGAAAACTTAGTGTTTTATAATTTTCTATTTTATTATTAAATATTTCATAGTTAAATATTTAAATGAATGTTATATGAATGATATATTTAGTACTTTAAAATAATTTAAAGGTAAGCACTAAAATTCATGATAATTTATCGAAGTAAAAAAATCATTTGAAAACATTATTTGAATTTTTCAAAAATTTTGTCAAACGTTAGTAACTGATAACTTGATGCTTGCTGAATATTTTTAAAGTCTGAAAATATAAATTTTACTTTCATTCAACGAGAAAAAGAGTCAGCGTATTGAAAGGGAATTTGATGAACAAACAAAAGCAGATTTGATGCAGACTCAGTTATTTATTATAGAGCAATGGAACAAAACCATATTGTTTAGCCACTGACTAAGTTTTCATAGGTGTGATGTTGAAATCGAATTGGGCGAAATTTGATTAGGAGTCTTTGTTAAGTTATAACTTCTTCATTTAGCTTTGAATACGTAAGAAGTGATTTCTTTGCTTACAAATTATTTACAGTTATTAATTAAGGCATTTTGTATAACAACACTTCATTTGAAGCATTTAATATGTGAAATAATATAGTCAATCAATATAAAAAACGCAAAATTTTACATCTGTATGCAATGAGAATAAAGTCCTATTAATATATTTCTATTTTTGGAAAATCTAAAATGTGCCTTTTTTGTTCAATAATGAATAACATAAATTCAACATAAATTTTAATAAAAGCCTATAAAATAAATATCTGTTCACACCAAAAAAATTGAGATTGAGTGATATTAGACTTATAATTATATATCAAAAAAGAGTTATATATTAACTTCGAAGTTTTTAATATAAAATTAATTTACATATTTTTACACGACTAATTTAGAAATTAACATTTTTAATATAACAGTTAAGTGAATATTTAAGTTTTACTAACAAAGAAGTTATTTTTAAACGTTAAAAAATTAATCGAGATGTTTATTAAAAATATTTCCAGATAAATAAAAATTACTTGATATTTAACAAATTTAAAGAAAATTTAACTTACATGCAAGCAGTTTTATGCTGTATAAGGCATAAATTACATTTAAATTAAAATTATAAATCAAAATATGTTAACAAGTATTACATTTTATGTAATTTAAAAAATAAAGTAAGAGAAATATTCATTATTTTTTAATTTTAAATAAAACATTTTAAATTTAGAAGTAATAAATATGCTATATATTAAATTCTTATTCAAAGTAATTTATTGAACAAAGTATTATTATGATGACATAATTAAAAAGTAATTTAATAGTAAAGTATTAAATAAACAAATGACGTTTAAGAAAAATATGATTTTATCTTAAATGTTGGTTAACATAATTTATTTATTTATTCAATAATGTACACGCGCAAACTTTATCTTTTAATTATAAATATAATTAAATCTTGTAAAATAATTAAGAATATCTTCTTTATTGGAAATAATTTACTGATTTTTTTATTGAAATTTGAAAATTCATCAAGCGATAAATATTATTATTTTCTTCGGTTTAAGGTTTTAAAGCAAAATTATTTCTACAAAATTACTTGAATAAAAAATATGAAATGCAAGATTTTCAGCTCATTTTATACAGGCAATGACATTTAAACCAAAATTCACAAAATTTGCTACAAAGCAATAAAAAATTATGAAAAAAATTTATTTTGTGTCCTAATTTTTATATTGCATTTTTATATATATCAAAAAATGAACAAAAATTACAATTTTTTAATAAGCAAAGATATTTCATTTTTTAAATTTGTAACTGACATTCTTTTTGTGAAATATTTTTGCAAGAAGCGCAGAAATTTATGGACTATATTTTTCGTGCAAATAGAACTTTTAACAGTGATAAATACTTATTTTGTGCTTTTAGTAATACTATTATCCAAGTGAATGACCATCATTAGTATAAGATACACAATCCTTAAAATTTACTTTACTTAAACAACCTCTATACTCGAATTGTATTGAAACAGATACTTGAATTTAACCACATAAAACATGTTGATTAAATTAAGAATTTGAAATAACTATTTCTCTTTTGTACACTTAATTTAAATAATAATATTACAAGTTTAAATAATAATATTACATGTACTTATTAACAATACAGTATAGGTTAATGAGTACATGACTCAATTTTCAATCCCTATAATAATCAATTACAAGATATATTTGGCATTTTTGTACCATTTATAACGAAGAGACAGCTATACAACTTGGCAATTCAATTTTCTCTCTGCATTCCATTACACCATACTCAGAATATTAGAATGTGACAAATATTGTAAGAACTTGCATAGTTTCTTTACTTCCTATTGCAGAGAATAAAATAATTTTAAATAACATTACAAACCTTAATTCAATAAAATTTACAAAGTTGAATCCCATTATACACCTTAATGCAGTTTTCGGTTGTATCAAATTTGTAGGAGTTGCTTTTTGCACTTTAGATCATTGCATACAAATTCCGACTTCTGAAAGCTTGGCTTATTGGTTTACTTTATTTGTCGCCCAACGGTCAATTTTTGCACACGAAGTCTACTTAGAGAAAAACCTACGGTTTAAATGGGATTCCGAACCAGTACAAACATCCACGCTCAAAGTGGGATTCAATCCTACGAACTATTGAACCGAAGGCAAGAATGCTAACCATTTGATTATCAGCTCGGCAACAGGCTCTGTAAGCAATGACGCAATAAATACCGAGCCAAACGGGCAGCTGTAATTTAGTGCTCTGACCTTTGACTCAATAGCTTGGAAGCTTGATTCTGAAGGGATTAGAAAAATTGTAGTGGTTTATAGAAAACACTATAAACTATTGACTCTTATCTAATTAGCTGTCATAAGCAGAAATGGCCGTAAAATGACAAGCACCCCGAAACCATAGATACTGACTTTTTAATTATTTCAAACACCTCAAGGAACATTGAGAAAATAAACACAAAAATATGGGTGTTATCATCTGTTCATACAGTAAAAAAAATTTTAAAATTAACTTGGAAAACATATTGTTTTTTATAATCATCATTAAATGGAAATTTCTCAATTAAGATATTATTAGTAATTTTATAAATTTTAATGATTTATAATATATATTTATAATTAAGTAGCTTTTTGCATAAACTGCTGACGGTTAATTAAAACAGTCGAAATATATCTCAGTAGGCATGTTTGAAGTACACGTGAGTAAAATAATAAATAAAATCAAGACAATAATCCCTTCAAATGGTTTAAGTTAATTAAGTATTGATAAAATATCTATCTTTACATAAGAAATATACATTTTTTGTGCTAAGCAAAAGATTTTTACGAAATTAATGAGTTTAGTATAATTTAACATGCACATAATATATTAAACATCACTTTGCTTACAGTTCATTTACAGCATAATTTCAAAATCAAATCGTTTATATTTTAACCTCTCTTCCTTTAAAATAATTTGAGTTGTATTATTGGAGAAAAAGTTAGTTCAAGTAATTGTAAAAACAAGTACATTCTAAAATTTTGATAAAATATCAAAACAATTCAAGGAATAAATATTTAATTTATAATAAAACAATTTTAATAAAAATGTCGCCAAAATTAATATATAAATATAAAACTATTGAATTTTTTACTGAGCACTTAACACATATATTTATTTGTTGATTTCCATACGAACTATCAAAACTGTTTCCATGTAAAACATTTTATAATCTTGAAGAGTAGTTGTTGAAGAAAAATTTCCAAGAATTCACAATGAAATCTGAAATTTATGATTCTTCGTTTCTTATAATTACTATATTTAGATGATTAGACTTTCTAGAACTTATTTAAAAACAAAAGGACATAAATAATAGGCTGATATAATCATCTGTTTAATGTGTAATAATTCTCTAAGGTGTATGTTTAAAGCAGGACCAAATACATTTCACAACCGATTAATCAAATGTATCTAATAATGATTTTGTATTCAATAACCAATTACAAGAAAATAATCACTGATTTTTTTAAACTTCATAAATTTACTTAAGTTTTGCTAATGGAATAATGAAGATGTGGGTACAAATTTCGTTAAAGAAAAAAATTAAATAAACAAGATAACAAATTTTTACACATTACAAGATTTAAGTCAATTTAAAGGTGGATAAATGCATTTCCTAACTTTGAATACAAAAAGCTTAAATATATGCATTTTGATAGTAATGGAATATTTGGTGTTACAGAATTTACAATGCAATTTCAATAAGTTTTATTTAGGTACCTTGAATAATGCACGCAATTCTTTAGAAAGTTAAAGCATTCTAAGTTAATAAATACTTAACTCTACAGAGTAAACTAGATGAAGAGGAATTAATTTTGACAAATGTCTCAACCAGTTATGCATTAAATATTTTCGAATTCGAATTCTTCCAGTGAATGCTGAAACAGATTTGAGTAATATACACACATCAAGTAGGTACGTGCAATTTCGTAACGTCCCTGGAGATTTCAGTGGGGTTAATTAACACTCAGTTCTGCATAAGAGAAGATTTTACTTAAGTAAAGATGTCTGTTTTGTCGGCCAACATTCTTACATCACGCATAATAACCATTCTGTTTCAGCAATTACATCCGCCATTTAATTCGCTCGTCAGCAAGGATTACGATTCTAAGCCTAGCGTCAAACAAGCCTTGAGGAAGACCTGCCAAAAATGTAACCATTCTCTGCCTTCAAACCTAGAAATTAATTTTTAAAAGCTCTTCATTAATAAGGAGCATTAATTTCGAATCAATTAGTCACAAAAATTCGATTTTCTGAACTTCATCAGGATTAATCATCTCATTAAAATTTTGTTGCTGAGACTTTTACCTCCTTTTGAGTTAATTGATGGAGGTCTGTGAACCGCCGCTCATTTGATTAACTCGAGGAAATGTTAGGAGCTCTTCCAAGAAAATAAAAAAAATGGTCAAAAATAATAGTAATTAAAAGTTAGGATTTCAGAGTTAAAACTTGAAGTAAAAAATGAAGGTATCGCAAAATAGAAAGAAAGGATGGGCGTGTTATAGGGAAAGAATCTTTGATTTATATTCTTTGCTCTCAGATTTGCTATTTCAATTTGGGATCTGAGAATATGGAATGTGTTTCTTTCGCTTACGTTTCCTCAATCTGAAGTAAAATAAGTTTTTGTTTTAAAGTCGGATGTATTTAATTACCAAGTCTTCTTTTTACTTTTCAATTTTCTTTTAGATCATTATTTCTTGTTTGGATTTATTTACTGTTTTCTGCGGAATTCTCAGTTAAATAAAATATTTTCCTGATGTTAGTAAAAAAGAAAAATTGTAGGGAGTGTTTTTACATTTTTATTTTTTATGCAAAATGAAAATTGTTTAAAAATGAAAGGAGTCTTTCCTCAACATTATAAATTTCTTTGCTAGGTAAAATAATAAAGACTGTGTAACTATTTAGTATACACAAACTATATTAGATGGGAATTTGTTTTTGTGATTGTTTCAAATTAATTTAAAAACATACTTTATCAGAAAGTACTAAGCAATTCTTGTTTCTAGTTTGAATTACATTCTAGAAATAATTTGTGTATTTGATATCACGTGCATTAAATATAACAAATTTTACCTAATCATTCATCAAATTTTATATATAAGAAATATGACATTGAGTAGAAATATGACAAACTTAATTACTTCTCCTAAATTAATACAAAGATAATGTTTTGAAACTGTTATTGTAAAGCCACATAATTTATTATTTAGTTTCAAATTTAGATTTGTTTAATTGTTTTCTGATTTTTTAAAGAATAATTACCGTTTCATAGGGAAATTTAACTTTAAGAACATATGAAAATGACTGTTGACTGAAACAGTATTTTAAAAAATGACTTTTTCAAGTCAGCTTTAAAATTATGAATGCAAATGATTAAATTTTAAATTTTTAGGAAAATTTTACAAGGATTTATAAATAAAATGAATGTATTTACCAAATATCTAGCTATTGAAGCTATAAGCATATCATGAAACACTTTATTTTGTGTGCCAAGTTAATAAAGTATAGATAAGTATAAATATTTTTATAGCCTAATTATGTCTACAGAATTGAAATAATATTATTATTATAAATAAAGGAAATTATAATAGTTTCTGTCATTTTTGCTCATTAGTGTTTTATAGTTACTTAGGAAATTATAGTTGACTGCATTAATTTCTAAATAAAATTTAAAAATAATTTATTTAAAAAAATGAGTTTAAGAATGTTTAAAATACTTTAGATATCAACATGGACTCAAAAAAAGAAACTAAAAGATAGCTGCTTCTATATTTTACTTTGAAAAGAGAAAATCTATTCTACATTTTGCCTCTAGATAAACAATGATATTTTTTGTTTCTTTATATTATAAGAATATGTCTGGAAAACCCAACAGATAAAGTCTGCATTTTTACTATAAAACATGTATATTTTTTCGTCTTCATAAATAAATAAAATATCTCCAAGAATCTGATATTCAATATACATGTATTTCATAATTTTAATTTTGCAAAAATGTCTGCATGAAATTTCTTTATATAAAAGATATGACATTAAGCACAAATATGACAAACTTAATTACTTCTCCAAAATTTATTCAAAAATAACGTTTTGCAACTGCTATTCAGTTAAATTATATACTTCATTTGCGTAATTCTAAAAGTTATATATATTTTAAGAATAAAACATAACTTTTAAATTTGATTTATTATTTCTACTATACATATTTTTCTTGTAAAATAATTTAAATAAGAAATGATATTGAATACATCTAAGTAATATCAAACGTATTAAAAAGAAAGAAAAATCGTTATGTATTTCACCTTAAATTCATTACAATCCATTTATTTAATTAATTATGAATGTTTTAATTTGGAGATTAATAGCTTAACTTTGAATTAATTATGTGTTTATAAATGATTTTTTATACAATAAAAATAATGGGTAACGTGTGAATTAAAAAAGAAATCTTAATATCTGCAAAGATAATATTACTTGCTAACAATTAATTCATTAATTAGATAGAGTAATCAAAATTATATACAGTAAACTAGAATATGCTTACTAAGAAATTCTGCATACTACAAACACATACCTTATGCTCAGGTCTATTTAAGTACACTAATAAAATAGAATTAATGTAATGCTAAATACATATATGCTTATAATACATTATGAAACTTACATATTCCCTCTTGCTGTATCATTTACTTAAAATGTAGATTTTTAGACAGCCCCATTTATAATTTTCATTTTATTTTGTTTTTCTTTGAACCCTGATATTTCCGTTATAGAGCTTAAATCAGAGTATTAGCCTCGTCAATGAAAAGAGTTCTGGGTTAATAGATTCAGGGAGAACGGATTAATTTGCCTTAGTATCGTAACTTCATTGATCCACAATTCTGACAACCCCCTTAATTTCCAATATATTTGCATTTTATTGCGAGAGTTCTCAAAAATAACGTTATTTCTAATAGTTGGATCATTGTTTCGTTGAAACCAACTTGAGCTACTTCCGTTTAAAGGATAAACATAAATTGAAACTAATGGAAAACTAAGAATCCCATAGCTTTTATCTTCTTTATTTAACACCCGAATTTATGAAATCGTACAAAAAACTACATTTGTGATAAGTCTTTCAGATCTGTATCTTATCCAGAATGTTATTAAATAAAATGTATAATGCATGACGAGAACTGTGATTTACTATATGTCTGGCTGCTGTTGATTTTAAATACAGTAAATAGAAGAAAAATACAAATAGGAATTAATATAATCGATGCATGCCGCGCTCAATATGAAACAGAAAATAGTAGTAATTCCTTGTATAAAATAGTTTTATGGCTTTTAAAATACTTAACACCTAAAAGTTAAATAAGAAAAATTGTTTATCATGTCTTTCATTTTAAATTTTCAGACATGGATAAGCAAAATATTGTGAAATTTATTACACGGCGAATTAAATTGACCAATCTCTTTCTCATTCTCAATATTTTTTATTTAAGTTAAAGTTTATTTAAACTTTACTAAATTTGTGTCTTATTTAATTAAGGACAACTAAATACAAATTTCAAAAAGGATTTGCTCATTAACTGAATGTGTTAAATTAAGAATTAAACATCAATATTAACAAGAGTTTTACTCAGTTTCAGCTGTATTCACATAAATTTCTCTGATTTATCATATTTTATAATATTATTTACCTCAATCTAACTATAATTTTTACACAAGATTAACTGCTCAATAACGTAAACTTAACTTGTAAATACCACACTTTAAAATATTAAAATTCCCAAAGCAAGAAATTTTCAAAGACTCGTTAATATATAATATTTTTTTATAGTAGAACAAACTAAATAAATTAATTTTGACTCATGCTTAATTTATTAATGTTTACAATTTAACATGTTTCAGCTTATATTGTTTCTTTTTAACAATTTTTAATGGAATATAATTTCTGCATTAAGCTTTCAAAAAATGTTAGTGACATTTTCAAAATGTAGTTCCTTTAAAGGCTAAATATAATAAAGCATTGTTCTCAGCTTATTTCTTAAATTCGTTATAAAACAAAGTAGAAAATTATATAAAAATCAGAAAGCCCAATAATAGTTTAGAGCTATTATATATATATATATATATATATATATATATATATATATATATATATATATATATATATATATATATATATATATATATATATAATTATGTGATTATATGACTGGAATATGGAACCCATTTTATTATTTATTTAATGTAATTCTGGAATAACTTTTATCTAATAATGACAATTCGTATTTACTCCACAAAATTCATCATTATTATACATTATAAAACGAAAATTTATACTCAATTGAGTTATATATAGAGATAACTAAATATTCATATTTTGGTTTAAATAAATAGAGTTCACGAATATATTTAAGGTAAAAAAATATAAATTCAATGATATTGCATAAAAATCAATGGCAGTGCATAACGTTTTTAATACTCTACGCATGCAATTACTTATTAACATATATCTTATTTACTTATTTACAATATCTCAAATTTAAAAATAGCACTCAATAGATATTGTAATGCATTAAATACAGTATTATTACAGACATAAAAATTTGAAGTCTAAATTTCACTATAAAATCAAAATTTGTTTAATTTAGCTTCTATACTAGACAAAATAAGCTTGTTATCTTTAACTAGTTTCATTAAACTAAATCTAGAAACTTCATTAAGAAGTATTAAATCAAAAATAAACTAAGGGTGTCTCCTGAACCTATAAATAAGTTTTCATTGCATACACTATAGGCAAATTAATTAATTTTATAAGTTACATAAGACGGTCCAACATCATTACATCAACTACACAAAGATTAACATATTTTTAATATTGAATTACAAACTTAAAAATGGTATTTCTCTATAAAAATATAAGTATTGAAACATGAATTTTATTAGTGAGCATAAAAGTATATAAGCAATATTTCAAGAAACAAAGAATAAAATGTTAACACTGAATTATATTTTTCTTTGAAAACTTTACGTTTAATGTACAATTTCATGCTATCTAGTGAATAACGTTGTTAACATATTACACTTGTTTCGTAGGCGATGAACTACTTTTTTTATTTTGAATTCAGTTATATCTTACTGAATATGATGTTAATGAATCTAATCGATTTAACAAACACTGTTTTTAAATTTATCATTTTGTACACCTGATAATGTGTTTTAAGCGAATTCTCTTTTATTGGTAAATGTATCATGCTAAAACTTCTTTTATTTAACAAACCAAGTATGTTAAATTTTTAGAACAGATATCTGAGATACGACATAATTTTAGATAACAAATAGAAGTTTAACCAAAAAAATATTAATTTTAGGAAATAATATATTAATTACTAAATAAAATGTTTCCTGGCGTATATTAACTTGACGTTACTGACCAACTTGTTAAGTATTTCAATTTAGTGTAAATTTGTACTGTTCAATTTTGATTAAAATATTTCATTTTATAACAAAACTATGTAGAAATAAATTGCATATTAATCCATTTTTAAGTACATAACTCTTATTTCAGAATTATGTGTGTAAATTGTTGAAACAAAGAACAATATTATAAAAACTACAAAATGTTATTTTAAATTATGAATTATCTCTGGCAACAAATGTGTACCATTCATTACTGAAGAAAAATCTTCCCTAAAAGAAATAATACACGATACGTGTTAAAAATGCCTTGAAACAGGTTTTTATTGTTTGACTATCCACTATAGGATGTTACTTGCAACAAATATCATTGTTTAACTTTGGTATAAAATCATGTTTCCTTGAATATTTTTTATACTACATTTTCTCTCTTTTTTGTTTCTAATCTATTATTTGAAAATTGTCAATATTATCAAAATCTGATATTTTAGTAATTTCAGATAATTGAAGTAAGTCAAAAATAAAGTTAGGAAAAATTGAAAGAGATCAAAAAGAAAGTTACGAATAATTGAAGTTTTAAAACACATAGTATTTATTTGAAACTTAAGTTATTTCTTGAATGGAGAAGAACTGTTTCATCTAATACTGTTTTTTATGTAAGAATTGGCATTTATCTTATCGTAAATCTATTATTTGCATATATAGCCAACTTAAGCAAATTGCAGCAAAAATAATTAAATTTTGGTTTTTTATTAAAAAAAATATTTTTATCAATATCTGAAACGTGGCATTTTTTTATTGTTATTAGTTATTACAATTTAAAGAGAGGAACAAAATCAATCGTAAATTTCTAAACAAAAATTCTAAAAGAAAATTTATTCACGAAGTTGGTCTTCTTATCATCAATTCAGTGAACTCTAGAATATTCAGAGACTCAATGTAAGAGTCTTCATTAGAGTGTATATTTTATCGTTTATTTTCTAACACTTGTTAGAGCAGATTTTTATACTACTTTGTCATCAGTGAACTCCAGCAACTGCTCGGTTGAGTCGAAAATTTTCACAAAGCAAATATCTGTTATTCCAAAAACTAAAGATCTTGTTGTCTTAAGCTTTTAAAAAATTTCTCTTTAATTTTTTCATCTATTGTTTCCATACCTACTTTCACTGCTGTTTTAGTAAGTTTAATTCCCTAAATTCAATAGAAAACTTGTTTAAAAAGAAATTATCTTCAATTGCTTATAACTTTTTTATTGAATTTAATAGGATCGGCAAATCCCTTTGTCTCACTTGAACTGAATATTCATGATAATTTAATTTCTTTGGCTGCTGGATTAGTCACTCTTGGGGAAAATATTTCGTTCGAGAACAGTACAAATAAATGTTCTTCTCTTGATATTGTTTAAAAATTGCCCTAAGAATAAATCTAAAGATTAGTAAATAAACCTGATGTAAAATGTACCTATGGTATTTTACAACATTAAATTACAAAGTTAAACAGTGGTATCATTCTTAAGTTTTAAAGCTGGTTTCAGAGAGACTTTATCTTCTTAAAAATGTCTCTTGTGGATTACTAGATCATTTTTGAGAGGTAATCAATTTTAATGTTTTACGTAATATACTTTAAGATTAACTTTTATGTGTAAAAGTGTACACTAGATACATTTTTCCCTTTTTAACAAGTTGAAAAAATAATGATTTGAACAGATGAAATAATATATCCGAGTTGGAAAATTAATTTTATGTTTTATTCATACATATTTATCTTTTCGTTTACGGCCTACCTCAAAGTTTATCTGCTTTCCTAGAAAAAATGTTAAAATTAATCTTAAAAATTTTGCATTAAAGGCATAAAATGCAGTATCAATAGATAGATTTGGGATAAATATTTTTTATTGTAAGGTGACAGTTAAGTTAATTTTATTATTCAATAAATTAAAAAACACCATACGCGTTAAAGTCAAAATGTTAAATTTTTGAAGTTAAAAGAAAGATAAAATTGAAATCAAATTTCAATCTATGTATAAGGTTTATTCAAGTAAGTTAAGCATATTTGTTTTGAAAAATTTACTTATTATTATAACTAATTCATAAATATTATTTAACTCATTACTAAATGAAAACTTTTAATAAAGTGTTTGTGTGCCGATTCTTTTTGAAGTCACGTCTTAATGACTTCTAAGCCAAGTCTTAATGACAACAGACGAAATTAATCAAATAATAAGCTATGAATAAATCTCAACTATAGTAAATAATGTGTTCAATGATTTTTATTGCCAATAAAATATACTAACTTTATTTGTATTTAATAATTAATTTTAATAATGTAGTAAAATTTATTTAAGTAAATTCTATCTGTGGAAATAAAAACATTTATTTCAGAGGAATAATTTACATTATTTTTATGCTTTTCAAGAGAAAGCTATATAATTTGTTTTTATTTAAAGAAGCAGCTTTCATTCTTCTGAAAAATTTATATTATTGGTACATTATAGAAAGAATATAATAAAACAGAATCCCATCAAAAATAGAAATTTATATAAATTTTGATAATAAATTACATGATCTGAAATCAGTAGGATGCAAGTTAATTATAAATAAAAACACTTATATCCAGCTTTTAGTTTTTATTTATGCATTAATTCTTTGTTAGATTTAATTTGAAGATTTAAATCCATTACAAACATATTTACATTCAGAGAGAAGTACATTCAACATCTTTAATAATATACAGCTGCTTTTGAAAGTATATACTAGGTAAATATTTAATTTATAATGGAATGACTTATATTTTTCTTTTTTATATATTATATATATGGAATATCCTTTTAACTAACAATATCTCGCATTAGTAATAGTAGCTATTTTTGTGGCTTACAAATTATCAACAAATATATTCGAGAATATTGAAAAAAAATTTCATTTCATTAGAAGTTGCACCCTTAGCTAATTCCAAACACATATTTTTGTATTACTTTATATCACAGTTTTTGGACAGTAATTCATTGTCATATGGGCGTAACCGAAGCGCACAAAAATGCAAAGCATTCAACGGGCGGGGCACTGAATATTCAGGCTTTTATTGATCAGAAAACACTTGTGCAAAATTAAAAACATGGAAAAGTTGAACCAAGCTACCGGTAATTTTTATCCTTTAGGCTCCCTCGGGAAGATGATGGGAAAGATATGCCAAATGAATGGTTTCTTTACGAGACATTCTGTGGCTAAATTTGACAAAAATTTAGTCAGATCTTTGGAATTGAATTCTGGTATCATTTTCATAAAATTTAACCCTGGTAGAATTTATCTTTGCTTTAACGGAATTTCAGAATAAAATCTGTCGGAGAGAAAATGTAGATTTGTGCTAATCTAGTATTTTATTCATGATTTATTGATGATTTTCCTTTCCACTTTTAGGCTAATTAGGCAGACACACACTGACCTTAATAACCAAGAGAAACAGAAAGTCCAAAGTTAATTTTCGTCATTATAAGATTATGGAGAGGTGCCAAATCCTTCCAAGTGACTTTTGTTTTGAGTGAAATGTTTGTTTCATTTGCTTTGTTGGGGCAATAATTATAGTAAAAGAATGCTTCACTATTTCTTAATTTTCTTCGCAGAAGTGAAACATAAAGGAGGTTGAATGTAACGTTATATTAATGTAATATATTAATGTAACGTTATATTAATGAATGTAACGTTATTACGATATAACTGAAGAATTAAAATGAATAATAAAAATTAATCTTCGAAATAAATCCTTCGCAAGGCTTATTACAGTTTTGCATATAAAATAGTGTGTTACATAATTTTTCTAAGAATTCATATACATTTAAGAGTATAATGAAATTTAAGATCAAATTACTTTTATTTGCTTAAAATGTTAGTTACTTACTTTTCCTTAATATGAAACATTAAAAATTTATTAAGACGTCATTGTTAAATTCAAAAATTTCTGTGATTAATTACATATTCATTAGTATAAAATATTTCTTTAACAACATTCCCTAAAATTTTGCTAAATTATTGGCAATAATAATTACGCAAATGGCATACTTACACGTAGTACACACGTATTGCATACTCATTTATTTGTGTTCATGTAAATATGTATGTGTGTATGTTTATGTATATGTGTATATAACACTATATATGTATATATAACACTATATATGTATACATATGTATTGCGCTATTTAATACATGACCTTATTCAGCATATTAAGCAATTATATGTATTTTTTGCATTTTGCATTCCTTTTTCAACAAAAGAAATGAAAATCTTAACACAATATTTCCCCTCAACAAATAAGTCAACTCCGCCTCATCATTGAGGTCATATCTTTACAAATAGAGTTACATGACTATAAGGATATGTTATTTATCAATATCAGTCATCATTTGAAGTCGAATATTTCGAAATGAGTTTGAATTTGTGTTTTAGGGAATCAGCTCGAAAGTGAGTTGAACACGCATTTCTCCTAATATCCACAAGCCAGTGCACACCAGAAGGAGAATAAATGACCACTGCTACAGCTCAATGCTTAGATCATTACTCAAAATGGAAGTTTCGTAAATGGGAAAACTATGTACCTAAATTTAGATTCATGCAAACTAGGAAAAGGAGAAGTGTATTAACTTAAAGATACTTAGAATATTTGGCATTGATTTCTTCTCACGGATAGTTTTAAATTTACTTTATGCATAACATTTTGCTCCAAGGACAAAAGAAATGGGTGCTCAAAGATTCCTTATATTTTGATTGAATATGTTGGTAAAGTTGGGAAGTAAAGTTTCTATTGAAACCTTCCGTGATTAATTGTTTTAATTTTCTATTCAAATATTTTGTGATTGGAAAAGGATTTATTGCCGAGGGCAGTAAATAACAAAACTAAATCAAATGCAACAAGAGACAGTTGCATTTGGTAGAAGTAAATTAATGTTTAAAGTATAAAGCTACCGTTTCAATTAAAAAGTAACTAGAATCGATTTAATTCCAGAGGTATAAAATGTAAAAGTGTGTTATGAACAATTATGTATAAGGTAAGATCTAATGTTTTTTCAAATGAAAATTTAAAAAAAACAAAAATTTATCACACTAAAAAAATTGTAGCTATTGAGTGAAACAATAACAAAAATACTTAAAATAGGATGAGTCGCTGACTCATAAATTTTTAATGTATTCAAACTACGAATCCTACACTGTTATTCTTTTCTCAACTTCCATACCAAGAATGGGATGATATACAAGGTTTAGACAGTAAATATCTCCGTTGACTTAAATAGTTATTATCAGAACTGTATTCAAAAGAGAGGTATATATAGGTATAATATGAAATCGGGTAACAGAGAAATATAAATTAGTTTCAGATAGTTTTAATGTAAATGAAAGAAAAAGTTATAAAAATGTTGAATCAAAACTTGACAAAATAACTATCAGTACAAAATGAAAAACTCATAAATTAAAAGTATGCATAAGAGCGCATAGCTATTTAAAGTTATACGTGAGAACTTGTAAATTAAAAAATTTTATTACTACTATTTCTAAAATTTTACAAAGATGTCGGAAAACAATTTCGATTTTTTTAAAAATGCTTATATGAAGAAAATTTAATTTCGGTAAAATTATTTTTATGTATGCATAAATTAAGAGAAAATCTAAGCAAATAACTTTTTCATTTATGCTAATAAACTAAAATACTCAAGAAATTTTATTATAAGCAATATTAAGAAAAATGTTTTGCTTTTCAAAGGAAGCACTGTGTGGGGCATCCAACGAATGTGCCATCTTCACCTCGAAAGTGGTGGGATAACACATACCCATAGAGAAAGAAAGGAAAATCCGTGCCCTAATCAGGATTCAAACCCGGGACCCAATGCTTCCGTGTCAGAGACGTTAACCACTCCACCATCAGCAGGCATATGCATTAAATACCACATTTTTGTTGAAAATCAAAATAAACTTCCCTTTGTGAGAAAAGTTATATAAAACGAAAGAAAAACAAACACAATTTACATGAAATAATTAAAATTTACTTTTGCAGTGCTTTAAAAAAACTGCTTTTGCGCAGAATGTATTGATAAAGATAAGATTTATATCTATTCTTGTATCTTTCAATTTTAAGATACTTCTCTAATCATGCTACATATATATATATATATATATATATATATATATATATATATATATATATATATATATATATATATATATATATATATATATATATATATATATATATATATATATATATATATATATATATATATATATATATATATATATATATATATATACTTTAAACAAACAAAATGATCTAGACTGAATATAAATATACTCTTATAAATATTTATTTCAATTTATTTGGTAGGTGATACTACACAGTTCAGTCACATTAATGTGACCACCACGTACGTTTAACAATGACGTAAAATAATCAGTCACAGAAAGCAAGTAGCAGCACTTTACACACTTGAGCATATATAAAGGGTGTGTAATGGTTTCGGAAAATATAGCAATCATAGCAGGTAATGCAGAAATGGAGTGATTTAAAAGGGTATGATCATTGGCTTTCTGGCCAAGGGTGGAAGAATGTAACAAATATTTAAGTTTGCGAAATGTTCGTGTGTCGCTGTGGTAAAAGAATACTATTCATGGCAAAATGTCCAAAATCAATGATGTGGCAAATTTTATGCACTATGGCCATAGATGGCAGAGGTGAGCGACTGCTGGGGGAATGCGTTCGGGTGAATAAATGTGCAACCTTTTAGCAATTAATCACCCAGATATAAATTAGTCGGCTATCAATAGTGCTTCTCAAACAATTGTTCAGCTAACGTTGCTGCGTCTGGGATTCCGAAGCAAATATCTGGTTCATACATTTATGCTGACTTACTCCGCTGACCACGGCACTAAACTAGATTACGTCATTGGTGACGAAGGCTGAAATTTTCATACGAGTTATGCTACTGACATCCAGTAAGTGGCGAGAGTTAGTATTATCCGATGGATTACGTATTGTGCTATATTGGTCAGATGGACGTTAGCATATACAACGTGAAACCTCTGAAAACAAACACCCTACAACCTTTTTTTTGGTACGTCCATATTGGAAGCGGGAGCAGTATGATGTTTTCCTGTCATTCTCTAGGTTCAGCCATCATTATGGAAGGCACAATGGGTTAATACAAGTACGCACCTGTTCCTGCGGTCTATGTCCACCTCTATTTGCGTATTATTTTTAATCAGGATGATGGTATCAACCAGCAGAACAGTGAAAAGTGTCATACAGGTAGCAGTATACGTTTGGAGTTCATAGACCACCAGGGTGAGTTTACTGTTCTAGTCTGGCCAGCAAAGTCACCTGATTTAAGGCCAATCGAGAATCAGTGAGGCTATCGCGTTGGGGTGTTCACGGGATGGATCCTCACATGTGTAACCTAGCTCAGCTAACCGCGACATTGGAGTCGATATGGTGGCTCGACAACCTAGTAAACACCTTCAGGAACCTAATTGATTATTTTCCGGTAGGTCTGGCAGCAATCCGCTCTGCAAAAGGTGGTTATACTAGCTTTTGACAGGTGTTCTTATTAATGTGAATGGATGGGATAGTAATTTTATTTTTGAAAAGGATTTACTGCGCACATTTCAATGAATAATTTACCATTGAAAATTTAAATATAAGTGAAACTTATTTAATATAATATTAAATTTATTGTATAGAGAAAATACAATTTTAGAGTTAAGCGTAATGGCTACAGTGAATTCAATATAATTGACTGATTGAAATACAATTTCACGTCTAAACAATTGTATCACGTTCATTAGATTATTTAATAGAAAAATAAATTATATTGAAATTATGTTAAAATAAAATTTTAATTTTGTTTTCTGCGTTTATCAAATTTAAAGAATTCAATTTAAGATTTCAGCAGAATAAATTACTGGTATAAGATTTGTCTGATATTAAAAAATCAAAATTAATTAGTTTAATTTCAAAAATTGTGAAAATGAAGGAATGATAAATTAGTTTAAATAGCATAAATTGATTAATATTTCATCAAATTCTTTAGAATGAATTCACTTAGTTATTTTCCATTTATCACAAAATAATTTTATATCCATTTTATTTGTATTATCATTTTCATTCAATTAGTTTCCTATTATATTTTCTTGAATTGATAATTGATATGATTTTATTTCTGTAAAACAAAAATTATAAAAGAAATGCCTTATTTATTCAAAGAATTTTAAGCTACAGTTATTTGCTACATATGAAGAATTAAATGGCCCAATAAACTGTAATTATTCATTTAAAGCAATTAAATCATTATTACTTTAAAATACTTTTAAAATTTTATTTCCCTAAGTGATTATACTTGTTAAAAATATGATACACTATTTGCATAAATTTCAGTCTAAAAACAATAATTGTGAGGGAGTTAAACCTATTTAAATGCAAAAGAATGATCTCTGAAATATTTGATTTTGTTGAAATAATATTGTTCTTGCTTATATGATTAAAGCTTTAATGTATATTACTAGATAATGCTCGATTTATGAAACAGAGAGCATAATTTTACGTCGATAATAAAAACTTTGATGACTAGGTGTAGTTCTGCATTTGCATTTAATTCTAATATTTTCGATCTTCAAAATGATTTTTACATAATAATTTTAAGCATAGTATTTTTCTTAGATAAAAAGTATTCGGCTGATAAATAAAATACTTAAATTTTATTCAGGCAAATATCTCAAATTCAAATGTATAAATTCAAAAATATATCTCTAATTCAAAAATTTATCTCTAATTCAAAAATATATCTCTAGTTCAAAAATGTATTTCTAATTCAAAAATATAATTAAGAAAATTTAGAACTCACTTAGTATTCCCAAAACAAGGTTAGTCAAAATCACTTAAAAAATTCAACAATTTTTTGAAAATATTAAAGTACAGTGTTCATTGAAAAAGAACTTTTAAAAGCAATGTAAAATATTAAAAAAGAAATTTTGCTAAACTATTCAATAACCATAAGTTTCAATGAAAAAAAATAATAAAATTTACTATTGAAAATATGAGCTTCATAGTAACTGAAAACATCATATTTTTATCCAAAAGAACTTTTATATAATTTTCACTAAAATAATAACTTAAAAACACGCATTTCTTAATCCTGACACTTCATAAATACAAATATAACAGGTCATGTGAGCATTTTTTCTAACACAATAGGTAACTCCTCGTAATAAATATTAAAGTATTGTTCTTTACTGAACATATTTAGCTGTTATATCAATTCTAAATTTGTGATTTCGGATTTCTATGAGAAATTTTAGACAATCTTTCCATGTTACAATTTAAAGAATGCAGATTGCTACAACTTATTTTTGTGACTCAGTAATGTGAATTAATCTATCGTAACTTCCTAAGTATTACTTTTGAAAATATACTGTGCTGAATCCTATAAATGGAATTGCTAGTTATGAGGCAAAATTGTATTAAAGACTTGTCAATGCTCCTATAAAATGCAGAGATACGCTTTGTTCTTACAACATGAGTGCCCATTCTTGTAACAAGTAAAACAATAGTTGTTAATTTATGTACTCCTTTTCAGCATCATCATATGTCCATACTATTTCATTGTAAATAAATTTATATATATGATTAACATTTCTAAATACTTATTATAAAAAATATGCCGTCAAAATTTAGATGATAAACATCCTTAATATTTATCATCATTAGTTGTAATATGAAATATATATAAATATAGTTGACATGCTATGTACTTTGAAAGATTGCATCATGCTTGAATTACTAATGATCGCAGAATGTCTTTGAAGCAACCTCATATAAATCTTTAAAAAGTACATTTTATATAACAGTTATATATAACTGTACAATGATTTAAAGGTGTTTAAGATGACTTTAAACATTTTACTTCACATAAGTGAATAAAAATGGTTCATAAATTACACTTGACAATAACCTTAATTAAAATGATAATTTTTGGCTGTATTTAGGAATAAATATGTAAACTTTCTGAAACAAGAGTGATTCTTTAATAGTTTTTAAAGTATTGTAAATCAAAGTGTATTTTTTTGATTTTCTAGACAAATAGATAAAATAATCATTTTTATCCTTTAAAATGTACATTCAATTTATTTTAATAAATAATAGTATAATCACTGAATAATCAAATAATTCCTCCAATATTTACCACCCAAATATTAAAAAAGAGCATAATAATTTTTAAAGAAAATCAAGAAAAACGAAGTCTGTTTAATATTATGGGCAAAAGTTACATAATATT
Source organism: Latrodectus hesperus (assembly GCA_037975125.1). Lineage (NCBI taxonomy): Eukaryota > Metazoa > Arthropoda > Arachnida > Araneae > Theridiidae > Latrodectus > Latrodectus hesperus. Next base: position 51,656,648 of record CM075859.1, on the reverse strand, counting down.
CCTGGATATTTGGGGAGCTAAAAATCTTGACTTCTCCGACACAATGTCTCCAAATGGAGTTTTGAATAAAGAGATTTGCACTCGTACAGACAGTAATGCAATTACCTTTTCACTTGTCATCTATAATCGTCAAAGATAGAGATAGCGATCATTAGAAAACAATGATGGAAAGATGGATGAAATAGAGCGGAAAACGATAAAAAAAATCTCAAAGTAACTAAACGATTTAACGAGAAAGCTGTTGTCTTCCCATCCCTTCCGGAGATGAGGAGTAACAAAGGTATATTATCGATCTTCCATCTTTTCCTACATTTTTTAGTTCACTCTGTTTTTTGTGGTAATTTGTCATATCACAGGTAATGATTCGAAATGTAGTTACTTGAAGCTAAATTCTTAAGTTATAAAAGATTTTTTACCTTTCTATTAAATACCACTTATTTAAAAAAAAGTGAAGGAGAGTTTATGGCTTTTAAATATATATTAAGTATTTAAAAAATGTTGTTATTTAGAGACTTAAAATACATACATAAAGAAACGAAGAGTAATTATCTTGGTAAATTGTGATTAATAACCGAATAATACATAAGCTTCAACAAAAAGAAATAAAATGATTATATGGATTGTATGTTAATAAACGTTTTTGAATATTTAATATTTGTACTGTAATTAAATAAACAATTATGTCTTTAATCAATAATCTTAGATTGTAACTCTTAAATACATTAGAGTTAATGAAATATTTATTAAAAATTCCCAAAAAAATATTTTTAATTCAATTCGTACATTCGTTAGAAAAAATACAAAATCAAAATTTTAGAATAAGCATTTTTATAAATAAATTTATGTGTGGACTGAACAGAAATACTGAATCAAAATTTTACTGCAAATTGCAAATAGAAAGAAATTGCAATAGGACAGGCAGATGTAGAGAAAAATATTGTGTTGTAGGTTTTTATGATCCTAAAGGAAATATAATTTCTTGAATTATATATCTTTTTAATTCATCAATACCTGTACCTTTTTTTATTATAAAAATTTACACTTAAGTTGAAATTTAGATGCACTTATTTCGTTATCAATCGTGAGCAAAAACAATGTTTCTAATCACGATTATTACGACAACGACATAAAAGGAAGAACATATATGCCTTTAATTATAAACAAATAGTTAGAGTCTGATTCAATTACATAAACAGTAATAAGCTTAGATTTTCTCCAAAATTGTTAAAGATGTTCCATTAATATTGTGACTATTCTGATAAATTCATTTATACTATTGTAAACTGTCATGGAAAACATGAAATTATAAATGAATGCAATCGATAGTTAGTATCACACATTTTAACAGTGAATAAGAGACCCAATAAGACCAGTTAAATCGTTAATTTAACAATAATATACCGTAGCATGCATGCAGCTATACCATACAAAATCCTTTCTTTGAAAAGGAAATCTGGAGTCAGTCATCGAAATAAAAATTTCATCATATACCTATATAGTCCAACTATTAAAGCATGGTTACGGAAACGTGTAATATGTTTATAAAAAGTTGCATGTAGTTACATAATTTAACTTGGTATACGTGAGTGTTAGAATCCACTATCCACATAAAGTACATTAAATAATGGATTTTGTCTGTCCATAGAGGACTTCAAAAATTTTTATTCCTTATTATGGTCTAGGAAACACAATTAAACTGATTCTTATGAATTGAAATGAGTCTTTTGCTGTGAATGTCATCTAATCTTTCAAGTGCATGCAATCGGTATATGTCAATCTGATATTATGTTCATTTTCGACACATCACACTGTATGCCTTTTAGCAAGACAGTATATCTATATATCAATCCTATCAACAGAAACATTTTAACATGGTTTTTCCATGCCATTTAGTCATATTTACCTAGATTACAATGTCTATGTGATATCATATAGAAATCTATTTGAAATTAAGACAATCCTCCATCTAACTTTAAGCTGTGGGAGATTCTTCAAAAAACATCGAAACACAGAGTTTTCTATTGTTTTATATCGACTGTAGGCATCAAGAATCAGCGTTTTCATCACTGGAAATATTGGTGCAATTTAGTAAAAGGTAATTAAATTCAATTTACATAACGATTTTATTTCAACTTAAAATTAATGCAGATATTAGCAACAAATTTCTAAAACTAATAATTTTAGAAAGCGATTACAATAATGGAAGAATTGTAATAAACTGTGCATATCCCTTATGAATTCAGAGAATATCAATATCTCTAAGAAGATAAAAATCCTGAACCTATCAATTGACTACATTTAACTTTTACATTTTAAAAAAGAAGTAGTCATAATACTGCTTCTGAACAATTTTAAGATTGAGAGAGTTAGTGATTTTCTGTGATAATTTATTACTTGATGGAATTGTTATAAGTATTAAATGTATAAAAATATATCATTGCTGTACTTTCTTTATGGATACATAACAAACTAAAATTTTATGAAGTAATCTATTTAAGAGAATTTTTAAGCAAAACCTTTCATAAAACTGAAACCGATGTTATTGATGTTTCAATTCTATAAGGTAAACCTAATTACTTAAGCAATGCAATTAGGTACCTGGTAATACATCATTTATTAATGTGGTTACTTTGTAATTTTATCTTTGCTTCGGTATAATTTTGTAACCTATTTAAGAGTGCAAGTAATTTAATATTATGTAAGTAATTAAATTTATTAAATCCCTTTAAAACAAAAATTCATCATTTTCTTGCTAATTTTAAAATTTTTAGATGATTATTCTCTGACACTTGTGTCAAAAACATATCCGATCCTAAAATTTCTAATATATGTTATAGTCTCAAACATATTGCAGTTAAAAACTTTTAACAAAACAATGTTACATTTTAAAAGTCATTCATCCTTTGTATAGAAATATTTACAGTTTTAGTTTTATTTGTAATGTTATTTTCTTTAAATTCTTTCATAATTGATAAATATTTGTATGAAAGCCGTAAGCAAATGCATGTAAAATGCTGTTTTATGTATGTAAAAATAATTTACATTTTAATATAGAATCATGTTTATACGTTAATTTTCTTAATTTAAATAGGGAACACGCAAAATATAATTGTACTTAATGATTAATTTAAAAATGAACTTTTCTCCAATAAATTCAATTCCCTTTAAAATAAAGTCTCCAGTTGAGAAACAATGATTGTGTTTTAACTTGCAATTTTATTTTTAGAAAATATTTGCATGAGTGTGGCGAAACGTTTCCGAAAATTTCCCTCCTCCATTCTCTTAAAATCATAGGCTTATTGCAAAATAAATTTATGAAAGCGCCTGTTACTTCCGAAAACTTTTCTTCCTGTTCCTTTCCTGCCCAAGTTTTAAAGCTTTCTTCGCTTTCACCGCTTCAGCCAGGAAATTCAAAGATAAATTGCATCGTGCTAAAACAACGCAAACAGACTTTTGATATACATTCACGCTCTTTTTGACCTCTTGGCGTCCGCTTATTTGCGCCATCTATTGCTTTCTCTTGTTTTGGAATTTTTCATACAAGTTTGTCATTTTCCGTTCCGTGTAAAATCCGTGGACTTTCTTTTTTTTCTGCGCTTTACTTTTTGTTGAGTTTCAGAATGGAAATTTTTTCAGTGATCCCCTTTTTACGACCAGGATTTTCAAATGTCATAAAATACAAATATTCCGGCATACAGGGTGATATTTTTTTCTTCCTCTTCATCTTACTTTTCGCTCGCAATACTAACTGGAAGCACAGAGAAGGAAATCGTATTTGAAAGAACGAGACTGGAATCTGAAGTCTACATAACTTCTTTTGAATCAGAGTCCACTGATCATTCCTTATTCAGGTAACTCCTTACTTATTCATGTCAGCGTGCAATAAAAAAGGCATGCATTTAAGTGGTTGATAATACAAAGCATTATTTGAATTAACGAAACAAACAAACAAAAGTATTTTTTTGTTTGTTATTACCAATAAAGTTCAGAAATAAAAATTTAGCAATATCAAAATTTAGAAAAGGATTTTATTTTCCTTAAATGTCATTCTATTACCATTTCATTAGCCCTATTATTAAAGTTTTTGACCTATTCTTAGACATATTTTATACAAAATATTATTTGAGATTCTTCAAATCTTAATATATTCTGGAGTGCAATACAAATTGCAAATAACCATCAATCATCAAAATTTACGAACTTGTCGTCAAAAGAGTGTTTCAAAACTAAATTTTATTTGTTTTTAATTTTTTGTATTGCAAGAAATCATTTCAATTTTCTATTTCTCAAACAATATCACAATCTTGTCAATCGTTTTACTCCTGATTTTGTAGATAGTCATAATACAACGTCTTTTTAGCTTATTGTATATCCGAAAGTTCTTTTTTATTCTCATTCAATATTATTTCAATCATTAAAGCATTCAATATTTCTTAAGTAATAACTACATTTGAGACTGTATTCAAAATTTCTTGTTAAATAATATTTCAATCAGCAATAGTTTCTTTTTCGAAGTTCATAATGAGCATCTCATCCTCCCTATAGGATATCCATTCTTGGTTTTAACTTATTATACATATATATATATATGATGATTTCTTTAATAATACCTCTTTTTCTTACCTAAAATGACAAAGATAACATTTTTGCAACAGTATTTCAAGCACAAATTGATAAACGTATTTAGTCTAGAATGACATGTTCATAAATTAATTTAAAGACAAATTCTCTTTCAAAAGTATCTCACAATATTTACACTTGAAGCTATTGTTTACACTCTGATGCATGGACAGTAAGATGGTAGTTTGATTATGCGGGAGAATTTCTATATGAATATCTTAAAAAAATGAAGCTTTAAACATATGTAGTTAGTTAGCAATACACAATTCGAAGAACTTATGATTTCAATTAAAGCGTTGTTCCAAGTTATCAACCATAAAATAAAACAAATCGAAAAGAATTAGCTGATAAAAAATTAATGCAAATGAAATATGAATGAAAATGACTTTTTAAAGAGGAAATTTTTCAAAATTTTTGTTCGTAAATTTGAAATAAATCATCGCTTCTGTGGGATTGCGTTAAGGACCAGCCACAAATTTGTAAGATCATAAGTGCTCATAAATTAGAGACTTGAGCCTCCAATTTACAGACACTGAAGTAAATATAGTACTTTAAATTTTATATTTATTCTATTGTATCCCAGACTAGATATTAATATCTAATTCGACTGATTATCTGATTCGAGATCTGTAAATAAAAAAAAGATAATATAATTCAGACTAAACAAAAAATCATTTTAATCACATTATCATTTGAAATTTCTTAACATAAATTCATTCCTCCTTGATTGGAAATAGAAAGCCAAGAATAAAATGTTATAAGTGAAATTTCCATTTGGACTTGTATCAGTTATCCATACCTAATATGTAGCTAAGTTTGAATGAAAGACGTTTAAAGAAAAATAAATAATTCCAAATTAATTTAGAATCTAATACTTTTTAATATATATTTTTTATTTATAATTTAAGAAAATTATTTTAAATTAATAGTGATAATTATATGAATAACTTATTATTAATAATTTTTAACAATATTTTCTATATACAATACATTGAGAAATAGTCATCCTTACATTCAAAATAAAAGAAATTGAATTACTTTTATAATTTCTTTGAAAAATTTAGTGCAACTTCATAGAATTTCTAAACTTTATGTAACACAATTAAATTACTTAGTTCTGATATAAAAACATATTTGATTTCAGTAAATTTAAAGAATATTTAATAATATTTAAAGCAATCAAAACGTACTTGAAAAATTCTTAAAAGTCTAAATTATAGATTGCCTGTATTAACTCTAGCAAGTAGATTAAGCATTAACAATTAAAAGTGCCTGAATTCTTGTCCATAGCAGAAACAAATAGCTTCAGCTACGTGAAAGAATTAACTTATATATTTTAGCTTTTTCGAATTCATTATTTTTTTCTAGTGCCGAAATCTTTTGATTTTAATAGAAAATAAAAAATGAAAGAACCCTTTTTTTTCATTCTTCTATCTACGATAGCATTTACCACGTTAGCCCAAAAGTGTGCTCACAAAAAGGTACTTCTTATCATTCTTGCTTCAATAGCAAAAGAACAACCAAGAAAATATATCTTTAAAGATAAACTGATCATTCGAGCCCTACGCGCTCACGTTAAGCGAAGTTCAGAAAAGCGAAGCAAGATCAAATCGAAAATACAACATCCGAGTAAAATGAACCAGTACATTTCTAAACGTATTCAGAGCAAAAATACCGGGCATAGATATTACCATTTGTTTTGTTTTATTTATATATTTTGCGGTATTTACGTTTTAACTTTTCCCTAAAGAAATTACATCCAGTTCTTCCTAAACGGATCGCTGGGTCGTGCGACATTAGAGCAAATTTGCTTACGACTTGTTCTTGTTCTTTTTATTTTTTGCTCTATAATGTGGATATTAGCTTTTTCTTTCCACATAAGTTAGATTTTTTTGTGTGGATTTAATAGGTAATTCCGCGGATTCCTTTTGCGAGTTTTTACAGATATAAGAATTTAAATTCTTTGTAAGTTTTGGTTAAAAGAAATATCATTTGAATTTATTTTTCAAATACTTTGGCCTCCTAGCTAGAATTTAATAACGAAGGGGATAATGTGGACGTTTGTTTTAGCTTTTTATGCACGTTTTAGTTTCTCATGTGAAAAATACTGAATAGGAATTTTTTTAAGGAAAAATGACTTGATATTTTATATTTCGTATAAGCTTCCTAGTTTAATGGCGTGATAAATTTATAATGCTTAGTGGTATGACTTTACAAATGAGTGAGATCATGAAAAAATATTAAAGATATTTTATGAAAGAAAATATTTAGAATTTCTTGAATTTATGCAGAATAAATGCCTTTGATTTTTAAATTTCAAGTAGCTTATTGAAATATAACTCAGATAATTTACATTATTAAAATTAACATTTTTTGTTAATATTTTATGATTTACTTCTCATGAACTCAGCAAAATAATATTTAATCGCGTAATTATGCTTTACATATTTTGGGAATCTGTGGTACCTACTTATGGAAAATTTACACATCCAATCCTTTTTACTTATAATTGAGATATGAAAGAATCAAAATGAGTAGCAAATTTGAAATTAAAAGAAATAAAAAAATCTCGAACAAGAAAAAAAAACATAATTAAATTTGTGTGTGATGACGGAAACAAGTTCAGCTATAATTCATATGCCAAATTTCTAGTTTTTAAAATTGATTTTGAATTTTTAATCATCAAATGCTTCTTTTTTATGAGAAATGGGTTTTATTTGAAATTCTTTTGAGCTTATTTCATCGATTAATACCAGATTGCTTAATCATTCATAAAAATATTGAAATAAATTTTATACACATTTATATACACATACAAGCAACGACTTTTCAAGAAAAATGTTTAAGGATTATGTCTGTAATTAGAGAAATTCTTTATTAAAATCACCACCACACTTTCTTTCAGTAATAAAAGAATTTTCTTGGCAATGATGAAATACTTAGCACATACTTTCCAAGTGATGATTAAGTTAAGGCTAAAGCTACCATCCAGGAAGCAACAATGCAAGGTTAAGAAAATCAGAGCAGGAAGCAGTTAATTTTATTTTCAGAGACATCTCAATCAAGTGCATGAAAAATGCCTCCCTATTTATTCTTCAGTTAACTCCCACCTGAGTGTACTTAAGCCCTAATTTTGAGAATTTCAACAATTTACATTATATAGCGTATTTAAGGGATCCATTCTAAGAGCCATTAAGCCCAGTCTAAAAGGGAGTAGATTTTTACAGAGATACATACTTTCTTGGAATTAAATTTAGTTCCTTCAGTAAAATCAATGAAAACATACGTAAGGTTTGCGTTTTCTTGTGCCCCGCTTCTGCTTACGGTCAAAACCTAAGCCACAAGAGCTTTTCCGTTCCTATGTAATTAAAAGTGAGGCCAACACGTGCATCTAGTCGGTACTCTTTCAAAGGGATGGAGGATTCTCAAAATTAGCATAATTTTCGATTTAGAGAACATCTCTCGCAAAGAGTTCATAACGAATTCAATTTCAAGAAAAGTTACCAGTCAGAGGGAGTATTTTTAAAAAAAAAAGTTATAAAGAGGGTAGGAGAAAGAAGGGGGCTGGGGGAGTTGTAGCAAATTATTTTGAAAAGGGGGGATAAGTCCCGAATCTTTCAAAAAAATAATAACAGGGATATGATATAAAAAGAATAGAGGAAAAAATCCATTCCAAGCTTGTAATTTTCTCTTCGTGGGTTGGAGACTGGGAAATACAAAAGTCTGAATTCATTAACTGAGTTTTCTTTCCGAATTATAGCTGAATTTTTGTCAGCTTCCTAGTTGCTACAGTTTGCTATTTGAAGAAAAAAAAAGTGCATTAAAATTTTTTCTAGGAAGAAAATAAGCTTTAAATAGGGTTTTTTAAGTACACAAGTTCTTATATGAATCTAACGCTTGTCATTTTAAGGAAGACATAAATAATCATGATGAAAATGAATTATTGATCAAAGAGAATTCGGCAAAATTTAAAAAAAATATTCACTGAAATATATTCAAAATAAATGTTGATAAAATTATATATGCGTATTACTACTGTGTCCATAAGTTTGGCAAAAATGTATTTCAATATAATGTGAGAGACTGTTAAACATAACATCACACAGTAAAGCTATGCTAATAGCAAAAAAGAGAAACTATCTTTGTACTTGATTATCTTAATATAAGTAAATTATTTTCTTGAATAAGTAAGTAGAAGTTCACAAAAAATTAAATTGATTCGAAGCTAATATCTTTTTTGATTTTACTACAGGTTATAAAATGAATAAGAAGTAAAATTAAAAAAATCAAAATTTTTGATTCAAAAGAATTATGTTTCCTTAGATGATGCTAGTATATATCCATGAAAGGGGTCTCGAAGTTGTTAATTATTCAATTTTACATCAATTTCAAATTTCCTGAAAGATTAATTTTATTTTAATAGTTCAAAATGTTTTTTTCTTAGTCTCACATAAAATTTATTGTACATTTTAATAATTAGTAAAATGTTTACTTATTGAATATACAAACATTTTGACATTCTAGTAAGTAAACTTGATTATCACTGGTTATAAACAATGAAAAAATGGTCAGTTGTTGAACATTTATGTGTTAATATATTTGGAAATATAGAAATTCTAAGAAAAATCGTTAAAAAAATTATCCAGATTCCAGGACTATAAAATTATATACGTATAATAAATATTTTTATTAAAAGTTAGATGAAATTTTTAGATTTCCATTTGAGCTGCCGATTTAAATTATATTTACTTTCTAATCCATCAAAACATAAACAGTTTTTATTTCACTATACGGAATTCACCAAATTAATATTAGGGAAGAAGTCAATATTATTATATTACGTTGGATTTAACATCCAAAACAACTTAACAATTAATCGAAATGAAGTAGAAAATTCCGTGTAAATTTAAACTTTCTGAGAACCCAACTCAATAATTTTTTTATGAATACTGTGCCCGAGAAAATGTTAATTTTTTATCCTAGTTCACCATCGATTTATTGAGTATGTTCTCATCTCTTGTTGTTTTCGTTTAAGGTTTGCTTATTGCCTTTTTTTCTTTAACATAGAATCCCTAAGAGAGTATTTTTTGTCATTTTCTTTCCTTTAAGTAAAGAGATGGCTTTTAAAGCTTTTAAACAGCATCTGCAATAAAATTCAGTAAAATTATAACCAATAAACGTGAATTTTTTATTTTAAAAGTTTTTATCACAATTCATACTGAAATAAAATGTTTGAGAATATTTTATTATTCGTACAATGACAGTTTTTAGCATTTTTAAACATGTCAAAAATAAATTAAATATAAATAGACTTCGATTTAAATTTTTGTCCAAAATATCTCTATTTATTGAGTGCTAAGAATAAACTTCAAATTCCAAAATGATTAATACACATTAGCTGATAACTGTATTTAATAGTGTCAATTTTATTATTTTTGGTAAATATGATATTTCCACTGAATAATATATCTGAATGAAACTGAAAACTGATTTATTTTGATATAATTTTAAAAAAAAACCTTTTTGTTTTTGAGATTATAGACTTTATTTATTTGATATGCACAAACACTAACATTTTCTTAAATAAATTTTTCAAGTAAATTAATTGTGTGTATATTATCTTTTACAATACAATAATGAGAGAATACTTCCTCAAATAAAGATAAAAATTTTATGGACATAAAACCCATCCATTTTTAAAAATAATTCATGTTAACCATAATTATTATAATTAATGTGGAATTAAATTTCATAAAATTTATCAATATTTCTATAAAATTAAAGATGAATTGCTTTGAATAAAATATTTGATACCTATTCTATATGTTGCAAACAAATATACAGACTCTTTTCATACTTTTATGTTAATATATAACTTCTTTTAATTTTTAGTTACTGAGGGATGCCACGAAATATTCATGAAATTTAGAATTGTTTAATATTTTTGGTGTGGAGATTAATACGCCTTTTTTTCTTTTCTTTTAAGAATCAATAGTTGTAAGAGAATAGCATATATACTCACAATTAGCATTTGCTTCAACATTTTAACTACTCATTAATTGGAAATATTTTTGGCTACGGGCTATCAGTGAAAAATTTAGTTTTGCTAAGTTTTAAGATTGAAAGTGCTTATTTAGAAAACTAGTATGAAAACCATACAACCTGAAGTATGTTTTTAATACTTAAAACTCCACCATTCTATAAAATCTAAACATTTTTCTTACAAAATACCAAGCATCTGAATATTTTTAAGTATATTCTGCACGATAAGAATGCCTTTTCTATCCTTTTAAGCTAACTTACTCTAGAAAAAAGTCTATTTAGCTTTGTTTTAAATCCACATAAATTTCTACCAAAATAGCAATCTATGGAATCTGTATAGAGAGTATACTACTTACACAGTTTATAATAAAATATAGTTCACAACGTAATCTAAGAAATGGTCCAAAAATTATTTTAAAAAATTAAATTTATTTCTAATAATATACAATCAAGGTTAATAAATTAAACAAGAAAATATTTAATGACTCTTATTTCCTGAAACTAGATCCTTTAAAAGTCTTCTGGATCACATAAATATATTTATATGCTTCTACTAAATCTCTAGCTGTATTATGGAAAATTTAATTGAGGAATTGGATCATCAATCAAATTCTCAAATCATAGGTGACAAACTCTGTGGATTCATGAACTTTGTGAGTTTGTGATTATTTTAGGACCCACACAAGGATCATTTAACATTTTGCTAATTAATCTCATTTGCATTTGAACACAAGGAAACCACGTATCGCTGGCAGAAAACGTGCTGTAAGCGAATTTTCTCGAAGTTCCTCATGTAAATCAATCATGCATAGCCATACAAAAAATTTCATGGTAAATTTACTCAAGTCAACGAATATTGCTTTAGCATCGCAAATTTCTCAAATTTAAAGTAATACATTTTTATATTCAGATTTATTCTCATCTTCTGTTAAAAATTTTTTAACTAATACATTTGGAAAACTATCTTCTTAATCCAGATGCTTATGATGTAAGTGCCAAAAATAAACTGTTTTCATGAATTTTTAACGACATATAAACTATTTTTTTGAATTTAATAATATTTTAATTATAACTATAATGCCTTTCAAAGAATCTACTAATGAACATTTTTAATTTCTTCTAATATTTCTTTCGGTAACGATACTTATTGATTCTAAAATTTGGTCTTGTCATAAAAAGATATTGGAATCACTATCCAAACTAATTAAGGATTTTTTAGCTATTAATGTAAGAGAAAAATAAAATATTAATGAACTATTTATTAATGTCTTTCTTTCTGTGTCTGAAAAGTAAAAAAAGAGTCACTTATTTAAATAATGTTTAAAGCTGAACAATGCAGTTTTGCTTATTGTCTAGAATTCTAAAATTTTAGAAATCAACATATATCGATATCTAATTAAGTAACTTCTTTAAAATATAAAAAAATGTAAGAAAAATGAAATTATTTTACAGTTTATCTCTTTTCGTAACTTTATGTCTGTGTACCTACCACATTTTTAAATTCAAATTTGAAAACTCAAAGTAATTCATTTATAGGAAACACTGATAACAAATACATTTTAGAAGACAAAAGATAGTGTTAAATAATATACAAATAGGTGAAGAGTTTTCATTGTATAAACATCAGTATCTAAAATTATTTTTCCATTGTAAAATAAAACTTGAAATAGGAGTGTTCTGCTTTATAAGAAATATTTAACTGAATATCTATCTGAATTGTTTTATATTAACAAATTACACACTCAATTAATACTATTTCAAAATTCCTATTATATCTGATAAAACTAAGATATTATTTTAAAATTTACAATTCCCTACATGTGTAAATTTTTTCAGTTTTGAAACAAAAATCTATTCATATGTCAAATATGCTTGTTGTATGACAAACAACGATTTTTTTGTCTTTTGCATGTCTCGTGACTGTGTTATTCCCACAAAATGGATAATACATAACTGTAACAACACACGAGTAATCTATCTACATTTTTCAGTAAAAGTCATATTTGACGCACATTTCCATTTCCTAAACCACTTTTACATTTTTGACAAACAATATAAATTTAATAGGTATGGTTGTAAAATCACTTCGATAATTTTAATCTAAAATATGAGCATTAATTAAAAATACTCATTAAAAACCCATTATAAATGTATGTTACTTTAAATAATAAACAACATGTAAAAAATACAAAAAAAACCTTTTATTAATCCAAACGCAACGCCAAATATTTCAAAAATATATCTCAAATTTTGATGCACCTTTTATAATAGTTATTATGAGGCACAGATTTTAGTCATGAAACATTAATTAAATTATTTTCTTTTCCTCTTTCTAATCATCCCTACCTTAGCTCACTCCCTGGAGGTTTATTAAGATTTTAGGAAAAATCATAGCTTTATTTCAGGGAATAGTCAATTGTTATGAATGCCTGGAAGATATGGAACTCAAAACTTTTGTTCATTAATACGTTTTCACACTCGATAACAATTTGTTACTTTATTTTACACTCCAACACTTAGTTAGAAGATAAGTTAAACTTATTTGCATAATTACCGTTTAAACGCTACTTCCAAGGAAAATCCGCTAAAAATAAAAGCAAGTTTTAGGAATATGGCAATGTAACTTTCGTTGGTAGTGTGTAAAAATATAAAAAAAAAATAGTTCATCTCTGTGAGGCGGTGAATAATTAGCAAAGCACCAGACCTGAATAATCATTCGCAGTTGCTGCCATCAGTCATATACAATGAGAGATACGATGTTTCCCACAATTCATCAGTGCAGGTTAATGACGAAGAGCTTTGACATCGATCTGTGTAATTTTGGTAATGATACTAAGTTTACCTTTAGAGTGGACTTTCTATGACAAGCCACAATGCAAGTGAGGGGTACTTAAGTATAATGTTGAAAATGAAAGCAGCACCTTTCTCATTTTAGCTGAAAATTGGTGATTAAAAAAACTGCACGATAAATTATTAAAAGAAACTAATCATGTAAAATAAATTATATCTAATAACTTTATTTTTCACAAATTAAAATTGTAAAATTTGAAGGTTTAATGAAAATTGTGGGTGAAAATAAGATGTAAGACTTAGAACAGCTTACTGTTAACAATTCACAAAAAATATTATTTTGAAACTAGAAGTTACAATTTTCACGCGACTATAAATATGAGTTTATGCTTACATCTATTATATTACTATAAGAATAATTTAAATCGATGTGATTTAAGAGTCAGTTTTTTTTAATTGTAAAGGTTTAAGTTATTTTTAAAATATCAATTTTCCTTTATGCAAACAGATTACAAATTAAAATCTTACTTGAATTTATAATTCTATTAATGTAAGTCTTTTATATAAATTTAGTTTCTGTATTTTCTTTCAAATTTATGAAAATAAAGAAAAAAACTAATTATTTTTAAAAGTGATATATTACACGCGTAATTAGCTGTTAAAGAATAACTATGGATATTGTTACTTATAAATATGCTGTTAAGTTAATATAACTGCACATATTTTTTTTTCAAAATCAATTGCAAGTAAGAATTTAAAAATTTCCTTAAACTATTTGCACTATAAGTACTATTTCCTTCTCTCCTTATTAATCAAATCATACCTATATTTATGTTTATATATGTATTAATATTCTCATATACAAAATTTGCAGTATTGCTTATAGTTATTTAAATATCAAACAGAAAAACAACATTAAACTAAGGCTGTATTAATGATATACAATCTGATGCCTCTCAGCGAAAATATTTGGAAAATTACTATAAAAAGAACATGAAAAGAATTTGCGCTATTTTTGTTTGAAAGTTTAAAAAAAATATTAAAATATCTTTGAATAAACCTACATAAAATAGTTATATTTTTAATTAGAAAACTAATTATAACTTTAGAGAAATTGCAAATATATCACTGTGATGACAATGCAGATAGTATAAGTTTATGACTCTCGAAGACTTACACTGCCCTTGAATACAAAGTTCTTCACTGATCAAACAGAGGTTACAGTAAACATGAAAGACTGATCACATGATATAAATGAAACAAATTGGAAAGAAGGTTTTAGTCCAAACCCCAAGGGTCTCTTGAGTATAGAACTGCATTTTACCTAGTTCCTGCCTTTAATCTGTATCCTTACCTGGCTGTCAAGGTCTTATGGCACCCGCGAGGCTATAAAACTTTTCTCGCCTTTCTTCCAAGATAGTTTCAGATGCATATCACACGCGTGAATGCACTATTTATGTGAAGCTGTTTAAACAGTATTCAATCTGTTGTGATATTAAACATCCTTTCTCTTTTGCTTTCCACTACAACAAAAGCGGAACAGATTTGGTGACTTGTTCGTGAGACGCAACCACTTTAGAAATAAAATCTATCCAATATATTGAAGACAAGACATATATATATATATATATATATATATATATATATATATATATATATATATATATATATATATATATATATATATATATATATATATATATATATATATATATATATATATATATATATATATATATATATACTACGTAAGTACCTTATAAAATTAAATAAATATTTCTCAGAATAGGTATATTTATTTTATGTTCAAAATGCAAAATTGGTTAAAATGATACAAATGTATATTTTCTAAAAGGATGTCAAGTTTACTTTGCTGGACAAATATTTTTGCTTGAAAAAACCCTTAAATTTGTTTCCATAATTTCAAAGCTAATCTAACATCACATCGAATGAAATTTTAAAAAATACTTGTCTCTTGCAAACACGACAAAAAATTTCAATTGATGTTTTCGTGGATATATTTGAATTGTAAATCGTTCTTTTTCTTTGTGTTTATCCCCTAAAAGTTACAAGATTTTCAGGAATTGCCCATCTTTTTTTTAAACAAAGAAACTTTCAATTACCAAATCATTCCTATATCAGGAAAAACCTTTCGTAGGAACTTCGATCAGAAACTAGTTATATATTGTTGAAGTTGAGTTATAGATAAAGAAGTAGAATATTGATAACTGTACATTAAACGGCACATTGCGTACACTGTACTGTACATTTAACTGCACATTGTGATAGTACATGGAATATTTGGGTTTAATGTACATTGAATTAAATTACCTTGTATTTAATTTCAAAGGAAATTAGTTTAATAATACGTGTTTTTATAATTAATAAATTTTATATAATTTCATTTACATGCCAATGTGAATGTACATTTATGTTTATAATTTGTTAAGAGGAAAAAGTTTGTTTGATAGAGATTTTTTCCAGTAAATCATGTGCATATATCTACTCTGAAAAATGTATTTTAATTAACTAATATGTTTGACAAATTTTCAGTTTTAAAAGTATCATATGGAAACAAATTCAGGACTTATTCATTTTTATATAAATAACTAAATAATGTATATAAGTAACAATAAAGTAATAATAAAGTTTATAAATCAATAATGTTCATATAAATCTTCAATTCCATTTAAACGTTTCTATTTGGATTTGTTAATAAAACTACAATACAATCAAGAATTACTCAAAGAAGCCTTATGTTAAATTTTGATCTTATAATCGTGTCTTAAGTTTAAAATAGATTTAGAACACTTCTTTTGTTTTTTTGCTTATATGAAGATGAATTATTGTATTAAATTGTAAATTAATATTCCTGTTTTTTACTAGATATTCAGATTTTTAATATTAATGATAATAAAATAAAATATGCGTCTTACTTAAGCAATCAAAATCTTAACTGAAGTAAATACATCAAACTCATAAACTTTATATTTATAAACTTTTAAATATGATACAATGTTACGTCTGTAGTCCAGTAACATTAGTTAAATTATTTTAAACAATGATAATCTGAATAGCCAAATTGTTTCTTATATTTTTATATTTAAGAAAAGCCTGAGTATCCAGAGTATCTTTTAAAAAATTTAGAAATTTAAAAATATTTATAAAATAGTAAATATAGAGTTAAAAAACCTTCCGCTTTTCCCATTAGCTAACACATTTAAAAATTTTACAAGGCTGAAAAGATAATTTGACCATTTTTATTTTATTATTTTATCACAGCTGAGCATCTTATTATGTATTGTGCTTGATTTTATAATAGGAAAATAACATTTAGATAACGATGATTTTTATTGGATTTTTATAACACCGTTAAATATTTTTCAAATAATTATCAATTCATTTCTGATGAAATAAATGCATTTATCACATGGTATCGCATAATAAAATGTCTAGTAATATAAAGTGACATAAAAGAACTTGGCAGGAATGATGTTTTGGGTGAAAACTTCATCATAGGTAGAAATCAAAAGGCACAAAAGTGTATCTCAGGAAACCCCAAGAGCCTTCAAGGAACAAAATGCCACATTTAAATATCCTCTCTAGAGCTTCAATCTTTTAATTATCCATTTTAACACCAGGTTTTAACAACAATATTTTGGTTAACTAAAAATTTTACTTAAAACTGGTGTGCATTTTTTAAAATTATACTACAGAAATAGGCAGAGCTTAGATAATTCTCCGATATATGATATTATTACATTCACAGTATCCAGATATTTAGGATGGTAATCTATCAACCTTGCAATATCAACCCATCGCAATCATACCTCCATTATAAATAAAATAATTTGATGTCAGGAAAATTATTTCAAGAAGGTAATTTATTAAGTATCGAGAAAAACTGCAATTATAAGTTTCAAATATTTAGTTGAGCTTGCCGCAGACAATGAATGAAGAGTACTAGTTTTCCATAAATAAAGTACTTACTAGACTATATATTTTCGTACTAAAAATGCTCCAGTAAATAATTTTAAAATATTGCCCACATATATCCATACAGAATTCAATCCTGTCTGAGCATAAGTATAGATGAGGCAAAACGGAAGATTACAGAAGCCTACAATTTGCCGTTCTTGGGAATTGCTCCCCTGAACACTGATGCTTTTGTACGTAGCTGTCAAAGGTTTTATTGTCCCCTGAAGAGCCATAAAACTTTCATGCCTTCCACTCGGTGACCACATAGCTATTATGTTTCGTGTTTCATCAACTACTATTTTGGTGAAACGACTATGAATTTTTGGTGATTTTTATTTCTCACCTGCTTGGAAAGGAAAATGTGTAACCTATATTTCACGCCTAAAGTGCAACAAAAGTTTTTGCATTAATTCACAAGTTTTAGCGACCAGTAGGTGAGAATTAATTATCTAATAAAATGCTTGTACGGCTTTTGTTTGCATATAAATCTTACAACGATGTATTTATTTTGGAACACAATCCTAAGTGATGTTTCTCAATGTTACATTATTTTTATTGACTTGAAAAATGTGTAAAGTTGTCAGAAAATGGATTTTGAAATAATTTTAATGTCTGATATCATGTTATAAATTGAAGGAACTCAAAAATTCTTATATAAAATTATGAAAAATGAAATTATACATTTACAAAAGTTACCTCAGTTATGAATTTAAGCTATGAATGAACTTTAATTGCACAAAAAGAAGTTAATACTTTTATATATTGGAAATTTGATGAGACAAACAGGCGGATTCAGATTTAATAGAAGAAAATGCACATTACTATCGGCATTTTTTATATTTTTTTAAATTGAATTTAACAGATTTTTCTCCTCACTATCACATCAAACATTATTAAAATTATTATTTCATATAACTAAAAGCAAATTTTACAAAATATTGTAATTACTGCATAAACTTAACATTTATATTGATGCCAACTACAAATATTTATTATTTAAAATCAAGACTTGTACATATGATTCGATTGAATAACTGCATTTTTGGATATTTTTACAATGGTAACTATCTATTAGTGGCTCTGATTCCTTCTACATATATGCGTAAATCGCAAGGCTCAAAATATAAAATTTCTAATAGAAAATAATTACATTTTTAAAAATATAGCCAATAGATATTTATATAATTTTAATTTTTAGGCAAAATATTTCTCTGTAAATAAAAATAAACATTTAAACTTCTTTATTAATAAAATAACTAAAAGTAGTTTTACGGTTTATGTTATAAATATTATTTAAGAAATATTTCATAATTAATTTTATTAATTATGAAATATTCCTTTATAATAAATAAAAATTAATTGATTAATTGTATTATTTAGGAAATATTTCTAAAACAAATGTAGAGTTTAGTAAATAAAGCTTTATTCTGCTACCCTTTATACATTAAAGATTAAATTATTGCTAAAAAATTTGAACCAGAAAATATTTCTTAGACAATACATTTTATTAAATTTTCTATTCAACAAATTTATTAATTCATTATTAATGAAAGTGGGAATATATAGATAATCCCTAATTATAAAGCAAATTATTACACAATAATACAATTGAACTTATACTCACAAGAAAATATTAAACAGAAATATTAATTTTTGTTTGATTTTGTTATGGCAGTTGAATATTTTTGTGAAAATGCTAACTTAATTGATTACATTACACCACAATGAATTTTTTCATTTCTATTTGAAATAAATTTACATAAATACTTGAAATTAACTTAATTGTTTGATAAAATATGCTTGAAATTAAGTTTCTTAACTCCTTATAAATGTTTGTACATTATTCTAACATTACATTATCTTATACAATGAATTCTGAAGCACGTAGTTTTTCTCATCTTATCAAAATTCCTTTTTTTCCTCTCATCAAAATTCACTTTTTTTCAGACTTAAATTTTTACTATGAAAGGTGTGTTTAAAATAACACTCAGTTTTATTAATATATTTTTAATACATGTATGAAGAAGAATAACTTATCTTGATCAAATTTATCTGAATTGTGTTAATTATTTTATTGTTAATATTCGGATATGTAATTTCATTTACTGGATATTTATTAATTTTTAAATGCCTATAAGTAAATATAAAGTATGTTACATATTTCTTAAAATTTAATTTTTCGAATATAGACACTTATGCTTTCACTAATGTAACTAAACAAGTATTTCAATGAAATTAAATTTCGTCAAATTGCAGGTATATTTTAGAAAAGATTGATATTTTACAATATAGACGTCATTATTTTAGAAAACTGTTAGTATTGTCTTGTAGAAAACAGTTACTTCATTAAGTCTCATTAAATGTGTAAATAATGTTATACATTGTTTATTTCATCAATAAGTTATGACCGTGACAAATTCTTAAATGTGATTTCAAGAACATTGTAAATATATTAAGTTAGAAATAGATAAAAAAATATTTATATAAAAATTAATATCAGTAACAAATATTTTTTAAATAATCTTTTAAGAATAAACGAAAATTAGCAATTAATTAAAGAACCTGCAATGTGAATGCTTTCAATTTTAGAATACTTCCGTCGATAATATATACATAAAGATGGAAAACTTATTTTTCCAACCCACTGTATGGTGTATGGAATGTCCTTAATACAAAGATGTATAAAACTTAAGCAACAATGTAAATTTTAAGTAATTTAACGGAGTGACAGTAACAGAGTGACAGGTGTCACAATTCACTGAGTCCTGGCGCCTTCACAAAGATAGGTATTCATCAGCCATTCAGAACGTTGCATCCTTTGGTAAAATGATCACCCATTCTACTGCTTAGAGTGATACAAAGAGCACAAAAGTTACACATATAATCAATGAAGTCACATCTTCTTTACAGATAATATTCGTTTAAGCTCCACGAGCGATTCTCAACGCCACTTCATTTGGACATTTTTTCATCCCAGTAACATCACGGAGAGAGACTGTCACTGTTTTCCTGAAGTTGTTTTGGGAGACAATAAACTGAATGTGTTGACTGGTTTCCACGTTTTTGACAGAGATTCTGTAACAGGAGATCACTAGTGTAAGGAGTTGATCCTTTCCCAGGTGCGCCTGTTCCGATATACCATAAAGCTGACTTCGTTTATAAGGATGACAATGCCTTACGGCACTGCAAACACTCCTGCCGTTCAGCAGCTACTGGAATTGGAATATATTACTCGAATGGAATACCCTGAGTATTCCTCTGATTTAAATCTCATAGAACTTGTGTAGAAGGTTTTATTGAAGCACGTAGTTTTGACGTCTTGTAGCACGATCACGTCTAATGGGAAACACCCAATTAATGAAACAGAAGCTGATTAAAGAACGTGCACTCTTACCTCAACAAAGGTTGGACAATTTGGTGCTGAGTATAGAAAGACTGTGCGAAGTGACCACTACAGTAACACGTGGGCATACTCTATACTAATAAATATCTGCCTGTTGTTTTTCCTCTTCGACAGACAAACATGTATAACAATACTACGAATTCAACAAAATGTTTTTGTTTGATGACATGCAGTATGCAGTGTACTCAGTTTTGCATAGCTATGCTTTTGTCATCATTTAAGTACAAAATTCTGTCTCTCATTTCTGAATTTAATGATTCTCATATTATTTCTCGCAGCGGTGTGTAAGCAAAAAGTATCTAATACTTTTTGTTTACATTTTGAGACTCAGAGTAATTTTTATATTAACTATTCTATAACATCTTAATAAGGATCATTATTTCTGGAAAAGAGTCTTCTGGAAAATATGTAAAAGATCTCTCAAAAATTTTGCAATTCATCGGAAGAGTTAACATTTCTTCTATTCATTCTTAGCTATTTTCAAATAAATTTTTATATAAAATATAAATGCTGAATTAAATATTCAATCTTTAATTATTTTCATCATTAAATTTATATAAACCTAATTTCATAAAATTCAAAACTGATTTCTTTGAAATACATAATAGTACAATAGAATTAAATGGTATCGTTATAATTTATTATTTTATAATTACGTTTTTTTATAAAATATAAATAAAATATACTATTACGAATTCTATTTAATATCCAAAAATTGCCCATTTAGAAATACAACTTACTACAACAAAACTAAAATATTTCTATCGCTGTTTTATGCGAACATATTGTATTTAAAACTATTTAAATAATAAATTATAATATATATGTATATTTGTGCAGTTCCTAAAACCTCATTACTTTTGTAAAAAAATCAACCGATGTCAGATATTGGTAAGTGAACCAAAAAATAGTTGATGAAATATTGGAAAATATTTGATCACAAGAAGGAGAAGAGAGAGAATTTTCATAAGTATCGACCACAAATCGAATTTCAATCATGAAATTTGTTTGTGGAAAATATCTGTGGATTTTCTTTTATCCAATGTTCCGTGATGACGAGCATTGAAGTGTGAAAACGCTGTTGTAACTTCTACTTGCTTTCGGAATGTAATTTAAAATGAAAAGAGGGAAGCATTTTTTGTCTTATTAAAATCGATGAAAGCTGACTGTACAATTACATAAAGGGAGTCAGACATCCTATATACACTAAATAATCTCCATATTTATGTAGCATTCCATCAAAAAAATTTAAATATTACTTGCAAGAAAAATTATGAAAAATAAACAAAGTTAATGATTTGGTTCAATACATTTCGTAGTTGATTGTGGTTTTATATTTTTCAAAATGCATCACTATAGTTTTCATCAATTTAAAATATTTTGAATAATTAGATATCAGGATTGAATAATTATAAATATATAGTGGAATATTATCGTCTTTATCAGCTGATTAGGCTGAAATACAAATAATTTTAAATTATCTATTGTAAATGGAGTATACCTATATATATATATATATATGAGTGAGTGAGTGAGTGAGTGTGAGTGAGTGTGTGTGTGTGTGTGTGTGTGTGTGTGTGTGTGTGTGTGTGTGTGTGTGTGTGTGTGTGTGTGTGTGTGTGTGTGGTGTGTGTGTGTGTGTGTGTGTGTGTGTGTGTGTGTGTGTGTGTGTGTGTGTGTGTGTGTGTGTGTGTGTGTGTGTGTGTGTGTGTGGGTGTGTGTGTGTGTGTGTGTGTGTGTGTGTGTGTGTGTGTGTGTGTGAGTGTGAATGTGAGTGTGTGTGTGTGTGTGTGTAAAAATTGAATTAAAAGTTATGAATTAATCTCAGAAACATATTGTATCATTCTTCATGGAAAAATTGCTGAAGTTCAGAAAGGGATATTAGTTAAGTATATTGCGTTTCCAGGCTGAACTCTCTAAATTAAACAATAACCTGTGTCATTTATCGAAGTTTGAAAAGCATAGAAACTGGACACTTACTCGGGTATACCAAGGTAAAATGTTTGACTTTACAACTATGCTCATCAAAACATAGTTAGATAAGTCCACATAGAATGAATATGGATAATAGCATCTGAAAAATTCCATTCATTGTTCGAAACAATGTTTACAATATAGAGTGAATCTTGTCATATAAACCTCTCTACATTCCTTCTTAGAAATTTTATATTTCAAGATTATGATTAGGGCAGCAGAAAATGATTGACTTTACTGCTGCTATCGTGACGGATTCTCTTTCATGTTGTTAGTGGGAAAAACACATTCACAATCATAACTTTGTCAATGTCTCCTCCAAATGTATGTCCTGCTTACTGTAAGGAAAATTGTAAAAGATTGATCTTAGACTATATCCATTTATCAGTTGACCAGATTTTATAATAGTGGCAACACTATAAATGTGACTCTCCTTTAATATCATTGACCATTGGCTTGGGTCTAACGTGCTCAAATAATTTGGCCTCTTTGAAAATATATGAGAATACACATGTTACAATTTACGCTTCTGACAAAATCCTAGACATAGAATTTTACTAATACCCCATCAATCCACAATAGTATACACCTTAATTTTGAAGTAAAATTCATTGAGAGTTTCATTAGAGTTATATTTTAATGTTTACGAGAAGCACATCTTTAAATACCACATTTATTTATAAATATTCTAACTATTTTGATAACCATTTGAACATACATATGCAGACAATAATCATCTTAAATAATTGGAAATGTGGAAAATTTAATTAGTAATATATGTTCATGGTATTTGAATACATCGTTTTCTATTATATATCAATATGTAGCTGTATTTACACATTCATTTATAAATACATATATAATTGGTAGCTAAATAATATATATTTGTACACACATAAATATAGTTTAGTTGACTGCTTATGTAACTAGACAACTCTGATCACTTTGCTTTCTCATTAATAATATGTTTACAGAGAGAAATAGTGTCATTTCTAGAAACAACACATTTTATTGACAATTCTAGAAAGCTATTCTATATGGTTTAGCAGTGACACATCGTAAATAAAAAGTGATATTTACTGAAACCAAACAATATTAAAATAAATGAAAAATAAAACTGTTTAAACTATTTAATTGCTTTTTGTTTCACGATGATGTAATAATAGAAAAAATTATGAAATAAGAATAATTGCACAAAATTACATAGAAATTAAAAAAGGGTGCATGATGAACAGATTTATTCCAGGTATGCTTATACCTACCGCATTCATATAATATGTGTTATACAAACATGTATACACACAACTGAAGTTATTTCATACATTATATGTATTAACATATTTAAACTCCTTGAAAATTAAAAGGCTAAATGTCTTTATGTAAGCCATTTTGTGTGTCCTTTTTTAATATACACATAATTTTTCAAATATAAATAAAGGAACCCTATTTTGTAATGAAGAAATACTATTAGATTTGATCCAAGAAATAAAATTTTAGTTTTGTGTTAAATTCAAATGTGTCATTATAGTGAAAAAAAGATCATATTGAGATGCTATAAAATTATTTAAATATGAAATTCCTGCCAAAAATAATTTGAAATCTTAAATACACTTTTTATCACATATTAAAACTGACTTTTGATTTATGTATATATATATATATATATATATATATATATATATATATATATATATATATATACAGGAACACTTTTTAAGAAATAATTTATTGTATTGTTGTGATTGAAAAGAAACTGAATGGTTTTGAAAAGCCGGAATAAAATAACTTATCGGAAAATAAAGAATTCTTACATCAACTCCCATGAGACAATGATTATAGATATTATAAAAACATCATATTTAGTTGCATACATCTCTCCTTTAATACATTTTGACACCTAAACCAATATTTCCAACTTCTCTTACAGTATTTTCATGAACAAATGGATTGAATTTGTGGCGTGAAAGTATAGATTTACATACTTTTTTCATAGCTTCACAAATTCCTCAGAGATAGGTCTGCAAAGAATTTAAACTTTAAAAACTACTATTCCTGGACTCTTATTCCATGTAAAAACGTAGAATATAGAAAAAAAGTATTTCAGCTAGAAGCTTAAAGAATGCACAAAGCGCTGAAGCATATTGTGTACTTTAAGAAGAGAAAGGAACAAAAATATGTATACCTGATGTGGATTTGTGCAACTCTCGAGCAAATTGAAGTGTCAAAACAAGATATAGATTCGTTGAAAGAACGTTCCACAACATAAAGTGACAGACTGAACAGAAGTTCGATTTTGTGAGTGAAATTACGAATTTAAATATTTGCAAATATTCATAAAATCGAAACAGTTTCTGAGATTTGAAATAAGATTACTTTCCATACACATAAAATTATTCACGTTTGAATAAATCAAATATTTAGATTCACGTTAATTTGATGCAACGCAAATTAAGATAAATTTTAAAAGATTTATATTACAATTACGAATAAAAATTAATAGAAATGTACACTATATTATATCAATTTAAATTATAAATTTCCTACCTTTCATGTTAAAATTCTTAGTTTTCGTTGACGAATAAAAATTAATTGAAAAGTACATTATATTATATCAATTTAAATTATAACATCCCTTCCTTTCATGTTAAAATTCTTAGTTTTCGCTGAAGATCATAATTAAGATATGAATATTAATAATTATTGTACTATATTTCCATATTTTATGCGTTGATTATAAAATATTTTTCGCATATTTACAAATTTAAAACCATTTCATGAGTTCGTTCCTTTGAAATACTTAAGCATCATTTTAATATAGTTTAAATGAAGCATACTTCAAAAATGCATGACACTTATGCTATCCTATAGATGTGTGAAGATATTAATTTATTCCTTAAATTGCTTGCATATAAAATGATTTTGAAATGTTATATTTATTCACTAGGAAATTATAAATTAATAACTTCGAAAATTAAATTTGAATTAAAATCACTTAAAATATTAATATAAAGATTCAAACTTATAAGCATATTTTTTTCTTAGTCAAATAACTATAATGTACATTAAAATCAATATTTTGAACAATTATAAGTTCAAAGCTGTGTCCATCACATTTAAATAAAGGAATATTTTTATTTAAATGAAATCTGAAATTGTGATTAATAATAATAATGATATCTGGTGAGTTTTAAAAATTGATAGGTAAAATTTTTCTTTATTTTACAGTTTCAAAATCCATCCTATTATTAAAAAATGATAACTTTAAAGTGCATATCATATTACTAATTTAATTAAGCAAATACTTTTGAATACAAAAAATATGATAATTTTTATAATAAATATCAAACACGTTCGCTGTTAAAAAGCTAAATGTGAAACAATGCAATTTAATCAATTTTTATACTAATGCTTATCAAAAATTGATATCCTATAAATTTATAAATTGACTGATTTTTTTCGAAACAGTATTACTCCTATTTTATGCAACCATCTATTTTAATCATCCCTCAAAAATAAGGATCAGTTTGTAATGTACTTTGTTTATATAATTAACTATTGCATTTGAAATAGGCATCCTATTTCTGCTGACAAAACTGCTTAACATCCGTAAGATTTGAGAATTTGAACCATAGTGAAATGAAAATGTGCTGCCTGCCTATTATCAAACCAACTCCCATCTATGCACATAAACGAGATATAATATCAGATTATGATAACGCCATTACATGCATTAGAGTGATTGAAATTTATACTGATTTTAAGGTTTTAATTTTTCAAGACAATTTTCTTTTATTCAGGCTATTATGACATACTAGTTGAAGATTTTTGTTTAAATTAATAGAAACTATATAATACCTAATATCTGTTTAACTATATTTATATACTTTCATTTTCTTCTATCTTTAAAAAAATACAAATATACTAGAATATCAATTAATTTTTTCAGATTTGCTAGAATTAATTGAAACTATATACTTTTTAAGATTTGAAAATATGCACATATCATATTGATTAACGTAAATAACGTTACGTAATAAATTCCCATTAAAAGCAAAAAAGATTTACAGTAGATTGGTAATTCTAATAATTGTGAATCATTTATTCATTAAAATAAACGTTTTTAAAAAATTACATTATTAATCTAGAAATTAATAAAAAAGAAAAGAAAATTCAAGATTTTCTTTCTATGTGAAATACAATGGTGTTTCAAGATTATATTTATATCTTGTTATCATTCACTTATATTACACCAAATAAACCTATGTAAAAGTAACACATTTCTGGATGAATAATTTTTGCATTCTAAAAATTTATAATAACATTCTGCAGTGTTTGACATATAAAACAACATAATAAATTCAGCAATTTCTTTTTTGTTTAGCGTTAAATACATTGTTAAAAATATGGGAATAAGAGTAAAATCTGAAATCTTGATTCTATAGTCAAACAAAGAAGTAAAACTATCAGCACCATTGTAATTAAATATAATACATAATCGGAATGCAATAATTTATATTAACTTCAATTTTTTGGGTCGAAAGAAAGAACAAAGAAAGAAAGACAAGAAGAGAAGATTTTCAAAGCAAGAATTTGATTATATGCAAATGACAAAAACTTATTTCTTAATATTGAAAGATGATTGGGTGTCAGTTGTCCCCTCAAACGCTAAATTTTATAATATAATTTTTGCAGCACTCAGTGATGGTATCGATAAGGGAATATTTGTAGAGAAGTTTCCTACTCATGAATTACAATCTCTACCATGCCCAAAGGTCTTGCTGCAAAATATAGTACAATAGTGCTATATTTTGCTGCAAACAGTGAGATAAGATAGAGATCCAAATATAGTAAAATTTATTTAGAATAGGTGAACATTCTAACTAATTTATGCACTATATTGTATTAAAGTAAAACATTCTTTCAAACATGGTTCTAGAAGAAGAATATTCATGCTCTCTAATACATTCATAATACATGAAGTTTTGCACTACTAATGATTAAAAAATGATCATTGATATTTGTAATAAGAGATACGATATCAAGTCTTCATATGTTTTTTTGTATACCATTGAGCTATCAAATTGGTATTCCAAATGATATGTATTATGTTCACTACTATCCATTTATAAGCCCATCTCGTTTTTAACAAGATATTTTCCGAATGAATGTAGCATTATTTTACAGATTTCTTTCTATTTCAAAATAAGGTAATATTCCATATTAAATCACAACTTGTTAATAAGCAAGATTCAACTTCAGTACTTTTTCTTAAAATTTCAATGTGTTTTCAGTGAAACTTCTTTCTCGTCCGAATGTTTCTTTATATTTAAAGTTATTTTTGAGGTCAAAAGAATAAATATTATCTTATGTGAATGGAAACCAACCAGATTCTTCGCAGAGCAGCAGCACTGCCTATTGGGTCTCAACGAGTTAATAATAGGATTTATTGATCATCATTTTCTGTGGTAGAACGTAAATGAACTTGTTCTGTTTGACAGATCACATTCCTTATTTTTTGGAATCAATTAAACAGACAAGAAACAACATTTTTGTACAAAGATGGAAACCATTTTATATGAATGTGTTTCCTTGAGTTCAAACTAATTCATGGGTTTTGGTAATCTTTCGTGAGACTTCAAAGTTGTCATTTTTAAAAAACTGACTTTTATAAATAAGACATTGAAAAACTAATATCCTATGAAGTAATAACTTTTGCATTTGTATTCTTTTTTCAGTGTTTTACATTTTGAAAATTGAGTTATATAAGTTTTATCTTCTGTTTTCTTCAAAGCTTTGTATGAAGGTTTTATTTGACATTAGTTTTACACATTCATATTTGTGTAATGTTCTTAAATTCCTACGCTTGCAAATAAAACCTGCTTAAAAACCTGAAACTTTTCTTATCTTTATAAACTGTTCAGTAAATAATTTTAAACATGAAAATATGGAGGTAATATGCTCATGTTTATAAGTGGTGATTTTAAAATCTAAGATCACGAATATTGTATTGATTTTGATAAGTAGACCTCTAAGGAAAGAAAGCAGATTACATTATTTCCAATCATGCATTCAATAAACAATTGAAATTCCTTTTTAAAATAGTCAAAAATTTTGTAGCAAATAACTACAAGTTAAAAACATAAAAACATTATTTTTGATAATTTTAATATTATTGTAATATTGATTATAATTTTAACTTTAACTTCGCATTAAAAATACAAAATAAATTAACAGTTATAACCAAATTCATGAAATAAAATATAGGAGCAATACAAAACAGCTAACAGTTTATAACGAGAAAAAAACAAAACGTAACAAAATTAATTTGAAGCAATTTTTTGACAAAAATCTACCTTACACCAATGTGAATCATTTTATCAAAAAATAGTTTTATTCAGAAATATAGTTTAACTATACTTTAACTATAAACACGTTTTATTTTTACTTCAAAATTTATATTCTACATTCATTCAAGCTACGTAGAAGAACAAATAATAGTAATTAAATTAAACTTGTTTTTCCTACATGTGTTGTGATGAAAAATAATAGAAAAATCCTTTTGCTGTGTTATTTCTCATAACAAATAATTCTGTCACTTCGTTAACCCAACGTTCTTCGAATAAAAGGAACAAGCAGCGACAACGTTGCCTCTTTTATCAGATAAAAAAATAAGAACACAAACACCTAACAGTGAGATGTTCTAGGAAGCATAATTTCAAAAGAAGTCACCTCATATTTTCAGTTTATATTCAGAAATAACCGCTCACAATCCGGGGGGATGCTGAAAGCTAAACCAGAAATATTCAACTCTGACCAAAATTCAGAGTCTAAAATAATGTGCTTTTGGAATTGGGAAAGACTGCATTTTATATGTCTCGGGCTTTGCGTGATCTGGATGCGTAAGAGTTTGTTTTCAGTTTCAAAAATTTGCATATGTTTTTCATGATTTTTTTACCTTCATAGAACAACGTGATGAACACGCAAACTTAAAAAGAGACTCTTTCTGAACTTATACATAAACAAAACATTAACATCGAATGTAATATATGCAACAACCAAACAAGACTAATATTCGTTTTAAAGGATTTAGGGAGCCATCTCTGAGCATAAAGTTTTGATAGCTATTGCCAGTATAAAACGGTTGTTAGAAATCTCGTGTTAAATCAAAATACAAAAGAAACTCACACTTCGTAATCTAAAAATGGTGCTGTTTATTCAGATTTCTGGGACGTCATCTGAAATTTTTAATTTATTATGTAATAAAATCTAATATATATTAGATTTTTTTGCAAAAAATGCAGCTACTAATCTATAAAAGATACTGTTTTTTACTTGTTTTATCAAAAATAATGATTTTCATTCATTTACTATTTAGTCATGGGAAATAAAATCATTTTAATTCTACGAACATGTTTTCTTCAAATGAATTTATTCAAATGTTCAATGAGATTCTTCAGTAAGAAAAACAGTATTATCCAAGATTGTATTTAGCTGTATGTTTCTTTAGTGTTCATATGTGTGATGTTAACTTTTGTTATTTTCAAGTATTCGAGTTTCTCGATTTCAAATGAATGGTAATTACTAATTTATTAATCACATGTTAGAATCAACAAAATGGAATATGTTAGAATTTACTAATTGGCCTTAACCTTGGAGCACTTACACCCCATATCGCCTGTACAACAACTGAATAGTACTTGTTGGTATGATGGTTAATACATCATATACATCGTATCGTATGATGGTCAATACATCTCACACATCGCATGTTGGTATGATTGTTTATACATACTAGAAAAAACAGTCCGTATAATGACGAGGTATATTGAGAATTATATTATCAAGCTGCTCTTGAAGAGAAATCCACTCAGTAAGCAATGATCTATGAACGTCCGTTGCAGGTGTAGAATGTGGTATATGGGTTGCTATTAATCGGCCAAGCATGTCCCACGCATGCTGTGTTGGATTCAAGTCCGGTGAAATTACAGGCATTTCCATACGTGTAATATCCTCCGATTGAAGGCGGTCATTGGCGATGTTCAAAAGGTGAGTATTGGATGTTTCTGTTAAATACTTCATTTAGTGAACTACAATTTACTTTAAATATTCAAAATCCTGATTTGCATTTTATCTTCTCTTATTCCTTAAACAGAATCTCAATTCAAAAAGAATTGGCAAAAGAAGCTTATATACTTATCATGTTTGAGCAATATAAGTAACATGTTGTATACCTGTTTAAAATGAGTAGACTAAGTATATAGAATTGGTAAATTCATCTGGAATATGATTAGATTGAAAAGAGTATAAACATTTAAGAGAATTAAAATTTATCATAATTTACTTAGCTTCAGAGAATACAAGCTTATGGAGAATGCTGACTTTCAAAAAAAGATACTATTAAAAATTTTTTCCACTTTCTTACCACTTTCTCTTAGTGATATTTTAATAAAAAAATATTAATATTTCTTATTAGGTTTGAACGAAATTAGTTTCTTATAAGTATCTAGTATTTTGGTTAAATATATTCCCACTCGTCAACTCGTAAAGGATGTTGTATCTTCATTTTTTACTTCAAGCAATGAAATATATATTTTACGCAAAGATATAATACCGACACTGCATTAGTTTCATACATTGTTTTAAATAAAATATTCATAATTTTGCAAAAGGTAAATAAATTATAACATTTGTATAATTTATGCAAATTGTAAACATAAATAATTTTTGTCTGTAAAATTTCCGGAAAAAGTATCCATAAATATATAAATACTTCCTGCGGAAATCGAAAGGAAATCTTTTTATTTCCATTCCATTTTTTCATTCAAAGCCATGTACTTGTTCGTGTCACATGTTATTTTTTCACATTCCAGTAATAGAACGCACCAAAATTTATTTTGAAAATGCTTACGAGTTATACTATCACCTACACAGCAATAAGCAACGTTACGGCGACACTAATATATCATGAAGAAGGAGAGAAAGAACGAAGTAATAAATAATTCCAACACAGTCTATATATTAACTACATTCAAATACTTCCTTTTACTTGAATTATTAAAATGTATTCAGTTATAAAAACTTTTTGAATATCTCATTTGATACCATTAAATGCTTTCTTCCATTACTGTCTTAGTGAAAATTTTCAAAAATTATTAACTATTAAAATATGTTCACTTTTAAAATTGCTTAAGGAAATGTTTCAAGTATGAACGATACTTACAAAGAACTTATAAATATGATATTTGTTTACAAAAACACTAAAACTTTTATGCGAATGAAGTCTGATGATTTTTCAAAGTATTATACTTTCTCGTGAAAACTCAAAGCAGTTTATTATAAAAATTATAAAATATTTTAAATCAAATTTAATGTAAAACATGCTATTACAATAAATAAAGTAATAGAATAAATTTATAAATTAAGATACAAATAAGTTAACATAAGTTCCACTAAAGTTTTGGTACATAATATATAAATTGACATTTCATCAAATTTATCGAGTAAGAATTCAAGTATAAAAACAAAGTATATAAAAGGCTCCATCGCAACATATTTACTTTCTATATTTAATAATACAAGTATAATCTTTACTTCTATCCTTATAGTTTTAATTTTTTTACTTCCTAGTTTTAATTTTTTTACTACCTTGTTTTTAATTTTTCCAAACATTCTATGCACAATTGTATAATTTTATACTTCCTTTAAAATCTGTACAATAAAATGTATGAATAACGGTGGCTACATATAAAATTGAAGTAACCATTATTTTTTACAATCTTTTACATATGCACTCAAATATTGAAAATAATTATTAAAAAATTATTTTCTTCTAAAATTTTTCTGTATTTAAAGAAAATCCTTGCCAGAAAATGTTTACATGAAATTTCACCATGTTTGCTGTGTGATTGAAAGTATTAAGAAGAATATCAGATAAAAGTGAGTTAATAATTAAAGAAAACTTTATTTTTCATTACAATGGAAATAAATTAAAATTCCTTGATATTCATTTTATTTACATTTTAAAAACATGGTTTAGTTTTTTATAGTTTAATAGTTACTTCATAAGTTTATTATTATTTTTTTAACTAAATGAAAATAAGATTAATCTTTATTTTACTTAAGGCAATATTTCTATCAAGCAAAAGGAATAAATCAACCTGCCATTAAATTGGACTATTCCCCAAAGTGAATAGTGTTGAATTTTCTTTTAAAACGTTGTAACAATTTTAAGCGTTATTTTGGATTTCCACTCTTTGATGGAGATTTAAGCCGTGATAAACATAATCTCCAGACACCAAAAGGATTTGGCAAACATATTGATTTTATCATTCCTTAAAACTCAATTCTTGAAAGAAACATTGGATTTAATGATTTAAAAAATTTAGAGTTGGAATAGTTACTCTAATACATAAGATCATAAGATTAGTGTAATATATTAACTATAATTATTATTTTATTCAAATTTCTGTACAACTACAAAAATATTAACTGCATTGATTTAAGTTAATCATTAAATTCTTTCAGAGATTTAATTAAGATTATTGATTTTCATACGAAACTCCCATTGCTATTATAACCAAGAATATTTCGTCAGTATATATAATATTAATTGCTTCAGCTTCACAATTATTAGCCATTATGCTCCTTAAATTATGAAGACTTTTAATTAATCATGATAAAAAACTTAGTTTTATATTTATTTTTTGTACATGAAATCACGAAAATTACTTACTAACGAAGCTGTTAAACTCATAATATAAATGGATGAAAATGCATATTAAAATTACGTAATTATATTTACTATAAAATAGTTGTAGTTAGTAATACTTGTTGTAAATGTAAGTAGTCAATAACGAATTTATAATGTTGAACACGAAAGACTGTTTTATTGTCCAAGTGTTATATTAATCGCAAACAATTTTTGACAGTAAGTAAGATTTTGATGTACTTTAAATGAAGTTTTGAGGCCACATAAAGGTTAAACTAATGTATGAAATACCTTTTAAAACTTCTTAAAACCCATTACGTATTGATTTTAGAGAGGACTTTTCATAGACAATGTTAGAAAAATAAACTGAGAAAGTTTCTTAGCCCTTATTCGCTAGATATTTAGAAAGAGAATAGTAAAACAATTCGTAAAGACAAAGTAATAACAAAAGCATATTGATTCATTTAATTACTTTTCTTCAGATAGAATTATTGTATACTAGTAAGCGTCCAATGGACAATATCGTTAGTAATTTACAATATCCGTTTTCGCTTGGTATTTATATCTCATGTGACCGTGCCTAGGAATCTTAGGCATAATAAAAATGTACTTCAATTGTAACCATATCCATGGATCAAGTATACAATATATTAAAGACTTTCATGTCCCTTATGTTCCAAATAATCTTAGAAGTGATTAATTTCTGATAATGTTCATGAGCAGTAGTTCATGAACATTTTGCGCAAGAGCAATAAAATTTCGCCATACAATACAAAGCAGTAATTGCTGCTAACAATACTCAAGGAACTTATTTCCACGCTTACAAAGGTCCTTAATTTTCATGTAATTGGAGTCTGATTACCAGATACGAATATCCCTCTTGGTCTAAGTGTTTCACAAATTCACTACCAAATTATTTTTAAATTATATTTATTGGTCATTACAAAGTCATGAAAGAAATATTTTGGTTAATAATCGTTTTAAACAGATGTGTATACTTTTTAATTTGATTTAAACTGATTTTTCACAACTGAACCAATAATAAAAATGATCTTCAATAATAAAATTGAAGAATGTTATTTTATTGAATCAAAGTCCATAATGAAATGTAGTTTCATGGTACATTTTCTTCATACATTTAATTCCTTATTATAGTCATTCGATCGGATAAGTACCAGGAAAGTCGTAAAACCTTTTCCCCATACCAGAAAATGCATAATAAATTATCTAATTGAAACAAAAATAATGTATTTCAATGGGAATTATAATATATACTTTTGCTTTTAATAATAATTTTTACAGTGTGTTTATATGGGATTTGTTCTAGTATTCAT
Organism: Latrodectus hesperus; assembly: GCA_037975125.1. Lineage (NCBI taxonomy): Eukaryota > Metazoa > Arthropoda > Arachnida > Araneae > Theridiidae > Latrodectus > Latrodectus hesperus. The sequence continues at coordinate 51,621,799 of CM075859.1, read as the reverse complement.
CCACATAATAGTATCTTCATATTCTTCCACAACATTGCTGTTTTCTTATATCATTGGGACTTTATTAACTTAAGTATAATTCTTTCAATTTTATTGCTTTCAATATAATCTAATCATTTTCCAAAATATTTTTTACTTCAATAGGATTAAAATATAAAATATTAAATATGATACAATTTTACTAAATTGAAAACTAAATGAAAGCAAAATTACCTTTATATATTTTAAAGAGCATCGTTTTAAAAAATACATATAATATTATTTTTTACTCATATTTAAAATATCAAAATAAGAATTAAATGGAATCAATATTTTTTAGATTTTTATTGAAAATTATTTACTGTCATATTACTTTATTTTAAGAACTTGATTATTCATAAAAATTAAAAATATGCAGAATAAAAATATACTCTTCTCTTTGATTTTTCCTTTTCCACGAAAACTAGGAACAGCGATTTGAATAAAAGCCAAAAACTTTTCTAATATTCTGTTATATGATTCCATTTATTCTCAGTAAATTATATTCAGATTTCATTTTATGAAACGCTATCAAATCTAAATTAAATGACGCACGACATTTTATGGATTTAAAAATTGTCTTTATTCATTTTTATTAGTTCCACTTCCATGAGTAAGCAATAGAACTCCAATACCAGATTCCATGTATTTTTAGTCAAAAGTTTCACCAGAACGTGTACTAAATCTTTCTGTTACCGGTTGTTTTTCGTGGCCACCGTCATAAATCATATTCATTTCGCCAACTGCCATCAATCACTTTTTGACTCGCATTTGTGAAACCGAGATTGCGAGTTAAAGCATCATTTTCTACATTTATGGAAAACGAAGAACGTTCCTTAAAATTACAACTTTTTTTATTCAATGTGACATCTCTTGAAATAATTTGAGTTCACACATTTAAATATGTTTTTATTTTAAACGGGAAATTCAGGAGTAATTGACAATTTGAGTAGAATATAAATCAAAGATATGTCATGTCTGAAAATATAAATGTTACACTTATTTAAAGAAAATAAAAACTGCAAAATAAACAGCTATATTTAAATGATATTAAAATCATAAAAATAATATTTTAGCTACAAAATCTCCCTGTTTTTGTTTAGGAAAATGCTTTTTCAGTTGTTCATATTTTTCATATTACTTATGCGGTTTTGAGTAAAAATATGCTGAAATATTTTTCTGAATAAAACATTCATTTAAAGTGAAAATACAAAGAAAACTCATTTATGATGCAAGTTGTGCCAAATCTATAATTATCAGTAAAGAACATGACTTTTACTTGTAACTTTCTTTAACCTCCTAAATAGAGATATATTTTAATCTTAAACTAAATCTTGTCTATTATCAAAATAGGTTGAAATTCAATTTGATATTTAAAACAAACATTATAACTATCTAGAACACACACATGCGTATTTCAGAGCCACAATTTGATTTCGTTTATTTGTTACTCTTTTTTTATATTATGCGTACCAGGGCAGTTTGAAGTAGATCTTGAACTACAACAGACATTTAATCTTGTATTGGATATCAAACTTAAAAGTTATTTCTCAACTGCAATACACAAAATATTTTTAAAAAAAGTTAGCGAAACCATTATACCTTTTAAGTTCGCGCTTTTTATACTTCCTGTTTAGCTGTCAAATACGAAAGAGATTTTAATTTATTTATAAAATTCAAATGTGTATATGAATATTTATTAAAGTTATATAAATATTTATTTATTATTTGGCCGATAAACTTACCTTTCTGCAAATATTACGTAATTGCAATAAATTTTTAATTTAAATCTATATCCGTTTCACGACCAAATTAGTTTCAGAAATGATCAATCTTTATTTCATGTAATAGATGCAGGTTAAATAAATAAATTTTCCTCTCAGTGAATTCTTTCTGCTAGCTCTCTAAAATAATAATAAGCTTCAATGCAGCGTATTTCAGTTCTCGTTACTTTTATGAAACTTTGTAGATAACCACTTAACAGTTGATGTAAGACATTTTAACATTCACCAAGTTTTTGTCTTTCAGAAGGGTTTCTTATATATAATGGGAAATATGCAAGTTTTGTAAGGAAAGTAACCCGAAAAACTGCCGAGAACTAACACACATTTACTGATGTTAATTTAAAAACCAGTTGTGTGTGTGAGACATCCATCTACCCCTGTACAATAATTGCTAAGATTTAATTGAGAATTTCACATTGAAGAACGTTGCCCTACCATTAAACCAATATACATCATCTGATTAAAATATTAGACCGATATCATATATCCTTCTAATATTTGTAAATATATATGATACATATGAATTAAAATTTTTAAGCAATTTAAATCTTCACTAAGCGTTACTATTAAAGTTATATATAGCTTAGATATGCGATTGTATTCTTTTTTAATAAATTGGACACATTAAACTGTGGTTCCAACTTAAAGATTAAGTTATTTACACTTTAATTTCTACTTTATAATGGGAAATATTTTGTATTTTTTCTTTGTAGTATTATTTTTGGCTATAGAATGATGAATTTTAATTCAGGTTTGCATTTTTAATTGATTATATACTAACAAAAGTTTTACTGTATAATATACAATTGTATTGCATTGCTACGTGCCATAGCAATATCGGTATTAACCATAAACATTCGAAAAGTCTGTTAGTGGAAAACATTTCACAACCTAAAATATTGAAAACTGTTGCTGCATTCTCGATTTCAAAAAGCATTTTTTCCCGTGAAAAAACGTTTTACAAAATATAATGAAGCAAAACAAAATATGTAAGTAAAATCATATTATAGAATTTTTTCTGCAAATTTCTTTTTCATTTAAGAAATAATTTTTAATCTCTGTTTCTATAAACTTGTAATTTTATTCTAACTCTCGTATGTAATTAATGACAGTTTTAAAATTGCTGCAAAAATTTTCACAATGGTTTAAACAATCACTTTTAAAACAAACCTTTTTTATTTTATTGTAAAAATTATAAGACATTTTATTTTTCTTCTTTTAGAAAACATACTTTATAATCTCGTTAAAGTTTAAATCTTTGTCTCGACATCGGTCTCAGACAATTGCTATTTAAAACATATCTAAAAATAGATAAATTTAGGACACTTTTGCAATCTGTAAATATAATCAAATCAAACTGTATTATTTTCCCTTTACTGTGCAATGTTTGCTTTACATCTTATAGTTTTTGTCACCTTTTAAAATTTTATTACTTCGAATGTTATTTAAAAAAATGAGAATTATTGTTTGAGTTTCAGCAAAAGTAGTTATAGGCTGAATAATTTGGAATAAATTACATAATCCTCGTCCAGAAGATGCCTATTTAAATCAACATTGCTCTTAAAATAATCAAAAAATAAAAAATTTATACCTTTATCTGCAATTTGAAGTAATGACAAAATTTAAACAAAGAAGAAGGAAGAACAAAATTAGAGACAGAAAGTACAGTTAAGTCAAATTAAAAGAGCAATATTCTCTTTATTTCTACCAAGAATAAATGCGTAATCTGATGCGATAAAAAAGTTTTCGTATTCTTTAACATTCTTATTTCGTATCAAAATTCAGTGAAGTGAGACCGTGATTTTTTTATGTATCTTCCCCCGTTTGTATCTGCAACACTGTATTCTCTCAGGAATTCGTTTCTACTTTTGACTTGACAGATTGCATTATACAAAACGCCGGAAACTCGAAATGTTCCAAATGTTTCTTTGGGGTGATATTTATTTTTATTTGCTTTTACGCAGCCAATTTCTCTCATATTTTTGTATATATTTTCTAGTATTGCAACGTTTCAACATGAAAAATAAATCGCAATTTCAAGAGACTCTGATGGGATAATACTTTGTCGTTATGTATTTAAAAAAACAACAAGATTTATAATTATATTTCAATATTTTGAATATTTAGTCTTATGCAATAATATTCTTAAAAATATATTCTAATAATAAAATCTAACATTAGTTTTCCTAAACTTACACATAAATGTGAATTTGAATATACATTTTTTGTTTGTAGACATTCTTGTCAGCTCTCAAGCACAAATTTATGGTTTTGAAATTTCAATATTTGTGATAAGTTCTAATACCGAAACTAAAATATTAAAACTTTTAATCGCTATATTAACAAATATGTAAATTTATGAAACAAATGTTCCAGAAATTTTATTCTAATCAAATAAAAATTTTATTTTTTTCAATGAAACAAAGTAATGAATGTTTTAAAAGTTGTTTCATAATACTTTAAACTTCTTCATATTAGTAACAATATAATTGGTGGATCTTATAAAACTAATGCAGGTATTTCTAAAAAAAGAAAGAGGCTAGACAATCAGTATAAAATTTAAACCTACATAAGCTCTTTTATGATTCCTAGTATTATATTTAATGAGAATACTTAAAGTAGATAGAATTTTATATTTTTCATGGTTTGTTGTTATAATTTAAGAACATGAGCAATACTGATTTTTTCTTATTTCTATTAAATTTATAAAAATTCAGTATTTTTAAAGGAGCATTTCAAATTTATTTGGTCATGAGTATAAGGAAAATATTTTTAATAGGGTTATTTAAACACATATTTTTTCTAAATACATTTATATTTTTGCATTAGTTTCATGCAAAAGAATAAACTTGTTTAAATTTATCGAATATAACTATTTATGATATTTTATTTTTTGGACATCAAATTTATAATTATTTTATAGATGGATGAAACAAAACTTGTTATCATAATACCCTTATTGCAATATACTTCTGTGGTCCAACTATATCCAAAATACTTCATATAATGAGAACTTATGAGTCGACATTGAAAATGCAACACTAAAAAGGAATTGCTAGAAAGTCATGAAACTCGGCAACTAGAGAGAGACAGCACTGAACAATAAGTGATCTGTATTTCGAAATGATATGCAAAATACAGAGCGAGAACAGGGTTGGGTCAGTAGGTTGTAGAACAGTGATATACGAAGCAACACTTCTAGGCACCGATTCAGACAGAGTACAGATGGCATCTTGAGGAATGGTTTTCCATTCCATTGCCAAAATGCGTCTTTAGAAGGAGGCAGTGGCAGGGTCTGCAAATGGCATCCAATCATATCCCAAACAATAGAATTGGTTAAATATCGGACGAGCATGGAGGAGAGGGAACAGCTTTACAGCATGCAAGGCATGTTGGCTGATGCGAGCAATATGCAGTCGGGTGTTATCCAGCTGATAAAGAGCATTGTGTACTCCTTGAATGCAAGGGAGTGTCACCGGATTCACCACATCATCCACGTAACATTGGTCTGTCATAGTGCCGTGAATACGAACTAGATGTGACCTGAATTCGTACGAAATGGTTCCCCAAGCCATTATAACATTTTGTCGCACAGTGGGGGTCCACAATTGCTGAAGGAATGGACCTCCATGTTGATGCTACACGTGTACGCTGCGAATATCACTGAAGTAATAGAAGCGTATCTCATCTGAGAAGACGATCCTGCACCGCTCCGACGTCCACATTGTTCTAATCCAACACTCATCCAGACGTCGGCGTCTATGCTGAGGAGCTCAATGATAGTCTTCTTAACGGGCAGCATGAGCGCTGGCCACTAGCAACCAATCGATGGTAAATGGTTTTGCTCGACATGGGTGCATATATTTCGCTATTAACAAGCTTGATTGCGTACCTTTACCAGAACCTGAAGGACCAAAATTCGTAATGATCATCTTATTTTCCTCGTTTTAGACTCCTATTTCTTTATCCAGCTATCGTCAGTGTGTCTTGCACATGCTACAGAATTTTGGTGGATTTGATTTGCGGGACCACTACCACCTCACGTTGGATGTGCCGATAAATGTGTACTGACAGCACCCCACAAACGTTACAGAGTTCCTTGTTCCAACCATCTTAATCAGAACCGGTGCACTGTGGACGCGTCCAGGTGTCTGTCAGCTGCAATTTGCAGTAAAGACCAAACTACCCTTCTCAGTCCAATCACCATGTCTCTCGTAAACTCCAATTGTCTGCTGGAACTGACTTCGTCAACGATAGTCCTACATTTTTTGCAATTACAGGCGTCCTTTGCGACGAGAACAAACTTTCAACGAATATTTTTCAAGTATCAATAACGGTGTGAATATTGCTCGCTTTGCGGGTTTCACACCCTATATCATATCCTAGGTGCGCTGGAGAGCTGCGCATTTCTCATCATTCGCTTATCTCGGTAAGGTGCATCTACCCTGAAATTTGCATAATTTTCTGGCCATTCCTTCTTAGTTGTGCATGGAAAATGCACCACTAAGAAGAAATGGCCAGAAAATTAAAGTTGGATTGTGCATTTTTTTACTTAAAACCATCATAAGATATTTTAAATCTAAATGATAATATAAAAAATAATTTTTTTTACATTTTAAATTTTCTTATATCATCTAAAGTTAAATGTTCTTATTTAAGAAAAAAATCACTAACTTCAAAGAAAATTTTATTTATATATTTAATAAACGTCTTGTGTGTAAAAAATTTACTTACAAAATCTTTGAGTTTCATAAAAAAAATTCAGTTCATTTTATGCAAAACATTTTATGTAACCAAACGAATAAAATTTAAAACATTTTCTAGCAATACATTTGCTTTGAAGAGTTCACACAAACAATTCGGAGTATTCTCTTTTTTTAAAATCTTAATTAAAAAACGGTGTGCTCTGAGAATCTTTTTGAAAAGAAAATACTCCGTGCTCCTATTATGTTTCCAACTTAGATTTACTTGAGATTAAAATTTAAACACGTTTCTTTTCAAATTCTTATTCCAATACTTTTTATTGAAAACAGCCAGGCTTGAAAAAAACATCATTAAATTATTCAACGTATAAAAGTATAGAAGAAGCCAATATATCTTTTGTCTTAAAATACTTGGTGTATGAAAACGAGAAAAACAAAACAAAGAAAAGAGGAAAGAAAAACTCACACCAAAGAACTTGTTACTGCCCCTAGGGAATTTCCACAGAGGTGAAACAATTTTCTGCAGTCTTCTCCCTCTTTTTAATGCAATGTAATGTTGGCGCCAGCTGTAAGTTACGGTTTTCGTTTGGGCTTGTAGACTCTGACGTTAAGCGTTTGGCATAAATCATATTAACGGTATTTTGGGAAATACATATTCGACGATTTACAGCTGTATTGAAAACGTCTAGAGTAATGTGTCAGTAATGTAAAAGAGCATAAATGTAGTGAAGGCTACTAAATTTTTAAATATGCTTGTTGACGAAGAAGGTTTTAGGTGTCACGTGTTTAAATAAAAGCAGTTAAATTTCTTTGAACTAAATACAGATTTTACGAGTCTGGACTAAGCAAAATTTGCGTATATAAAAATTTTAACTTTTTTCAATATGTGTTTCCTAAATGAAATTATGCATTGTTATGCTTTCCTTTAGGAAAGGCATATTGAAGAAATGGTCTTTGAAATCTTAAATTGTCTTAAATTTTTAGTTTATCTTTCAACAAATTTAAAATTGAAAGAATAATTAAAGCAATTGAAACTTAAAAAAAATCACTGTAGTCAGTAGCTTCGTGGACAAAACAGACCTCAGTAAGAAAAATATATTTTACCATGAAAACAATTAGTAAATTTGAAATAAGTTAATAAAAGCGCACATCATTCTTCATTAATTCTATCAATTTATTAAATTTTAATCTGGTATTTAAGTTTTATCATTTGGGAGATTTAAACTGTGTAAAATATTTTAAATAGCAACATTTTAGCAAAAATATTGTTATATACATATTAATTCAACAAATGATTTGTTAATTTTAACTAACCTTGCTTTAAATTATTTAATTTCTTACAGTAAAAACACAAGTTTTTATAATTTAAATTTTCTCTTCTTCTCTTTCTCTCTCTCTCTCCCACATATATAAAACTTATAATATCTGAGTAATAAATACATATAAATAAAATAAACATGTATGAAATTATTTATCAAGTTTGATTATTCCAGTGAACATTTGTGAACACAAAGCAAAATATCTTCAAAATGATTTTAAGATTTGTATGATAATCTAATGCAATCTTTTTTAATGAGCACAATATATTAAATACTAATTGCTCTATTATATTATTTACAAGGTTATTTTTTAAATCTATTTACTTTTTCCCATTTCTGTTCTAATACGTATTATTTAAAATAATTAAATGCATTTACTTGAGTTCTCATCTGCATAAAAAAATAAACATTAATTGCTAAATAGGAAGCTTTGTATCTTAATAATATAGTACCAACTGTAAATAGTTCATTGAATTATTATTATAAGCAATATTTGTGACATTTATATGCGTAGTTTTACTGTATAAAAAACATGTCATTTATGAAATAATCTTTTAACTAATGTATTGAACATTTAAAAAATGCAAGAAAAATCATTCAAAGTATCAAAGGAAATAAATTGGATTGCTCATAGATCATAGCACGCAACTAGAGAAACATGCAATAATTTCGGAGTTTATTTCAGAGAAAAAGTGAATTTTAAAAGCAACAAGACGATATTACCTAGCGTGCGGAACTATTACAGTTGTAAGATTGCTTGAACTTTTATATTTTGAAAAATTGATTGAAGTTTAAGGATTTCAAAAGCGTAAAAAGATTTGCTACAGCATGATTTTTCGATGCACGTAATTGCTACGCATTTTTTTTCTTTTTCTAGCAGTTGAGTTTAAATTAATGGAAGAGAAAAAGAAAAAAATATATTATATACAGCACAAATGAAGTTTATTTCTATTGAAGTATTTATTGACTGTGAAACACATTTGTGTGTAAGAATCAAATGATGTAAATTAAACATTTTTATTTGTTGAATAATGCATAAGGAAAATATATTCCAAAATATTTTATTTGTTTTTTATATGCATCAAGTATTATTACAAATATTTTAAAATGAGTTTGAAATTTATATCTGCTTAATTTAAAAAAGAATGCAATTGTGTCAAGATTAAAATTAATTAAAAAGTAATAGGTGTTTTTGATTGCCTTTTCGTAAATATTTTCAATATTTCTTTTCAAGTTATTTCCATATAAAAAATATTAAAAAAGTTACTCATAAAATTGTTTTAGGAAAATATATTTTCATCAAAAACAGATACTTTATTACAATACTAATATAAATACCATATTTTTTAAGCCATCAACTACTATGGTGCTTTCGAAATTAAATTATTTTACGCAATAATCAGTTTAGTGATATTTACTGAAAGTAAATTTATATACATCAAGTTGCAGAAAATTGAAATAATTTTATTAAATATATTGTAATATATTGTTTTAGTAAATATATTACTTCTTAAATCAATATTTAATATTTTACATTAAATATATTGAAAATAAAATTGAACAAATAAAAAAATTTGAAATGGTTTTTGTTTTAAAAAGTCATTTAAGTAAACTACATTAACTCAAAATATAGAAATCAATATTTATTTAGTGGGACATAAAATATGAAATTTTCTTTATAAATTTTAGTTTTTTTTATTTAAGGTTCTATTGTCTTCTATCATCATAAAATTCATTCCCAGCATTAGAATATATATGTTTCAATAGTTAAATCACACACATATAACTCTTATCTAAAATAACTTCAAATCTCGTTTTGGTTTAAATAAATAAAAATAAAAGCTTGAGTAATTAAAATTTTAATAGAGAGTTCAAGCACAATACATCAATAAATCAAGAACCATAAAGAAAGCAAAAATGCATCAAATATACGTTACAATACTCAATGATAAATCAGGTGTCAATTATTCATTACGTTTTTCTTTGTTTTGATGCCATACGGTCTGTACACTAAAGTCAGTGACATCCTCTTAACTTCGAAGCAGGTCTGCTCTTATAATGTTATATTAATAAAAGTGGTGTCTAGGTATGGTAAATTAATCATACGTTTATGATTAAAACCACAGACACGGTCTAAGTAGGAAAGCACTGCGGATTCTTATGTCGAAAACGGAATGTAATAGTCATAATAGAAGATTTACAATGTAGTGCAGCGTCATCGATTTAGTACGAACAGACACCTTGCGGACATTAATGCAAAACATAGGATGGTCAAAATGCACATTTGGTATTCATGATTTCCTACATTGTGACGTCACGAAACTTAAACGCGAAGACAGATCTTTCTTTCAAGATCTTTCTGACAAAACACGACATTGCTATATGACACAGCAGTACCAATTGTGAATTACAATGAAAAATACCGGGATTCAAACTTCGAGGGTTATATATTTGTTCTGATAAACCTTATAAACAGAGAGTAGACAATACGTAAAAAATGTAAAGAAGTGTCGCATTAATTCAAATTAACTTGCTGTTGGTGCTCGAATTTTTTTCAGTAGACAAATACGTAGGGAATGTCATGCCAAAAACATCTATAAAAATATCTTCTTTGGGGTTTTAGTATGTTGATGTTCATGCAGGGATTTCCCAAAGCTGAGTATTATGAGATGATTTTACTGTGCAGTGCATGTAAACAGAATCTATGATCATCAGCAAGGTTCTACCTATAACGTTTTTCTACAGATGTGCATCAAACCATCCTAAATATTTGATTCAGACAAGTTCCATAAATTGGTAAACTCGGTTTGACAGACCAGATAAAGTAAGAGGCAAACTGAATCGGAAGAAGTTAGAATAAATTCTCATACATCCGAATTATGTATAAGAGAAATCAGTCAACACAGTGGCCGCTTTGAAAGTCAGGTTTAAAATATCCTAAGTAAATTAAGCACTCTCATCCATGCCGACTAACATCGTAATGAATTATATAGAGGTCCAGGCAACATTTTTGGCAAATGTGGGGTAGATTGAGGAGGCATGCTTTTCAAAGAGTGACATAAACAATACGCAAAGCAATCATTAATAGACCCCTGCAAATCTTATTCACTTTTTAATGTTATCTATTCTGCATATAAGTGATGCACAAAACTTCAGCGTGTTTACATTTGAAATGGTCTCATAATGTCACAATTATTTGGACGTTATTAATATAGCACTCAACACTAGCTATAATTTCACATGAGATAAGCACGCAACCACATTAACTAGATGTGTTTCAGTTGCTTAAATCTCTCAGCCAATTTCCATACTTCTTTAATATTTCCTTTTTGCTGCTGTTGGATGCTGGGAACACATGTGAAATAAGCGAGTTACTTCAAATTTATTCATTAAAGACTAGGCATCAGACTCAAAGGATCAAGTAAATTTAATTATAAGTATACGCATCATACTTACATTTTGAAAAATAAATCTTTTTCAAAATAAGGTTTGCACTTTATTATGTCCATTCTTTTATAATGTTACAAAATATCATACTGCATCAAAATTTAATTAACTTTCTGAAATACGTATGCACGTATGTATCTCTTTTATTTTTATTTTCTAAATGATGTAAAATTATTCACCGTGTATGTAAAAGTATTAGTTAGGAAATAAAACAAATAGTTAATATATCGTTATTCGGTTTGAGTATAAATGTATAAGCAGATAAAAAATTATAGTAACAAGCTTTTTTATATCTTTAGTGTGATTTTTAAAAATTTTTGTTAAATTTTATTGCATAGATATTTTTAATGAAGTTTTTAATAACGATTTGCTATGCAGTCTGACAGGGGCATGCACATTTAAAACTTTAATATTATTGTAATATTTTGTTAATAATAATAATATTTTTAATATTTTCCTAATATCAGGATCTTCTAAATTATTTATGCATTTACATCTGACAAAAATATGGTTGATAGTTCCTAAAGTTTAATGATGCAAATTCCTTGTAAAATAGAATGTCTTTTACGAAAATATCAATTAAATGTTTGTGTGAATATCAAAATAGTCTGCACAATTATCACTGATGTTTTAAATATACCTAACTACTGTTTTAAGTTTACTATATAAATCTTGCCAACAAAATAATTTACTAATAATTATAAGAAACATCTCATTTAATAAACTAGTTTCTTAAAATTGCTTGTCTAAGATAATATGATTTGGAAACTAAGCAAGCTGTAAAGAAATAACACTGTAGTTACGTTTATGCTTTCCTCCATTAGAAATAAAACAACGCTGGAATTAATTGCTATTCCCTACAATAATGAAAGGATAAAACTAAATTAAAAGGAAAAGAGAGAGAGAGATAAATAATAAAGGTTTTTTCCAGATTTATGCCAGTGGTCGTAAAACAACACAAGCTTATAGCTGTCAACCCGTATTTTCAATTAATCTTTCATTCGGAAAAATGACTAAAAATCAATTACGCGACCTTGTTATCACGTATCCCTAACTCACCTGAGTTATCGATCAGAATGGATGTTGCTGTACCTCCTCATAGTGTCTATTCTGATGTGATGAATGATCAGAACCCGAAAACTTTATATAGAATTATCTGAAATAATGCTGGGTTAGGAAATGAGCTTCATGTATCTTCACAGTTTGACATTCTGCCGATTTCTGTAGTTGCTATAAAAAATAATAGAAATATTTAAATGCACAGATTAGCTTATTGGGAGTTTAGGAATCTTGATAAATGATTTTGGCTGGTTGTTATACAAGCATTAAATATACTCACAGCAGGAGTTTTTTCTTTCATTTGAGGTATACTTCAATTTCATTCTGCCCCATTATGTTTATTGATTTGAACTGCATTTGTTTGAACAAGGAATAATGTGATTAGTATGAAAACAGTATATTCCTTAAGCTTGTAAATATTTTCCTGTTATTCAATTTATGCATATGTGACGTTTGCGGTAAAATAATTGGAAGTCTCAGAGCAAAATAAAAAATTGAATATAATTTACTAACAGACTCTTATATTCTTTCGAAAAATAAAAGCATATAGCTAGATACGTTGAAATGAAAGTAAAATTGATTAATAATAGTTTAATAAAATTCCCTTTGAAAAATAAACAATGATTAAAATGTAAGACTCTATGATATTAAAAAGCATAATATTTCTGCTTAAATTTTTTTTCAACAAAACAAATTTTTGAATTTCTTATATGATAACCAACTTATATTAAAGACATGATTAAATTTTTTTTTCAATTTCTTCCTGATGTTTTTTATTGTGTAATCATCTCAATCAAACTTTCGTATGTTTCGTTACTCGAATCTAATGATCTATCTGCTTAAAATGAGCCATTTCATTACGGATCTTGTAGCATTGAAGTCCAAGTAAAACTACTGATTCTAACAGATTTAAGTAAAGAAATGAACAAAGTCATCTTATATATAAGAGAGAGTAGTATAATATTGTTTTAGAGATAAAAAATCATAAGATAAACTATATAATTTAAAAAATACTGACGTCTTTTTAAAATCTTTTGATTGAAATAGTAAATTTATATTAGACTTACTAGGAGAGCTACTAACTATTGCTGTAGTCTAATCTCAGTTCTTTACAATAGTTAGTAACTACGAGTGCAGATAAAAACTCCAAAATGTAGTGAAACAAAATGAAAAGAATCTTCAACACATTAATTTGAACAATTTTGTTGTCAGTGAGATGAAATTTATAGTAGAATGAGTTCTTGTTACTCATATATTTCTAAATCATGAGTTTCAAAGAAATCTAGTCAACAGATGATATTCTCTGAATATATCACGATTTTGTGCTAGTACTTGCAAATGGTGGCCTATTAATTAATAAGTTATTATTGTTTCACATGTAAGTTCTCTCTATCTTACAACAAACAACTACTATAGAATGCATCCATTTGACTGTAAGATGAATTCACAAAATTATTGTTTTTGTGTCTAAAGAACATCAACATTGAAAACGTGAAAGAGTACAATACTGAAATATTAGCCACTTTGTAAAATAATAAATGATGAGTAAAGAGAAAGAAAGAGAGACCGGGTACACTCTGTTAGAAACAATAAAATTACCTTTCATTGTGTATAAATATGTTTGCTTAACACGAAAGATTTCAACTGCAAATGCTTAGAAATTTAAGACAGATAGCTTTATGCAAAAGGTTATGCTTAATTTAGTTGGTATGTACTTCCTTATTTGCATATATTCATTCAAACAATTTTAAATTAATAAATTAATTTATATTTTCTAACTTTTGAATCAATTAATTAACTTTTATTACCAATTATATTTACTTACCAAGATTTTTCCATTTAAATACATGTAGCAATCTTATCTTGTAAATCGAAATGACGGAAAAATTTATATGTGTTATCCTGCTTGTTATTAGAGGTATTAATTTTTTAGTACACAGCAGTATGTTTGTGAAAACATATGCTTTACATATGAAGAATGATATTGATTATTATCAGATATATATATATATATATTTAGTCATTGACATTTTAACTATCAACAATAGGCAAATGAATAAAGTTTCAGGTATTTGAAGAACACAGGATGAACAAATAACGTTTGAATCACTGCATAAATTGTGCAGTGATTTTCTCAATTGGAAATCACTTTATGAGGATGGAATGTCTCAAAATACCATATTATGCCTTGAATAATAAGAAGAAATGGTTACCAGTAAGTGTTGAAATTCGATAGAAGCAAGATTGTTGCCCATAAAGACTGTGTATTAACGTTTCAGGATGTTTAGACTCCAACTGGTTGAAATTCAACCAGTTTCAAGTAACTAGAGAATTGGTGAGTAAATGAAGGCCATGCTGAACGATATATGGAAGCTGATTGCCCTTCCATGAAACGTCCATAAAGACAAACGTTTTATGAAGTTAATCTTGAAAATGTACAACCATTTCACGGAACATTAATCAAGAAATATGCTTGTTTGCAGAACGTCCAGTATCCGCATCTTTAGTGAGCGACGATTTTTGGAGCAACAAGGACTGTCAAAATGGCGACCGATACTTCGGCTTTCCTTGACACTGTAGCTAAGAAACAAACGCTAAAACAGAAAAGAGGATACAGAAGTGGCTCAATATCGTCATTTTAGAGATGTCTCGCTTACGTTCAGCATTCTGATGGCCTTATACGTGTCTAGAGGAATCAAGAAGAACGCTTGTGTTGCCTGGATACCTTACATGATACGATGCTCTGTACATGGATGCAATGATGTAGGAAGCTACTAAATACACGATATCTACATTTTTTGTTCAGATCAATGATTATTTGAACAGTGGTTGGAAAATTTTTTATTTGTTATGGCAAGTGGTTATGTCCTTACTTCTAGATCTGAAAAGCGCCATCTGTCAACAGGACAGTGCAAAAGAACATGCTACACATCATGTAAGTTTTTACTGGATACAAAAAGGACAGGCCATTGTACTTCACTGTCTCCAGTCCGTCATAAATCGAGAACATCTGATCATGTATTACTGAGAGACTAGTTCGTCAAACTCTCCCGGTAACATCTATATTGCTGAAGTTAATAGCTCATCCAGCTACTATAGTTGATAATGGACTTGAAGCAGTATGCAATGAGTTCCTCACATTTTAGTCATCCAAGCCTAGTTCAATTCAATGTAACTTTAGGTAAGGATCATTTTAACCTCTAAGTAATAATTTTGTTTTCAGTAATTTTTCATCCTTTGTAAACTCCAAATTGCTTAAAAATTTAATCATTTTATCTTTATGTCATTCGATTTTTTATTATAAATATCTTTAATTTGATTTCCATCATGATGTTACAATTTTAATAACTAACAAAGTATATTTTGCAAGAATCATAAATTTCTTAAATCAAAATTTTAATAAAATAGAATTTAATGAAATATTCATTTAAAAAGTGCAGTAGGGTTAAAAGTGGGTATCTAAGGGTTAAAAAAAGTGCATCTAAATATCTTAAGTTGAAATAAAAAAGATTACATTCAAAGCTTTTTTTGTACTTTTTGAAAGAAAATCAGCAAAATGTATCAGAAGCGGAGCCTACATTTTCATAGAAATTAAAAAAAATAATAATAATTTTTGTGTTGTCACTGTATCAACAATTAAAAACAACAAGGCAATGATAATTTTACACAATGTACAACATAGTTTTACTGAAGTATTTCTGTTATAAAACAAATACCATACAATTTATTTAAGATCTTAACAAAACTGAATAATCTTAACAAAACTGAATAATTATCTTAACAAAACTGAATTTATCTTAACAAAACTGAATTTATCTTAACAAAACTGAATAATTAATGAATGTATTGTTTTAAAAATGTTTTCTTATGTTTTTGTTGTTCCATGACATTAAAGTGTAAATTAATTAGTTAATAACAATCAAATATTTCCCATGCGAATTTCGTCTGAATAATGATTTTTTATTATTGTCAAGGATTCAATTTCTTATAATGTCAAGGATTCAATGGATTTTTGGGATTCCAAAACTAACTTGAACATATATTCAGTGAATGGATTCCACAAAATAATATCCTTCTTCTGCATTATAGAATTGCTTATATTTGTTAAAAGCACACACTCAGGTTTTAACCTATAAAACTATAACACTTAATCATTCCTTGTTATGGAATGAGATGCTTTCATCTTGAAACAATTATATACTTTTACTACTAACTATACTTTGTGCTTGACAATTTCAAACATCATTGGTTATTATTTTTATGCATCAATTGCAAAAGTAATTTCTTAGGTATAACTGTAAGAATCGAAGTGGAGATTATTGAAAGCATGATTCGCTTATTCCACTAAAGTTAAATATATTTTAAGATGTGATACCCATTTTCATGTGTGAATTGAATACGCTTAGTATTTTTCAATAAGCCCATATTTCCAGTAAATAGCTATATCTTCCGTTATAGTGATTCTATGTTGAAAAACAACTTCTAAAATAACGTTTACTTGAGTAGGTTATTAAATTCGAATAAACTTTCCTTGCTCATCTTTTTCATTTCAATTTAATATGCTTTTTAAATCTATTTGTAGTGAAAGAATCCTATATATGGAATTTCTAGAAAATTATAACGATAAAATATCAAACTTGATATTTTTACTGCATTGATTTCTGTAACTATTATTCGGTATCATATCTTTATATGTTAAACTTTGTTGTTATAATTTAACTGTTAACATAACTCGTTTATTTTCGATCCCTTTTTTGCTTATTTTTACTATTAATGAATTGACAATAATTTATCTTAGTCTCAAGTGCACAAACTGTGGTTCAACATAAAGTTTTCCTAGCAAAAGTATTTTTATATACCTGAAATTTCAAAAAAGAAAAAAATACATATCTGAATAAAATTTTTCTTATTTTATTCATTCTGTATTTTTTATTATTTTTCTGCTTCTTTTATTATTTTTTCCTTTTTAGTAGATTATATAATTTAATAAGGTTTAAAATTATGAAATTTAAATTACAGTTTGTTCGCTTAAAATAATATATATATATATATATATATATATATATATATATATATATATATATATATATATATATATATATATATATATATATATATATATATATATATATATATATATATATATATATATATATATATATATATATATATATATATATATATATATAATTAAAATAATTAGATACTATACAAAATTATTATTAAGACTAAATTGGTGCTTATGAAGAAACATTTACAAAAGAATTGCATTAAATTTCAACTATAAGTTACGTTGCCTTAATAGAAATTTCGTTTTGTAATATTATTCGTAATTTATCTTATCTTTTCCCCTTTGTTAATTTCTTTCAAGTTAAATATTAGTTTTGTCATTCTTTCTAGTTAAACTATTTTTTAAAAATGCTATTAATATGGTTTTTACATTTTCAATTACATTCAAAATTAACTTAAAAAAACATATTTATAATATCAAAGGAAAATTAGTTTCCTTTTTAGTTTAATTTTTTGTTTGCAGTTATATATATAATTTCTAATCTGTGTGGGAGCTTATAAGTGTATATCATTTACATAATTATATATGATTCATGATTCATCATTAAATTTAACAAGATATTTATGAGTAACTAAAAAATTGCTGATGAAACAATTAGTCGTATCATATAAAATATGATGAAACTACCAGATTACAATTAAATAACAACTAACATTTACCATCAAATTTAATCAAATGGTTTTTAAGAGGTAAAGTAAATGATGATAAAACTATTACTGAAATTGTTTTAAATATGTAATGAAAGTAGTTGGTTCCGATCATAAAAATGTATGTCGCATTACACACCATCGAAATAGAAAGGAATTATTTCTTGAATGATTTCGATTACATTTATATTTTAAGTAACATTTTCAGCTATATATATATTATATGCATAATTTAAATTTAAAATTTAAAAAAAAAGATTAATGGCGAATTTTTCCTGTTTTTTTTAAATAAAGTTATATATTATTATTTAAATAAAAACTTATTTTGATATATTTCATTAAGTTATGAATGAAACTCCATTATGTTTAATGCAAAGGAAAATTTTCAGTTAAAAAATTATAAAAATATCTTATACTAAATTTATTTTTTTATTAAAATATGTATAGTCAAAGTAACTTTAGGGAAAATATTATACTCTTACGATTAATCAGAATATAATTTAAAATGCAAAATATTACGCTAAAAGTACAGTATTTAAGAAATATATATATATATATATATATATATATATATATATATATATATATATATATATATATATATATATATATATCAACTAAATAAAGAAAAAGTGGAGTAATGTTTCAAAGAAATAAAAAAACTGTAAATAATGTACAAATGCACAGAGCCTCTTAACTTCGGATTGAATAATAAATTATTCACACCCATTAGTTCGGTAATAAATGTATAGAACAGAAGTAAGGGAGTTTTTTCGTCTTTAATGATTATCTATACCTCACAGCAAAATAGAAATAGATTTGGGCAAATTCTGAATTCGGAGGCACATTCTTTTGAATCTTTTACAGTATCATTTTATTTGAACAAGCATAATCAAGACTGATTATCTCTTTGGCTTTGGAAAGTGTAATAAATTAAATGACTCTTCCTCTTGCGGTTAAATGTCAAGAGAAAATCTATGTTGGAATCACAATGCTTGGGAAGTTAAGAGCCATATATCTTAAAGAAGGTATTGATTTTTCTGTTGAATGTTGGCTTTTATCAGATTTCATGAGGAAGTAATAGTGGCCGCCCCGCGTCCATAAGCAGACGGCTCTGTCAGTGGTAAAAAAATCGTTACATACCTGTCGCCTATGCTAACCCATTTCTTCAGTAAATATTGGAAAAAAATGAAAACATAATTGCAGGATAGTTGTTTTTATTCTGAATTGATGATTAGTATGTGGTATTTATAATAAATTAGAACATTTATAAAAAGTTATTATATATAAAGATTTTTTTTTCAATTCCTTGAAGTCAATTTAGCAACTTTTTTAAATAATTATATATTATACTCATTGCTAAGTAAAAGAAAAATAATACGGCTATAAGTTTCTGTTTTATTCTCTCTCAGCATAAGCAATTCTCATTAAATTATACTTTAATTAATTATGAATAGTATTTCTGGAAAAATAACATTTAATTTAAACTATTCTGAATTATTAAATTATTCAAATTAGTTGTTTTATTAACTATTGAATAGAATTAATCAGAGAAGTCATAAGTCTATATACATATAAGATTAATATTTTAAAATTTTAAATCTAATACCAGAAATTAAAAGAATAATTAAACTTGAATAAACACACTAATAACTTTAAAATATTTTTAAGTACTCTATAGGTATATAATTCAAACACTGTGATATACAGAAATTTAATACAAATTAATTAATTGAAATAATAAAAAAATTGCATACTTTTCTCGAAAAATATATAAATAACATCCAATTCTTAAGTCTTATTCATTTTTATTCAAAACACTAATTAATTTCATTTTACTAAATTTTCACTATTCTATTAAATAGTATAATCAACACATATTGAAATTTTACTTATAAGTAAATGCTTTTAATAAGTCTGTGATTTTAAATTATCAAAATTAATAATAGAAACACTAAAAAAACTGTCTTAATTCAAAACAAGTTTTTACATTGCGTAATTTAAGCAATTTGTCCTGTATTGTAATTACAGAAAACAATTATATAGAAAGCAGAAATTGTTTTGCCCCGAACGGCAGGCATATAAACATAGTTTTATTGATGTAGATAATATTTCACTAATGATACAATATGCTCTTTACTCTGGTTATATATATATATATATATATATATATATATATATATATATATATATATATATATATATATATATATATATATATATATATATATATATATATATATATATATATATATATATATATATATATATATATATATATATATATATATATATATATATATATATATATATATATATATATATATATATATATATATATATATATATATATATATATATATATATATATATATATATATATATATATATATATATATATATATATATATATATATATATATATATATATATATATATATATATATATATATATATATATATATATATATATTTATTTATTTATTTATTTATTTATTTATATGCATACATACATAAGTATAGATAGAGAGCGAGATAAATTTGTTCAAAGAAAGAAAAAATATTATTTAGGAGATATTTATTTACTTATTTATTATTCCTTTTAAATTAATAAAGAAACCGAAGATTAAATCTGGAAATTTTTCAAAATTTGTCATGTAATTCAAAAGTTATGTAACCTATGGTAATAATTTTAAAAATATGTATCATAAATAGTATATATTTTCAAAAAAATTGTCAGTTTAATAGTTTATTTTTCACACATTTGCAAAATACTAAAAATATACTAAACAATAAAGCATACTCTATTTCATAGAAGAAATCTATTGAAAAAAATTTAGAATATACAGAATGTATTTAGAATTGAGACATTGATTTATACCCTTGAATGAAATAAAATCTTTTCTCCTATTAAATTTTTTTTTATACAAATTAGTCAGAATAAATTTTATTTTTCTTTATACTAATAAATTTATTGAGTTTTTTTTTTTTTTTTTGGTTTCTTTACATATTTTATCTGAAAAAATTAGATATTTATCATCATAATAACTTCAGTTGTCTCTTTTCCTTACATTTTTCTGTAAGTTTTTTTATATATATGTTTATGCATTAACGTGCTTAAATTTATTCCTTTATTTAATCATTTCAAAAATATTATCTTGTTCAAGAGAAACATTTGAGTTAATTGAAATAAGGAAATTAAATATATATATTTTTTCGTTTTATTAATAAATGTCAACAAATTTCGTAAATTTATAGAATTTTAAAATTCATTAGTATTATCGCACGCTGAAACAAGTTATTACAATAGATTAAAGTAAAGAATTGGAGTGTTAATTTATGCTTTGGAAGAACTATTTTTTGACATTTATCGCAAGATATTAATTACTTTTCATTTTAAATGTATACTTCATCGTTTGAATAATTTAAGAAATTTAATGAAATTTACTTGATGCATCTTCAAATATCCAAAATATTATTTACGTAACATTTCAAAGAACGTTACTTTGAAGTATTATCTATCCATAATTTTTTATTCAAACTCAATTAATACAACTATAAATATTTTACAGATTTCCCATCTTTATTAATTAAAACCAATTAAAAATTGAGAACACACATAATTTAAAAGCTTTACATTATTTGTCAGAATTGATAATCACTGTCAAGTAATATTATTTCCATTTTCTTGTTAGCAAAACCATGTTTAACAACCTTGTTAATTTGTGATAGTTAGAAAATTCCTAATTTTAGGAAATAAATTATTACATTCGTCTGTAATTTGGGGTAAACCTGAATTATATTTGTAAATTCTAATTTAATGCTAAAATATATAAGTTTGTTCTTTTACGATATTTTTAAATTACCACGGAATCTATTATCTTATTTTACATAATTTTTTTTAATATTTTATTTTATCACTTATAAGTTTCGATAAATATTTTCTGTAATATCAATATATTTGAATAGTGTAAAGCCATAATTTCATTTTTCCTAACAATCTTCAGGTTCCAATAGATCTATCGCTCCTCACTCCATTACATCTCATCGAATGTTTTATATGGCTGTTTCAAGCTATGTATGCCGGTCATACCAAATTCAGTCAATTTAGCAGGAAAGAAGAAAGAAATAATAGAACTAAAGAACAACTACCATACCATAAGAAGGCAAAAAGCCTGCGGCTGCACTAGGGAAAGAAAAGAACATTGGTGGGCCGGCTCCGCTCTAACGAGCTCACACGGAGTGGGCACACATTGTTACAGTTGCTGTACTCGTCGCTGAGTAACCGACGGGGTCAGCTGCTGTAACGGCTCATTTGAGGAACAGTGGTGTCTTACAGTATACATTTTTCTGGATAAATGGAACAATTGTGTTGGTATTCTCTTTGTTTACTCTTTTATTACTTTCTACCTAAGTTGGGAAAAGACAAGAAAAACATTCACATTTGAATAAATTAACAGTTTTCTCTAGTTCTGAAAACATTGAAGGAAAACTTTCCTTTAAACGACGTAGACAGCAATAAAGACGTCATGTTAGATGTTGTTGTGAACTCATAATTTGTGGATTAAGAATATTTTTGAAATACTACATTATTTATACTCTTATACTTACGATATGAGCTGTTATAAATTTTTCTTAATTTAATTAGCATAAAGTAAATTGTTTATTGCCTAATTTTTAAACGCACAATAATGAGGATATTACTTCAAATTGTATAATGAGTTACAGTAGTACTTTTCATATACACAACTGCAAATTTATGATTTATTTTTCTCTTTAAATAAAATAAATTCTTGGTATTAAAGAGTTTTGTATGATATCATACCTTTTTAAAAATATATATTTTCGATAACCACATGTCAAATAGCTTTTGCTTTACATGCAGCTAGCCATGACTACCTTAAAATTTGCGATTCATTTATAAGTGAATAATTTAAAATTATCATAAATAATTAATAAAACATGGTTTCATTTTTTATTTTTACTTTTATGTTGAAATGTGCTGTTATCAAGAAAACACTATGGTATTTATGTACTGCATTAATATCATCTAGTACAGTTTTAATAAATGTATTTCAAATGGTATGTATTTCGTTACACACATCTGAATGCATTCAACATTCAGTAACTTAGTAGACAAATATGTATTTCTACTTCATATATAATATATATTTAATTGATAAAAACATAAATATTTTTATTTATATCAGCAACTAAAGAAAGCAAAGGAGTTTATTAATATTGATTGATCTCAGAAAATATTTGATATTGATATCTCAGGTATTATTGAACTAATATACAACAAATAAAACATCTATCTCGAAAATAATAATTAAGGTATTATGTAAATAAAGTAAATGGAAACTGGGTTTTTTAATTTTTATAAAATAAAATCTGTAATATTCGCATTGCTTAAAATTATCTTCCCATAAATAAAAAATCTAATAGTGAATATGCTTGTGAATTCGAAAATTGTTCATTGCGAAAATCTCAAATGTCTGCTAAAATAATTCTATCACTCAACTTTTTATACTTATACCTCTTTTAATCAATTCAACACATGAATACAGATTTTAAGAGAAAATTTTGAATGATATCTGTCATTTTATCTTTCTAATTTACGATTTAATTCCTAATTCATTATAAATCTATGAATTTCATAGAATGGTATTACTGAATCTTTGGAACAAATATCAAGAGAAGAATTTCAAATCCAAATCAAAACTTTTCTTTTCAAATATTCTTAATTATATCATAGAAAGGACATGAAACTATCTTTTGGAAAGTAAATGAGATATTATCAATATAATGACATGGTTAAGGATATTATGAAGGATGCAAATAAGCAACTGATTATCTTCAAACGTCACAGATTAAGAAATTTGTAGAGATAATTAATATCAGAATTTAATGAACAATGGGTAACTTTTTGTAGCTAAATTCATTCAAAATAGGAAATTTTGCAACAGTGCAGATCATAAAATGTAAATCTCAGTACTAGCATAACATTATTAATTATAATAAAATGGGGAAATTTGTAATTTATTTAAAAAAAATTAACTCTTTTAAATGCCTCACAATAGAATTAAAAATTGAAGAAAATATTCCAAATTCCCTTTATTTTAGGAATAAAAATATTTCAGCATTGCCATTTTTTTAAAAAAAAAGGGAAAGAGTATAAAAATTCAAGATAATCGTGAACCTTCGGAGATCTTAATATAAATAGATAAAGTATGTTCCAAGAAGATCAATTTGAACAAAGATGGCTTTCCTTGTTGAGTTGGGGAAGAGACAGTTTAATGACTTTATGCGTCGCTTCCTACCTCCCCCTTTGCGTTATGTCCCCCACATTATATGATGAGTAACGATTCGGGGATCGTTACAGGGGGAGGGGCAGCAGCATTAAGGTACATTTTAGGTTTTTCCCTTCAGGAGAATGGGTGGGGGAATATTCCTTAGAGAAAAATGGAAGAGTCGTCCCTCTTTCATCAACTGCTTTTGATTCATGGCTTTAGGGGCAGTTTTAAATGAAAGGGAAAAAGTTGTTTACATATCTTCATAGATATTTCAGTCATTTTTATGCTTATGAAAAAGGATAAATGTCCGTGTATCTTTAGAATTTCAATGAATCTTGAAGGTTTAAGATAGTATTATACCGCTTAAGCCGTAAGTAATTTCTTGGATTTCAATTTACAAGATATAAGTATTATGTAAATGAAATGATAAATTTTATTAGAAGTAACATTTCACCCATATTGTACTTAATCATTAAGCACTTCAGCAAGCTTGAATGATTTATTAAATTATATTAGACAGGAAAAAAATTCCGATCAAGAATTTATCTTGATTATAGCACTCAGTTACTCGCTACCTTGAGAAACTTCAATCAAATAAGATTACGAAAAATTTTGTATATCATTTATAAGTTTTCAAGACAGTGAAAAACTTTATATTTTAATAAAAATAATAATGAATATTATTATTATTATAAAAAGGTATATATAATTATCTATATATTTAATTATCTATTACTGAAATATATTTGTCTAAATGCAAATATATAAAAAGAAAAATTTAATACAAGTAGTCTTTCACAGATTAAGACATTAAAAATTAGAATTCCAGAAAAAAATGATATGGAAACTATTAGAATGATGAGTAAATCACAGCATAATTTGTAAATGAATTATTATGGACAGGTAAGGAAGTTTTTTAATGATTAACCCTCTTTTTATTACTTTATTTCTATGATTATATAAATTAGCTACTAATTCTGTAATTAGTTTAGATGTTACAAAAAATACAAATGATATATTTCCTCCTTTCGTAGGAATGATTGATAGTTATTCTTAGGAAGTTTTTATTCAAAATTATAACCTCTGATAATTATAATATTTAATTAATCAAATAATCATGTTACAAAATGTATATAGTTTAACGCACATACAAAACTGCAAAAGCAAATACAACTATGCTTATCAGATTGGTGTTGCAACAGAAATTCAAATTAATATTGTAACTTTTGATGTTGAAATTCAAATTCAAATTGTTGCAGCAATTTATGGAGTTATTTCTTCTTAAAAGCATATCCTAATTTAAATAGAACTTTAACAATATTTTAAAATTAATATATATATATATATATATATAAACTTCAAAATTAAAATTTATACTTATGTATTATATTTAAAAAAATACATAGGATGTTTATTTAATATAGAAAGTATATATATATGTATATATATATATATATATATATATATATATATATATATATATATATATATATATACTTTCTATATTAAATAAACATCCTATGTATTTTTTTTAAATATAATGCATAAGTATAAATTTTAATTTTGAAGTTTTTGGATATTTATTTTTCTTCATGTTTGAAGACTTTCTTATTTAAATTGCCTCACTTAATATCAATACTATAAAACTATCATCTGCTATCTACGCATTTGAAATATTTTTATATTACAAAATTTAAAATTAACTAATTAGCATTAAATTTAATTTAGAATTTCTGTATATCATTTCTATATATGTTATACTGTAAAAACATATCAAAGCATGAGCAGTAAAACCTGTGTTACTTTATAGTGAAAAAAAGCTTCACTGCAATTTCCTTATGAAGAATTTTCACAGAAAATGGCCCATAGTGAGTTTTCTTAAAAAAGGAATATAATAGATGTCATTTTTCTCTCTAACAATAAGTTATGCTATAGTTATTCATCGGTTTTTCACCTATTTATAAAACCATGTATATATACACATATACACACAGATAAATGGATACATACAAACATGTGTAAGTATGTGAACAAAAAGAAGGATAAACGAAAATAGTCTAGTATCTAGTTAAAAATGTCCCATACTTCCAACAATCAATCCATCAATGGTTACTGATATTCTTATTTCCAATATTGACATCAATCCTATAGAATTTTCCTTATTTTAGCAGTATTACCCAGAATAAATATGTGACGTTAATCAGTGTAATAGTAGATTATTTCAGAAGAAATGAAAAACAATGTAATTTGTATAAATTTCTAACAAACTTAAATAGCTAAAAGTTTTATAAATCATGGAAAAATAGGAAAACTATTTTTCCATGATTTATAAAACTTTTAGGCAAAATTAACTTCGTGGTTTAATTTAAAATTAAGGTTTAATTTTTCTTTTCTCTTTTTCAGTTGTATTTCTTTTTCAAGATGCTTAATCATATACTTTATTTATTAAATTGTCATAATTTTTTAACATTTAAGCAGATTTCCTAAGCTTTCTTTTATGCAATTTAAAACAATATTTTTAGACAGTTGAATTTTAATCTAGGTAATAGTCCAGTTCCATATGTCATACCATTTATTTTCCTAAGGAGTAGTGCATTTTAAAAAAATCATGAAATACTGTAAGTTGTTTTTAAAATTATTTTTAAAATTCACTTCGTAAGACAGTATAACTTAAGGTACAGCATAAGCGAGTTTTCAAGAAAGAAATATATGTGCATGTGATAATCAAAATTTGTTAACGTTTAAGTAAAAAATTTAATCAGTATTTTTCAATATCTTATATAATATTTAGAATGAATTATTTAAATAAAAACGAAATCAAAAGGGAAAGAATTTTCTAAAGTTGAAACTTTTAAAATGATTTGAGACATCTTAATATTTTTATTTTTAAGAATATATTCTTATTACGCAGCAAAGCAACATCAGACTTGATTTAACATACTTATATTTCTTAAATGCATCTAACTAATGTTTCTTAACTTAATGCCTCAACATTCTTACGGGGAGAATCACATCGAGGAAATATGATAATTGCATTCAGAGCTACTGCATTGGAGGGGATCAGTTGCTTACTTCTGTCAACGTATTGTTAAACTTAGAAACCAGGATCTCTTTTCTACCCTCTTAATGCTTCTGTCTTTCACGGACTCATTGAAATGCCAAGCCTAATTATCACGGGCACTTCTAGCTCAATGCTAAGTACGTATCTTATTCCGGATATAATTTCACTTATCTTACTGAAAATGTAAGCCCCATCGTCCTTTTCTGGCCACAAAAGTTTTCTGAAGCAGCGTTTCCTCCACGCAGTATATTATGAAGTATGCAAAGAGATCTGAATTTAAGAATGAAGACGAGGTAAATTCATGGTAGCCAAGACGTCTGTCATGTAAAATTCATGAGTAAATTTTGCATTTCTACTCTTTAGGGAAAACAAAATATAAACTTGCAGAGTGGTCTACGGTCGCCGAGTATTCAAACGGGGAAAGGTGACAGAATCATTTGTTAAAAGTTGAAATATAACCATTGTTTTTATAACTGTGTTTGAGTTTTGAGCTAAAATAATATACAATCTCATCCGCTTATTTTATTATAGCTGACGTAATATATGCTAGTAAAATGAATAAATATTCTCATATTATGTTTAAATGTTCATGGAAAATTAAACACAAAAATAATAAATAAAGGTTTATTAAACTATTAAAGTAACATTTATTACAAGAACATCCTTAGATTTCAATTAATAAATATGAATTAACTAGTTAATTAATATTTATAAGTAATTCATTTGCGTACATGAAGCTTAATTACATAATTATATCTTCTTATTTCATACTTGAGTCTCCTAATTCCTTTTGGTGTTTTTCCAAGATTATTGAGAATAATAATTTCCCTTAATTTTATTTCATTCAATACTTAATTAACTAAATATTTTGCCTCATTTAATCTTACTTTTTCCCTTTTTGTATGTTATATTGATCCCGAATTCCTGCATCATTCAGGTTTTTAAATCGTCTATGCCTATCTCAAAATGACATTGATATTCCTCTGAAAGAAAAACGTGGAAGAAATTTCATATTAGATTAATTTTTTTTGGAGATTAAACACAATTTACACTAAATCAAAATATGAATCTATAAACATCATGGATTTAATTTAAATCAAGTTAGATCCCAATTCATACTTAAAAGAAAGTGAAGAATAACGAAATTGGAAAATGAGTTCGTTTTCAACAAACGTCTTTAATCGTTTTTAATAAATAAAGCAAAATAAAATTGAAACCATTTATTCAAAATTAAATGGAATAAGATGGAAAGAAATGAATAAATGAAGAAATAAAGATGAAACTAAGCAAATAAATTTTTAAGATAAAATTTATTTGTATAGACCAAGAAATATTTCTTGTCTTTGCTTTTTTAACTAATAAGGTGAGAGGATCAATGATATTGTAAACCCAGTTATACTCTTTCATTATTAGCTAATCTGGTTCACATTTAAAGATAATGAAATAAAATATTTTTGCAGTTGTTTAAAATGAAATTTTAATTTTTAAATTTAGAAATACATAAATTTATGTACTTGGTTTCAATTCAGAGAACATAATGGATGATCATTTCCAAGAATAATTGGATAGATTAGGAGCTTAGTTTTTCTAATTAAAATTACCTTTGTAAAGGAGTAAAAATACTACCCAATAATCAAAGTTTAATTTACGTTTTTAATTATTACTTATGTTACTTCTGAAGAAAAATATTTTTATTTCCAGATCATTATCTGTCACATTACTGAAAGTTATAGGAATTTTATCATCCAGTATTATGACAGCATGTAAGTTAAAAACTAAACACAAAAGAATTTGTAAGAAATTGCAATATTAGAATATATAAAATGTTTATATATTTTTATAAATATAATGAAAGACTATGAATTCTTGAGTTAGTCTAAAACATGATATTTGGAAAAATAATATGCAATATATAAATGATAGAATTATATAAAATTATATATATAATGTGTGAAAGACATAGGTAAAATAAATTTAATTTACATTGATCCAAAATAAAGAGATATTAAGCCATTTAAATATTGAAATTTAATCATAAACTATAAGGGAATAAATGCCAGAATAAAGACAGTGAAAGAAAAAAATTAATATGACAAATAGCAATATGAGAAAAAAAGGACAAATTAAGTTTATAAAATATAGTTGAAAGTAAAACTTCGGACAGTATTATAGAAAAATAGAAAAATATACAAACATTTAACTTTTAAAATAATTTAAACATAGCAAAACAAAATTTTAAAATATATTTAGAAGAGCGTTTAAGCACTCTGTTAATCATACATCCTCCTTTATTGAAATGTTGGAAACATTTTGTGATTTGAGATGTTTGTATATGTAATGGCATCTCTTTTAATATTCTAATAAAAAATGTTTCTAGCATTTTTATTATTTTCGAGATAAATATATTAAGTAATTTTATTGATTCAAGAGATTTTATAGACACTATAACTAATAACTTATATAAATGACTCACATAAATTCTTTGAACAAAAACTAAATTTTATATAATATGGTATTCAATAATTTAATGTAATTTACATAAAATTCATATTTTACAATAATCAGTTTTCTCATAACTCATTAAAAAGTGTCATTTTATTTCTCTTATATTGCACACAATCAATAAATTTAGAGAGAATACATTTTCTGAATAATTTAAGATATTGTTCATATGTATACTCTTTATTTTATTCATACATTTTGGCATTATCAGTAATATAAATGAAAAGAACAAAACTTTATTTCCAACAATATGAGCTATGAGGAGTTTTTCTTAAATATTTTGAGCCATGTTTTAGCATAAATTCTTGCATTATTGCAAATGCTTTCATAAAGCCACGTTTGTATCAAAATATATTTCAAAAATCTTAAATATTTGTAGCAATAAAGGAATATTTCATTTGAGTTCAGTTTAATTTATTAAAATAATAGTTTTAAACATGGGATCAATTGAAAAATTTATTTAAAATGAAAACCAATTTTTTTAAAGTACAGCTCACGTAAGTTTAAACAAGCTTAAAGTTCAGAAAATTTGAAGTAAAACAACGTACACATTTTTGAACAAGACTAAGAGAACAGCGCAAATAATGAAATGATCGCAAAGTCCGTCAAACAATTCGAAATTCAGCAAATATTTATTTAAAGTGGTTCAAAAAGTCTCGGACATTGTCCCTTTCTGCCGTAGCAAAACCAGTCATTTACTGAAAGTTTGTGACCAAAGCCTAAGGTAAGAACGTGTCATGGAATATCTTTTCGACGCAATGTGGAAAAGTTAGCAAGACAATACTTCATTTTTCTTTCTATCAAGCAGCATTGCTGAATAAATATTTTTATACCATTTCATCCAAAAGTAGAAAATATTGGTTCAGAACATATTTCATAAAAAAAGTAAAGAGAAAAATCATTTTCTTCATGCACAAAAAATAAAGAAAGGATAATTCAGGGCAAATAGACAATTGCTTTGTTTTTAATAACAACAATGAAAAATACTGAATTAAACTGTACGTAACACAATATCTTTTAAAAGATTATATTGTTAATGATATTCTTTTAATAAATAATATTATTTTCTATCATAATTACATGCTCATGAGTTTCATATAGACAATATTTTAAATTGATTAAAAGATATATTTGACCTTTTAATCAATTTAAAATATTGTCAATTTAATTAATAATCAATTTAAAATATATATTAATTTTTAAAAATTGGATTTCAATATAAGCGTTACATTTTATTTACAATATAATATCTTGATTGTTAAAACTTATAATTTTTATAATATTAGATGATAAATAAAAGAATAAAATGCTTTGAAACTTAAAGGCAATTAAGTATGATATAAGCTGCAATGAAAATTTATAAATAGTATTTTACAAACTTTGAAGTAAAGTAAGAAACTTGAAATAATTTTATTAATTACCTATAAAATGTGTAACAGGAATTAATTTTAGGTAATAGAAGGAACAATAAGTGATTTCCTATATTTTATCAATTCAAGATTTCTTAATGAATATAAAATGGTAAAAACAGCTGAAGCCAAATAAATTTGATTCAACTAGAAAGACTACGTTTCACGTAAATGAATTCATAAGCTATCTTGTAAATTTACTTAAATATAAATGCAACATTAAAATTAATAATAAAGGTATTTTGAATTAGATTTCAACAACGAACTGGAAAAAATATAATTATTATATTAATTTTGGTAGAATTATACACAAAGATAGAAAAAAACATTATTAGATAAAAAATGATAATAAAAGTATCTATTGGGAGTGATAGCTCAGAGATTTAAGTTATTATATGATGTCTATATGATATTCCTCTTCAAAAGAATCAGGTTAACCTTGTAATAGAATGTACCTTTAAGTTTAAGGTATATTTTATGGTAATAGTTTAAGGCTTAAACCATGAAATTTGGGTAAATTATATTACATGTTTCCTACGATAAGTTGTCGCGCATTTAACGGAAACATTCATCTTTCACCATATAAGTACTGTGCATGTTTTTCAGTTGAATGATAATAAAGGTAAAATAAATAGTTAATGATGTTGGGCTGATGTAAGAAGCGTAGAGAAAGTATTTCGATAGGAAGCAAAAATATTCTTATGGAACAAAAATAAGCAAATCTTCTACCTTTTAAGATAGTAATTTAAAACATGTGATCTTGCTTAAAAGATTAATTAAAGTCACTAATAATTATTTGATTCTTCCAACGAAACAGATTAAATTGTTATATAATTCCACTGTAATTTAGTGAACTATATTCGAGATTGAATACGATAAAGTCTTTCTCTCTCAAAAAAGTCCTAATATGTACTGTAATCTACTTTTATTATTATCACTTGAAAAAATTTAACCCAAAAAGATGTGGATTATAATTTTTTATAGAAAAATTTTGCAACCCATCATATTACTTCATTTGTGAAAATAATTTATATTTTTTGTTGACATGGGTTAAAATTCCATTTATGAATTTCTGTTAAGATTATTAATTTTCTGTGAACTAATATGCATTGGAAGCTCGTTCTAATGACGTTTACTTTGTTGATGGTTATCTAAGAGGAAACATATATCAATTGATTAATTAAATTTTAAGGTCTATATGTATATAAACATAAAAAATATCTTTCATTTGTATAACTTTGGTGATGGGAAAAAACACCTGCTGCTCATCTCACTTTTCACATTTATGAAGAAAGATGCTTAGCTTAGTGATTGTGCTTCACGTGAAATTTCCTGTAAGCATAATTTTTGTCACAAACATAGTTAAAATGTGAAAATTCTTTTTGTGATTTTTGAACGATGAAAATGTGAAAATTTAATAACACTTTCTATATGATAAATCATTAGAAGTTTGAAAAATACTTACAGTATTTTATCTATAATGCCTTGTAATTTTTTTAATATTTATCAAAAAACATTTAAAATATATTGAAGAATTTATCCACGCGTTTATCTTAAAGCAAATAAATCTTCATGTTTAGCGATATATAAACAATAAAAAATTAAAAAGATTAAAATTAAGACATTTCACACAATTTCCGATATTATTGCAAACTTGATTTATTGTTCAAAATCATGATTCAGTTTATAAAAAAATACAATTAATTTGTTTTTATACAAGTCTTACAATCATAATAAAATGCAATAATCAAATTCTGTTATATTTCTATAAAGTAAAGTAATATATTTAAAATCTGATATAAATTACTTACATTAGAATTAAAACGGACATATAAAGAAAGATGAAAGCAAATATGCTCACATTTAAATTAATGCTAATAATATATAATTCCAAGATATTTGATTTACCAATTCATGAAGAAAAAAATAGTATTTGAATAAATAGTTTTTACTACGGTGGTTAATTTTAGAAATAAAGTATATCTATGTAAAGACTAAACATAAATTTAATAGGAAATGTGCATATATCTTTAATATATTCAAAGCCTTAAACTCAAAAAATGAAAGCTTAATTTTTACATGAATACATTTCTTTGATAAAGTAACAAAACGTTCATATAAGTTTTTTATAATAAAATTAATTCTTGAATGTCAGTGACATGAGAAAATTTATTCTAAATTTATTGATTTAACAGATATAAGTGGAATATTTCTAATGTAGAATATGTTATTTTTTGAACTATATTATTGATAAACAGCTTTTAAAAATTGTTGACCTATATAGAAACAAAATTAATTTGTTTAAAGATTTTGTTGTTTTAGACAAACTGTTTATAAAGCTGAATAACGAATAAAATTCTTGCAAGTAAAAACAATTTTGCCGCCATTTTAAAGGCAAATCAACGGCTTGGGAAAATAAAAATGGGAAGTTTTTCAAAAACATTTATTGATACCTTTGAATCGATCAAATACACATTTTTCAATATTTACTTGTTTTTGTTAATGTCTTACTTTAGTGATGAATTGGTTCATATATATTTGTGTTTTTCGGATATATTTTGATTTGTTCAATTTTAAGAAAATTGATATTTTAGGATTTCATTTCTAAGAAATCTCCTTCTTTTAACACTGTCAAATTAAGCTTGATAAATAGAAACTGTTTCAATACTGACAGATTTAATTCATTTAAACTCAAATAAAAATTTTATTTATCATGTGCTGCAGTAAATAAACTGCTTAATGCAATGTAATTTGAACTTTAAATGTCAGTGACTAGTGAAACAAATTTTTTTCATCTTTAATATATAAATGTAAATAATCTTCAATTTAGACGCTGTTTACTTTTCTCGTTTAGCTTCGCTTATAAATAATGTGTAAACGCATATATATTACTTCAATTTATATGTAATTAAGAACGATAGATTACGTCAAGAAAATATTTTCACAAACAATTGTACATAATACATCAGTAATAAATTTTATGTTTTAAAAAGTAAGATTTGTAAAATGATATTTTTTGTGGAAGATAAAATTAAAAGACATTTAAAATTATATTGATGCTTATATTCATAGATATTTATTTAATTTTTGTAAGTGAGATTTATTCGCTTTCCAATTACCCTTAAACTGAGCTTCAACTAATTATCAAAGGTCTAATTCAATACTTTAATGATAGATGTTTGGAAGCTTACTGAATTAAATTACTTCCGTTTGTACAAAAAGTACACTCAAATTATTTTGTGAGAAAGTGTTGTTTTAATAAATGCTGATATAAAACATGGTAATAAATTTCAATATATTTTGTTCTTTGAATAAACTGCGTACATCTTACAATAATTTGAAACTCTAATTTCAGAAAGTCAGTATATAAAGTGTGATAAATTTTAACATATTTTCAACATATTTCAACATATTTGCTTTGTATCGAGGTTACATGGAAGTAACAACAAAATATTTTTTTCGACTAAATATATGATGTTTCACAAAATGAAATCTTAATTTTGAAATAATATGAGCAGAAAAGTAAAAAAGAAGATATTTAGCTAATAAAAGTGGTATTTATGAAAAAAAAAAAACCTCGAATGTTGCAATTTTTTTTAACACAAGCACAGCTATTGTTTAAATGTATTCCTATGTTCGATAATAAGTGGTGTCTTTCTTTTTAAAAGTAAATATAGTACTGCAAAAAATATTATTTTATTTTAATAACTACTCTTACACACTAAGAATAATATTCTTTTCATTCACTGCACATTTCTGAGCTTCATTATAGCATCATTTGTGGTTAGTTTTAACAACTTGTTCATTGGACTTTATTATTTTCTCCCTTAACCGAAGCATTTAAAAAAGGAAATTTTACAGTCACTCTTCAATCAATTATTAATCAGAGTTATTTTATTTGAAAGTTAAGAAATAATTTTCACAAAATTCTTGATACATTTAGGAATCATTAAAATATGCATTAATAATGAATATTTGCCAAAAAAATAGAGAACGATTCACTGACTTACCTTTTTGTCACTTTACATCTATTTTATGAGAGGAAATGCAAAAAGCAGCAAAATAATTTATTTTTAATAGAAATTTATAAAAATACTGTATGATTAACGAAAAAATAATGTAATGCAGAAGAATATAGTTATTTTTATCAAGATTTCTTCAATATTTCTTAATCAAAATGCCGATAAATAATAAATTTGAAGTCCTTATTTAGTGATTCGTCATAAATACACTACTCTACAAAAATAGACTTGGCACCAGTGAATTCGTATAATAGTTGACTGTATGTCGGATTGTCGAAAATTTATTAGTCCCTGGAAGCTTGGTGAAGATAAATACAATGTGTGAAGTGGGAATGCTGTTAAATACATATAAAGTTGCGATAATATATCAAAATAAATTAATTATTGAAGGATTTAGCATCTTTGAAAAAGTATTGATCATAATATTAAGGGAACTTAATTGCGTAAGTGTTGTAGAATGCTCAAACCTCTCCAACTCTTGATGTTGCAGTAAGGTGAAAGACAAAGGAATTTGTAAAACAAACACACATGGTGGTCCACCCCGATGGCCTAACTGGATCATGATGACCTAACCAAAATGACCCAACTGGATTACTATCTAGAAGCGTGTGGCTCATGATAGATGCAAGAAATTAATTCATATCATTTTTATGAGTTTTTTACAGCAGAAGGAGCTACTATATACTTCACTACTATCTAGAAAGAATTACAGGCCCGTAATATTCATGTTTGTGTTACCCCTGTCCAACTCATCACACAATACCAGCAGATTTCCCTAAGTAAGGTTCTCTAGAGGCTTGAAATATTGCAAGTAGATTTAAATGCTAAGGCTCATAAGCGAACGATTTGGAAATACAGGCATTTTTTATTTTCTCGCAATTGTTATGGCGTTGACGAAGGTTGTTTCCAAAATGACAAAGCGCCATATTATTTTACAGTCTACTTATTCTTGTCTACTCAGAATTCTTCCATAAGCTATAGACATTTCTGAAAATAATAAAAGCAATCCTTACGCATCAGAGAAATACGTCCAGAATCTGCATCCGTGCTGATGAAATTCAGTGTGGCCATAGTGGATAATGGCCACCCTGAATGGCCAATGGAGGATTTTGAACTAAACACTTCTTCAAAGTACGTCTAGATGGTGTTTTGGTGTATCAGCAGCATATGAAATACTGTTCTCCTATTAAAGCAAGCATTATTTTCTTTACACGATCACATCTGACTTGTCCATCCATTATAGTTTGGTCATGTATATTATTAAATTTAAGCAAAACAAACATTTGCACTAAATAAAATAACTATTCTGCGATTGCATGCTCACATGATGTTATAAAAAGTTGCTTGAATTGCTTTAAAGAGTTACACATTTATGATAGTGTTTAACAAAGCATAAATGAGTAAAATATTTGAAAACATTTTGATTAAATTTGCTGCTTTTAAGCTAAATCCTCTATAATAGACGAAGGCAAGATGCCGAATCAGGAGAAAGGAACACTTACCTGAAAAAAATTAAGTGGAGTTAGTTCAATCCAAGATTTGAAGTTCATAAAAATATTGAAATATTATTCAAAGGTTATCAAAAAACGTTATCTCACAAAAACACGAATATTTGTTTCAGATTAAAGTGATATTTGTTCAATTATTGAAGGATAAACATGTGTCCAATTTATCTTTTACATATTTCAGTCTAGACTAATTTTAATATTTGAAAACAGATCCACAAACTGATAAAAATAATTAGGACTTAAATTCTATTTTATTACTATAACTGAAGACAGAAAATAAAACCTTATCACAGATTTAAATACAAAATTGTGTTACTCAACTTCATATGGACTATATTTAATTAAACATTTTCCAAGAATCTTAGTTAAAAAGAATTTTTTTCGTCATTTCTACCTCTAATCTTTTAAATAGAATGTTATACTCAATCTAAAGTTTAAATTTATCTACTGAACATTTATTTTTTCGTCAAAGCGAATAAAATTGTCTAATAAAAATATATCCCTTTGAATATGAAATATAAATATTTAAATGCAAAAATTATATTAAAAATATTTTGTATCTTTGTCTATTTCTTCAAAAGTGTATTTTATAAAATAAAATTATATTGGTTCATCTGTAAAATTAAATTTGTCTTAAAACTTCATTTTTATAAATTTTAAAATCGCGAGTGAAAAGATATTTGATAAAATAAATGAATTATGTGTTGTGAGTCCCTTTTATTTATTATATGAAATTGAAATTGAGAAATACCACATTTGCAGAAATTGATTTCACTTACTATGGCTTTTTACATTTCTATGAATATAAATTGTTTCCACAAAAGTTCAAAGTTAAAATGCACTAAATTTGTATTTAACATTTTTATAATTTTATCTAAGCTTTTATATTATTATTAGAACTGATTATTTATAAAATATAAATATATACGCATATAAATATGTTCTCATGTCGATGGATACAGAAAAAAAGAAAAGTAAATAAAATAAAAATCACTAGATATCACAATATAAACACTTATTACAGTTAAATATTATAAATTAATGTATTATATAAATTTTATCTTGCCTGTGATGCTATAAATCATTCTATGTCTTAAAATGAAATACTTTCTTTACCGTATACCTTTCTAGTACTAAACAATATTTGAATAAAAATTCCATTGATAACAAATAAATAATATGCTTTGAAATGAATACGAGATGAAATATAAATAATATGAAGGAGAAAATATACCATCAAAGAAATTATGCGATTTATTATATCACACAATATGTGTGTGTTCTAACAGTTTACATATAGGAATAGAAGAAAGGAATAAGGATAGTAAATATAGCAGTCCATTTTCTAAATATAAAATATGTGTTGAAGTTTATAAGCAAATAATACATGTCCTAAAAAGATAATTTTTTAATTAATTTTTCATCTTACTTTGTTTTACTCATTATAAAAGGTAAATTATCAATTTTAATTGAAGAAAATTTTAATACCAATAAAACATTTCCATATTAGCAATATTACCATAATCTACTAAAATTATTCAGAAAAATTTACATTTTGAACATTTCTAAAAGAGAAAGACGCCTTAAGAATAACGCAATTCTCAAAATTCTTATTAATAGTAAATTTAAGAAATATTTTATCAAGCTTTTGTAATAGCTAGTTTTGAGATTTTTTTAAAGAATAATAATTTAATATAGTTAAAAAATAAGTATCCGCACTATGAATGTAAAATTAATAAAATAAAACTTCGCATTTTTAATTAAATAAATATGAATAAAATTTCATATTTATTTAATTAAAAAATGCGAAGGAATGAAAAAGATATTTATGTAAAATATTTAATGGTATAAAGTCAATTCATGGAACCATTTTTTTATATTGGCCATTATTCTAAGTTTCATCATGTGAGCACATGCACACTTATGTTTATATATGCATGTATGTGTACAGATATACGTTAAAATTACCATGCCAACAAAAAATACAAATAGTAAAATGATTTTTAATGGACAAATATATCAAATATATTATACTGGAAGTAGCATTAAATTTTTAAGGAATTTGGAGTCCAAGCGTTTGAGAAATCAGTATCCAGAACAACCATTTCTGCAGCTATGACAATTCATATATCCCTGGGCATTGAGTCCAAGAGAAATTAGTTACCATATACATGCTTAACTGCTTATGTTGGTTCAACACAGTTCCATAGCATATAGGCAGTAGTT
Source organism: Latrodectus hesperus (assembly GCA_037975125.1). Taxonomy (NCBI): domain Eukaryota; kingdom Metazoa; phylum Arthropoda; class Arachnida; order Araneae; family Theridiidae; genus Latrodectus; species Latrodectus hesperus. The sequence goes on along the minus strand of CM075859.1, from coordinate 51,582,727 downwards.
ACTAACATATAACCACTAGCCAGAGAAGCAACCAAGCATTTTCTGGATCAAATATTTTCTGTACAATATTGGTAACATGCAATCAGGGATGATTGTGCTAAGACTTAGCATTTTCAAAAGTAAAAATACACCTTTAATACAACAGAAATATCAATTCCTTGTTTAAAATGTTACAAATATAAACAAAAGGATGCATGTGATCAACTGTAACCCATACCAGCACTCCATTAATAGGAATGTATAGAAATTTCGAATGCATACAGGCAATGTGCTTAATCCGCTATGCTGCCGAATACGGATTCGACCAGCATAATGCTATTGGAATTTGGATTCGTTTTGAAAAGCGAGTCATACCATCGCTGCTCCAAGGTTCATCGATGATCACGAATTTAAACCACTTCTAACAATAATATAGCATTAATGGAAGTCTAAGTAATGGTCACTCAGATGACAATCCTGATAGATGTAAATGTTGTCAAACTATTCGTGGTGATAATAGTTGCCTTAAAAGCAAAACCAAATTTCTTAACTCAGATTTCATTAAATGGTTGTAGGATGTAGCTAATGGCAATGCAAATAGCAAGTCTGTCCTTTCCTCTGTTAGTAATAACAAGCCACTCATATCCAACATATCAACCTGAACGCATAGATTCCATATTCTGCAAAAACTGATGGGATCTGGACTAATGCGGGCACTAATAAATACTGTGATACAATGAATCACAATTCCATTAGCTAAATTAAACTTCTGTCAAATCAGATACATGTTGATAAGCACTTCCATTCTTATGTATAACGGATAATTTTTACAAGGTAGAAATGTTCAAATGCGTTTTGAATAAGAAATACCTGCTGCATAATTTCTTCATTTAAAAGCATTATAAGTGCTGTTATCATCATCTTTTTAGATAAATGTGTTGAAAAATAATCAATTTCATGTCTTCAGGCCTTGTAAATTACATCATTTGTAGCATTTTGACTTCTTGGTTAATTCAATTTCAATTAACAACAAAACACAAACACACACACACACACACACACACACACACACATATATATATATTATATATATATATATATATATATATATATATATATATATGCATATAATACCATAATATGGTACACTGGATGTCAGCAAAGAAATTAAGCAATTTGTAAGTTGACTTTGAGTTACAGCAACCATGATTGATTGTTTGAGATGTAGTGAAGTAGAAGATGATTACTGGATTCTGGAAATGAACTACACATTTTGATCGCCCCCATAGGCAGACCGAATGAGATATGCGTATGCTGAAGTATGAGATTCGTACAGACTGCCGGATATTACCCTCAGTCATTGAAAAAGAGTTTCAATAGGCAACTGAAGTTTCTATTTATCAAAATACTTGAAGAACAGTATGCTGTATTTTCTCGTGTAAGTTGCCAAATCAAAAATAACCAAATTTTGCGAAGTTGATAAACATTATTTGTGTTTGTAAAGCTAAAATATGCCTGTGGACTATTGAGTAAGTGTTTCATGGTACGGAGTCCCTCAAAATGCTACTACAGTCTACAGGAAATATTATAGACTGGTAAAATCTATACAAATGTCTTTTATCCGAGTCAATCCTTCAAATAGCCAAGTTTAATGAGGTGGTACTTGTTTTGAAAGGTTAAATTTATTTGACCTGGAAGGACCTTTTTCGGTTAAAGAAAAAGTCAAAGTTCATATGAAGATTCTGAACTGTTCGATTTTGCGTGTATTTTGTATGTGTCACGTGTTTCTTTGGCCAGATAAAGCACATTGATCAGGAAACAACGTTTGAAACATTTAGTGGAACAGACGATATTCTTGCAGTTAGAATTGACTTAAAACAAATACCCATAGTTATATATTAAAATCTTACTCAACTTATGACCAGAAGGGTTGCTATTATAACTGCATCGCGTAGGTAACCATTTCTTCTTTGCAAAATGTCTTTCCCTTTTACCACCACATCTTGTTACGTGCAATTAGTTTATTACTGATAATTTGTATATATATATATATATATATATATATATATATATATATATATATATATACAGAAGGTCTTTTAATTGATTTTCAAATATTTCTTGTCTTCAAAAATGATATTTTAAAATTATTTTTTAATTAAAAAAAAACATTTTACACTTGCAAAACATTTATATTTAATTCAGTTGTGATTATGTTATATGTAAATTAGTGACATGAAATTAATCATTATTTGTCGTTTTTGTGTAAAACTTAATGATGTGGGCGCTCCGTGGCTGAGTGGTCTAAAGCATCACCGCTAATCGCTTGAGAGCGTAGGAGTGTGGGTTCGATTCCCACCATGGCCCTGGGTGTTTTCTTCGTTATTCTTCTGTGGTTGTACATCTGTCATTGTGCTATTTGTCCTATTATCGACGAAGACTTACAAGCGGATCTCAAGAATCAAGCATACAAGTCTGAATATATGTAATGTAATAAAATAAATAAATAAGTAAATAAACTTAATGATATACTCTAAATTCAGAAAAAAAAATTAAATAAGAAATCATGAGCTAAACGAATATTGCGATATCTGTAATTCCAATTTATAAGTGGATATCTTTGTTTCCTTCCTGAAATAAATAAGAATTTGGAGAGAAGTTCATTTGAATCTTAAGTTCCGTGATTCATTTAGTTTACGTCTGAAAGAGTTAGAAACTTAAAGTCAATCAGCACGCAAGCCATTGTTGGTTTTTAACTAACATATGTGTTTTCGAAAATAAAGTGACTGTCAATCAAACTCAATTTCAGTATTACAAGTTAAGAAACATCTTAGTTTTATTTTTTTAATTTGGAATCAGAATGGAAAATATTATTAAAAAGAAGAAACTCTGTAGAGTTTTCTAAGGATCATTAAGAAAATTCTCTATTCCCTACAATATCTAATAATTCATGAGTTATCAATGTTATCTTTAACCAAATTTAATTTTAAAGATATTTAGTTCAATGTAATTAGTATGTGTGACTTGAATAATCATTTTTAATCGATTTACAAACAATTCCTTGCCAATCACAGTTAGGTTGCATTAGAAATTAGGTATATATTATCTTTATGAACAAAAATATTTTTTTATGAGTCCATATTTTTAAAACCATGGAATTTTCATAGAAATTTTTAAGTAATATGTTTTCTTAAAGTGTAATGGTAGACGTAAACAATTTTAACCAAACAATCATAGCTAATTTTTATTGTATAGAATGGTTTGAATGCTAATACTTTATTATTGTTAAAAAGCTAACATTCTGTCATTATTGTAATCAGCTTTAGGGAAACGGGGAAAAGATATAATTAGACAAACTAAATTAACGCTTTATTTTTTATAGTGATATAATTGCCACTTGTATACTTAAACTTGTGTAATTCTTGAGTTAAAAATTTAAATGAAAGCATTTATATTAAAAATAAAATCTTTATAAATTTAATTTACTCTTTAATCATTCTAAATTATAAAATGTTTTGTGATACTATAAAATAAAATGTTTTGTTATAATACTCAGCATACAAAGATGAGAATACGAACGAATGTATGAGAAAAACATTGCAGCTTGAATCGAAACGTGAAACAAATCTTTAACCTCAGAATTGAAAAATTTAATTTCTGTTCTACCACTTCAAAAACTGCTATATATTTTAAAATAGGACTACACATGTACAACTCACAGAATTACGTTTTCTATTATTGACTGTTTTAAATTTAGAAGAAATCTTGAGTTTGTGTTGTATCTTTTTCACCAAAAAATGTGTGTGAATAATGCACGAATTTCCATAAGCTACCAAGTATAAATTGATTTCAAATTGTGCCACCTCCTGACAGGTGCTGAAATCTCCATTCATTTTCTTCCTTCCACAGTTAAAATACACGCCCCAACTGCAATTACATGGTCACCAGTATCTATTATGCTCATGGACTTACCTTTTTCCCCTCAAGTACCATAAATTATAACTCCGCAACTCCACACTACGTTTTACAGCTTGATTTTGGTTACCCTTAGCAACATCCAAAACTTAGGAATTCTATCATTTATGAGGAATTTTCCCTCTCTTTCACTCTAGATATGCTGGACCCGAGGGATTTTGTTGGATGTATTTTTGGAGCACAGTTAGTGACAAGCGAATATACTTTGCCCCAAGTCCCTTCTTTTTTTCCCTCCACCTATTACTCCATTTCTTCCCTTTATTTTAGAGGGATTATTAAGGTACTTAGCATACGCAGGCGTCAACGCTGCACTCCCGCATAACTAGCAAAAATGATGTAAGTAAATTGTAGGGAAATTTGGGCCCGTCGCAATTGATAAATTATGTGTGAAGTTTCGAACGCATTTAATAATAATGGAGAAAGCTGCAAGTTTATTACGATTTCCAGTAATGGTGGCAACATCCCATGAGGATCGTGAATGAACCATATATGTTTGAAATTTACAAAGTCCATTTTTCATATTGTGTTACTTAATGAATCAAACTTGGGAAAAGTAATATTTCTCTCTTAAGCAATGCAAAAGAATAACTATAACTTTTTAGTTTTTTAATCATTAGTAGGAATTTTAAGTTCAATTTGAATTGAACTGCAATTTAGTATAATTGTGGAGTTATTTTGGCACAGAACTTCCCGGCTTGAAAATTCTATTCAAAAATTAGATAATATTGCATAGTCTACGAAGCACATTGCATATTTAATTTACTTATAACGTCTTTGGCTGAATATAGATTTTATTAAAAAATAATTAATATCTTTTGCTGCCAGTTTTTCAAACCCGAAAATATAATACTAAAAAAATGGCTTTGGCTTTATGCATTTTTTTTTTTTTGCAAATTAGAAAAATTAAGTACATTATTTATTACCCACACTTATTCCTTTTTCATCGATGATAGATTTTTATTTGAATGATTGTTAATACTATGCGCTAGAAATGAAGCGGAGAATTTTTGTAAGTATAGAAAATTCATTCATCAAATGTTTCGCATTAAATAACCAAATATTGATCAAACGTATAAACAAAATATAATTACTTAGAAATCATTGGATAAAGTATCTAATTTGTGTTTAATTTAAATAAGTGAGTTTGAAAAAACGTTTTGAAAGCTTATATACATGATTTTTATTACAATGGGGAGCTGCAAATTAGCATAATAAACATCGCAATTGCTTTTTGATTGAACACAGTGTTGTAAAACATTCAGATGTTCATGGAATTTTAAAAATGAGTTTTGCTCATATAAATCATTTTCATAAATAATTAAATAAATGTAAAATGAAAATATTCATTATTAAAATATAATATTGCTTTTTCATAAATTTTAATATACTCACTTGACACAAATCAATACTTTTAAAAATTATTTAAAGATCAATTAAAATTGAAGCATAAACGTATTGTGGTGATAGTAATGTTATCCATTAATATTTTGATATTCTGGAACCTAATATTTCTTGGCCAACACAAAACATTGACATATGACTCCTAATCATAATTTTAATTTAAAAAGTTTTAATCAACATATTTATTTAAAAAATCAATTGTTTTATTACTTTTGAATGAAAGCTGGGTTTTGTTAATTATTTATTAGAATATAAGAAGTTATCAATCAAATAAAAAGTTTGCTGTGCACAGTATATTTAATGACCAATTAACATTAATAAGAGACTCAATTAAAATCCTAAAATAGACATGTATAACAAAATTATTACTTTTAACATTTTAAGATAAAAATTATTATTTTATTCATAGAATATACTTAAAGTTGTCATAGATCTCCTTGATAAAAATACACCAACTTAGTTGTGAACGAATCTTTATTATTTCTTAATGTTTTATTTATGGATGTATAATGAACTGAATGAATAAATTAAAAATAATTTTGTTTATATATATATATATATATATATATATATATATATATATATATATATATATATATATATATATATATATATATATAAATACAGTATGTCCACTAAAGTCCCTTGCCACCCTCTTAACTTTGGAACGGCTGCTACTATATTGATAAAAGTTGTGTCTAGGTATAATAAAGTAGCCATGCGCTACTGAATAAAACAGTCTACTGCGTCACCTGGTGGAAAACTGTGGAGTTAGCATTCCTATCTCGAAAACGGAACGAGATAGAGAGAAAAAGTGATTTACAAAGTTGTAGAGCATCCTCTATTTAGTACGAAAAGATACCTTATAGGCATTAATATGAAGAATACAACTGTTAAAACGCGCTTTTGTTGTTTCGTGCTGTGACAAAACGATCTAAGAAAGAAAAAAAACAAATAGTTATAACAATAAACTTTATTTAAGATGTTTAAACTTCTCACCGTCAGCTGCAGTGCACATTTGGATCTTCGCTTGAAGATCACGGTGCACACGTTGGAGCATACAGCGTGACACGTTGGAACACGCGACCGTAATGCATCGTTTAAGGTCCTGCAATTTTGTGGAGGGGTTGCATACACCTGCTGTTTCAAGTAACCCCACAGGGAAAAGTCCAGTGGAGTAAGATCAGAGGAACGTGGAGGCCACTCTTCGAAACCGCCATACCCTAGTATTTGGTTGCCAAATTTCTTGAGGTACTGCTTCATTGGAGATGTCTTGTGAGCAGGCGCGCCGTCATGTTAAAACATAGATTCTTAAGATTAAACAACGGCAGGTTCTCCACAAAATCGGGATTTACCTTCTGTAGCAATTGTAAATATCATGCACCCGTTAACGTGCCATGTTAAAATATTAGGCCTATCAACCCAATATTTTACAATGCGCCCTGTAATGGGTGCTTTGCCTATTGTACATGCCATTCCGGGAAAAGCATGCCTCATCCGTCCACATTATTTCTGCCAAAAATGTTTTATGGACCTATATCTGATTCATGATGAAGTTGCACCATGCATAGCATCGCTCGGCATCCCCGTTCACTAAAACCTGTTCAGGCGTTGGTCAGTATGGATGAGCATCTGATTCGCTTAGGATTTTCTAAACCTGACTTTTGAAGAGACCACAGTGTTGACTGATCTCTCTTACGCTGCATTTCGTATTTGCGAGGGCATATGCTAATACCTCATCCGGTTGAACTTGCCGTCCTATATTAGCTGGTTTGCCAGATCGAGTACACTAGTAACGTAACCTGTCTCCCTTAAGCGTTTTACAACCGTTAGGATGGTGTTATGAGAAGGATGCGGGCCTGCAGGAAAACTTCCGTTCTTCCCATTTCGAAATAAAAGAGAAAAATGTAAATCGTTTTCTTTCACCGCGTAGTGGTGAAAGAAAACGATTTTTTGTTTTTCAAATATGCGCACGCATGATGTGCCACGTCACAGCACAAAACTACAAATGCGCATTTTAACCGTTGTATTCTTCACATTAATGCCTACAAGGTATCTTTTCGTACTAAATCGAGGATGCTCTACAACTTTGTAAATCACTTTTTTTAACTATCTCGTTCCGTTTTCGAGATACGAATGGTAACTCCACAGTTTTCCACCAAGTGGCGCGGTAGGTGGTTTCATTCAGTAGCGCATGGTTACTTTACTATACCTAGACACCACTTTTATGAATATAGTAGCAGCCGTTCCGAAATTAAGAGGGTGGCAAGGGACTTTAGTGGACATACTGTATATATATAACTTGTGTGCTCTAGTTTGAAATATAAGTTTTTAATTAATCAATTTAATTAATTAATTGTTTAAGGAAAAAATCATAACTGATTCATACCCATACATTTGTTACATTTGTCATAAAAATAAATAACTAATGATAATTAGTAAACTTATTAATTTAATAAAGTTAAATTAGTCTTTCTATTTAAATTTTAAACAGTAATATTTTATTGTTATATTGCATTTTTTTGGAATTTAAGACTTAAGCTATTTTCTATTTTAACTAACAGTTTTAAAGAAAACAATACTCCATAGAAATAATACGTAAATATACAGCAATACGATGCAATTTTCGTGTAACAACCTCTCTCTAACTTTTAATAACTTTAAATCCTCCCTTAGTATTAAATTCAACGAAAATAAACTTTCGCACTATTTATGCCAATTTATGACTTGTTCTGAAAATGAATGTAGTAAATTTCCAATCAATTTCAACAACGGAAATGTATTTCATAAGTTTATACTGAATGTGTCCTTTGCTATTTTCCAACTTCTCTCCAACAACATTCATACAACGAAAGCTAGACTGGTAAATTCGTCACGTACAATAATATACATATATTATGCTATTCTGCATCAGACACGAAACAAAAATTTAACATTTTTCTCTCAAATATGCTTTCTGATGTAGGAATTGCATTATATTCACGTAAAATATTTGCACAATATTTATGTAAGAATCTATGGTATCTTAGAGAATAAAACAATTCAAATAAGCTTCGACTGATTAGAAGTAATTCGAATGCTAATATTCTCGCATTCAGTTTCTGTGTTATTTTTTCTGATGCATATAAATAAAATCTAGTTAAGTCAAACATATCTTAAATTAATAAAACATTTTTAATATTCCGTGAATACTTGATTGTCTTTTAAATCTTGAATTCTTAACTTTTCGATTTCATGAAACACTTACGTAGGCTTCTATGAGAATATTAAGTAAATATATAAATATCATAAATGGTTTATATTCTAAATTAGAAAATTTACAACTTCAAAATTTATATTTTTTACTGTATTTAGTACATTTTAAGGGAACAATAGTTAACGTTTTCTATATCTTACTTTAAAAAGGGTAATGGTGAATAAGATATGATTTAGTTAAAAATTAGAGGAGTATTTCGGTATTACACTCACTTATGATAGTTTGGAAATTTTAGATGTTGGAAAAAAAAGATAATTCATTAGGTAGGATACTGGAATATAGTTTTCTTTGAAGCAAGTTACATATTTAGGATTAGTTTTCTCGTATTAAAAAAGCATGAACTGTAATCTTGACCTGATTGAAGCAGAAGTCATCAACTCATATTTAAAATTTTTCATTCAAATATACTTACAAATTATGAGACATAAATCTGTCACTTCCATATTAAAATGGTAATCCCAGTTTCAATGAATAGATAACAGAACAACATTTATTATTTAGTCAAAAAATAGACTCTATATATTTTTTATTATAATATTCAATTTTTTAAAAATGAAATAATTCGATCAAATTCAAAAATAATATATTTGAAAATTTCTTTGAATGAAGGTATAGTAAATAGGTTTCGTAGTAATCTACACTGTAAAACCACCAATCTCAACCATTAAAATCATTAAATTCAAAACCATTAGGTACTACCTTGATCTATGAAGCATACTAGCATTAGATAATGGCAGATGCCGCCCAACTTGCCTACTGGTCAGCGTGCCTGACTGCGGATAGGGAGGTACTGGGTTCAAATCCCGGTGCGGGCATGGATGTACTTTCTCTCACTACCTATCCTGTCTTTGTCCTTTCCTTTTAGGAATGGGCTGTGAATGGTTGCCTGACCTATAAACGGGTACCTATGGCATGTGTGTACTGCGGAAGTTGGACTCCACACCTAAAAATATGGTTCAGTTAGAAAGTGGAGCAGCGCACCCCATAATGCCGGCCTAGCTGGAGCACGACAACAACAACAAAATGGCAGATTTATATCTTTCAAGCTATGTTGTGTGAAAGATGATATGTATTTTCAATGTTCAACCATATGAATTCAAACATTTACTTTTAAGCGTAAAAAGTATTCTAAAGTATAGTAAAATTTTCTAAGAGTTAAAATAGTGTAAGAAACGTTATATAAACAAAACAGAGAAGCTAGTTTGGTCAAGAAACAAAAAAAAATTATACAAAATCCTTTTTAAAAATTTGAAGTTGTTAGTAGAATTGTTGGAAATCATTCAAAATATTGAACCAAGAATTAATCGAAACATACTTAATCGCTTAAAAGTTCTCAAAAACACAGCAAATCACTTCAAATTAGTATTCACGAATAACTGAAGTTCAATTATGCATAATTAAAACGTTCATATTTTTTATATACAAAATTTCACTTATTTACACAGATCCGATTACAAACTGGAATCAGAATGCATAAAGTTAGAAACTTAACACATTTAACTCAATGTAATCGGAACAATATTTTGAAAACCAAGCGAAAGACTTTCGGAGAAGGCAATTAAAATAACATTTTTCGTTCTTGTCAGGAGCAGAAACATTCCAAATTCACCCTGATATAGAAATAATAGATTTTTCAGATTTAAAATTTCGCCATTATATAGTTAGTTCCCATGATGGCAATCGAAACAGAATGCCCCTAACAAACCAGAAATTGTGTATCAATCAATGTGATTCTAGTTGGTTTTATTCATGTTTCATTTCACATTCAGATTGAGTAAAGAATATATTTAACTCTGAAAAATCAATAAGAAGGTTTTCCAATTTACTGCTCGAAGAACAATGTTATTTTTAGATTTCCGATCTAAGCCAGTTTTAGTTTCACGTAATTTAAAAGCATTTGTTATTTAAGCAAAAATTTTTACCAATTTGATTAAACTTTTAATCTTTCGGTCGCACATTTTTCCCATGCATCACTTTCACTTTTTATTTCAAAAACTAAATGAGATGATGGATGTCTTAATATAGTCATTATTAAATTTAATGTGATTTATATGAAATGAGGTTTTTATAATTTAAAAATCATCCAACCTTATTAATAAAAAATAGAACTTTCCTATCAGTTTTAAATTTCGTTTTAGTTATTAAAACTTTTGCTAATGGGAATCAAACCAAATGAATCGAAACCGGCTCGACTTTGGATATGATTGTTTTAATGACTTGGAAAACACTTTAAATCATAGGTGTTTATTAAATTGGATAGCCATGTAAATTAGGATTTCAGAGTGGTAAATAAATCCAACGCACATGAATCGAAAATAATAGCCATTTAAATAATTTTTGCTTAACTTTAAATCGTATTCATTCATCATATTATGATACTTGAGTAATTCTTTATGACATAAATTTAATGATGATGTAGAGAATTAGAAACATTTTTTCTCTTTTCATATTTACAATGCATGTTTCTACCACTTTAATTTGAATCTGCGCAGGAAAGTTATTACCTTATTGGTTGCAAAAACAAGCATGAATCCTTTACTGAGCTATGTTAAAATTACTGAATATATTAAAATATTATTACCAAATAAATCTTTTCTCAACTTCTTGTGTTAGTAAGTTCACTTGAGTAAGAATAAACAAAGGTGTGATTTCGAAGTAAAACTTTTTTCAGCAAATTTAAACTGAAAGTTTAAATAAATGTAATAATAAAAAAGGAAAATCTAGGAAATACTTTAACTTTATACAACTTCACATTAACTTTTATACGCATTAAATTCCTCAAAAATTATTAACTACAGAAATTGTACATGGAATCTAACTTTGAGCATGTTTTTCTCTATTTATAATAACATCATCCTACTTTTCGTGAAGATAATTTGATTCCAATAATTATAACAAGGAATGTGTTATCTTTGTTATAACAAGAAATGCATTCTATTTATTATAACAAAGAATGTATTATATTTATTATAACAAGAAATGTATTCTATTTATTCAGTTGCAATGAGCGACAACTCCCCTGTGTATGCAGGCAGTGGAAAGCATGTACATGACTTTCAAGGAACATTTGCTAGTAGGACAAAATGATGATATTTACCTAATTACTTTCAAAGGCTGTTTTGCACAACGAAAAAGAGATCTCACATATAGATCAGCTAAAACTAAATTGCATGAGCTATTGAACCTTTGAAAATTTTCTTCATTTACGAAATTATTAAACGATGAGTTCAAAATTCTTTTCATTCTTAATACAATGCATTTGCTACAGTAGGGGCGAATTTGAAAATCATAAAAATATTTACTTTTTCATAAGTCGCAAAAATAGTAAATACATTTACTTCCTAAAAACATTTCAATGTGTAAATATAAAAAGAAGGAAGAATAAAATGCTATAAATTTGTTTATTATCTTAATTTCCTGCGGTTACCCATCAAAAACAATTTAAAAAAAGGAAAGGGTTCATATTCTTCTTTCTTGAAGAGAGAATAGTTCTGGAGCGGAATGTTATATAGCTTAAACAAATTAAATAGTGGTATAAGAAATTTTTCAGTAAGATTAAATCAACTCCATTATATCTTCAAATAAATAGCAAACGTTGTAATCAAAATTTCTAATTGAACTATACTTTTTATTTAAATTGAGCCAGATACCGACATCCTGATATAAGTTTCATTTCATGTAATCGTTTTCACTTCAACACCGGGCATAAACATTTTGTCTGACAAACAGCACAAGAATTTTATTTATAAAGATCTATAACCTTTAGATTTATTTGAATCCGTTTTAAGCAAAATTTTAAAGTGTACAATATTATTTTCTAAAAATGTTTGACGCAAAATATTAAAAATCATGAAGTTCATCGTTAATTATTGATTTTTCTTTAATGAAAAATCTAGAAATAAAATTGAATTTCCATGTAGACTTTTAATTCAGTTCAATTTTTATTTAACATATTTCAAAAAACTATTCCAGTTTAAAAACACTGTATGCGAATATTTTATTGAATTGTCACTAAATGTTTTAAGAATCCCATAAAGAAATAAATATGACATTAAAAAATGACGACTATCCATGTGAGAATATCATTAGGCAGCAATATATTTAAAGAAGAGACAAGTAAATAAATTTATGTATGTATAAAGCTAGGCAAACACATATCTTGAAATTAGTATTAATCACAACAATATCCTATTTTTATCCCTTACATTTAATAGACATTGAATATTTTGTTGTTATATGAGTAATTTCAAATATAAATATAATAAGTAACCTCCAAATTTAAGGATATTTCAATGTTTATCATTTAAAATTATGTCTTACTTATTATTCTTTATATTTTTACATATTCAACATTATTTTACTTAATTATAAACTCAAAAATATACTTCAATAATGACGTAAAATAATTACAATGAACTGCTTAAGAAACTTTATAAAATTAAATTTAATACTTTAAAATGTTTTTTTTTTCAAATTAATAGTGATTTGTTAAAAAAAAATATAATGTTTAGAAAAAATGCAATAAGAATCCATTTGCCAAACACAAAATAGGTCAAATAAACTTTTTTCAGTTTTATCGAACCTTAATTAATAAAAATCACGATCCTCTCAAATCAAAATAGAAATACTATTTTTTCCAGCCGTAAAATTTCCTTTTAACTGGATCACTTTTCCTGTTTCGAGCTAGATGACCACGTGACAATGACAGAAGATCATAACAATTTGAGAAGGAAGCGGAAACTCAAAATCAATTGCGGCAGAAGGCCGAGCCCAATAATGAGAGTGATTTCGCTGAACTAAATTAACTTGGACGTTTAAGATAAATATTGAATCAATATATTCGGCAACAATGTGCTAAATTGAAACGGGGGGAATCAATATTAACTTGACGTTGTGCATCTATGAATGCAATTGTCATGTCCTTCTGGTCCAAAGCTTCCCAAGCCTAATCATCCGAGCAGTGTGTTTAGTCACAAAGTATATATAGGAATCCAAACTAGAAGAGCGGTGTGATGCTTATGAATTTAACGGACTATATTACCAACTTCATTTCCATTCACATCATTTACGGGAATGAAAATGAATGGGGAGTTCCAAATGAACGTCCTTTAATTAATTTAAACCTTATACAACATAGCTATTCAAAGTAAAGCATATGTTATTCATGTTGCATCTATGGAAATGCTTAGATTGCCTCCCCCACTTCTGTTTAGATACCACACTGAAAGCAGCTATCATTTTGTCCTTAGAAAGTTAACTAAATATTATTTATAGCATGGGAAATAATGTTATGGCAAAGGAATGAATGATTGTGAAATAGTAACTTGCTTTAATTGGAAATTACATATACAGAAATTTTAATTCAAATAAGCTAAGAGTCGTATTGAAAAACTTAATTACGAGTAGTGCTTAGTAAAATAATCCCAAACAGCTTATCCTATACCTAAATTGAATATTTATATGGTAATACAGAACAGTAGGAATTTACTTCAATACAATAAACAGAAAAAGTAAATATTTGCTCTCTGAAAGGACTGTGTCAGCACTATGAAACTTGGCACATATATAATTTGCGAGTAGATGTTATGAAATAGATAAACTTTATTAATATAGAAAAAGTTACAAACACAGATAAAAGTACTACTGTTTGATTTCAGGTTTAAACCAGTGTACCTAAAATTGATTAATTAATTTAAGTTAAATATGTTTTCGAAGTACATAATCATAGTTCAAAGTATTGGCAAATATTAGAGGGCTTTAATAATTGTAAGACATTTTAGCTTAAATAAAAACTCTATATGTTTGGCATCGCAATGTTGAAAAGCAAAACCTAAAATAGAAGAAGTGTTACACAATACAAACACATTAAATAAAAACAAGTAATTCAATTATTTCATTGTACGACAAATGGAAATTACCTCCCCAGGAGATTGTTCAATAAATGGTAAACCAAGAAAGGTGAATGTGCGTGTTTTCTTATTTAACAAGTATTGTAATTGGGCACCGATATCTTAATTTTAACACATATTCATTGTGCCCTCCATCTGAAGAAAAACAGGCGTTTGTCGCTAAATATTGTCTTCTTTTGTCCGATACTTTCGATATTCACTGTTTGCGATATCATACCATCCCACTATATTGTTATCGGAGGTAGTTTTTAAAACACAAGGTTGTAACACGTTATTATTTATTTTCATTGTCTTCTGAAAAAGAATCCGCATGCCAACTAAGTACGTTCTTCATATATATATATATATATATATATATATATATATATATATATATATATATATATATATATATATATATATATATATATATATATTATGTTTATATTTTTAGAAATGATAATCCAGTAAATGAATAGGTATTAACAATAAATTTAAATTTAGAGTGTAAATTATCTACTTAAGTTTAAGTTTAAAAGTAGTACTTTAAAATTTCTACTTAGTAATAAAGAAACGAAATTTTTCTTAATGTTCTTAGATTTTTTTTCTATTAGGTGACTAAATCCAATATCCCTTTTTTTATAAATAATTTAAATTAGTAAAATTTAAGTCAATGAACAATTAAACAGCAAATCGGTATGTTTAGAAATCTCAACTATATATTTTAAAAAGATTAAAATTTATTCGAGACGATTGACATTCAATATAAAAACTAAAAAAATTCATATCATATAGTGATTGTTAAATATAATTATTTTATAGAAGGAAAATGCAGAAATATTAAATTGCTCAAATGTGCATTCAATTTTTTTCTTAATAGCACTTGTGCATATAATATGAAGCATGTAACAAGCAACAATTAACTTGTATAATAACATGAAATTATATAGTTTGATTTGCATTGCTGAAAAAGACATTTTTTCATTATTCATAAAATAATTTTATGTGTACAAATAGTGTAAATATTTCTTATTTTGTGTTTTTTGTGTTTCATGTTGAATGTGATGTATGAAATATTTAATAAAATAGGTGGTTATAACTAAAATTTAACTTTTAATCAATGAATAAACTTATCATTAGGATTTTTATTCTTGTTTATATATATATATATATATATATATATATATATATATATATATATATATATATATATATATATATATATATATATATATATATATATATATATAAGTGAGCTACACTTTCCTTTTCTTAATTCATGAAAGGCATTCAATAAAACTATTTCAAACATATCTTTTGGTATTCTTAAAATAAATCACAAAAGATATTTTGTAATTTATTTTCCTTCAAAAAAATTACATTTGACAAGCAATTTCCCTTAAAATAAATTTAATGCTAAAATTATTATTTAATGAATTTAAAATCTTAAGCTCATAGAAAATGCATGGTATAGTAATCTTAATTCATTTTGAAAACCGAAATATTTCAAAATTGAACTACACATGATGCATTCCATAAAGGTAATTATAATTTTGCAAAATTTATATCAGGACATGACTGGAAGTAAAATTACCAGCCCTTGAATTGTAAAAGCATTATTTGTTACTTCATCTTCCAAAATCAGTTTTATAAATAAGGGTTTCTTTGAAAGTGCAACTGATTAATGAAAAAAAGAATAAATTTGCACATGTTTCAAAAATATTCAAGAAATTATTAAAAAATAACCAAATATAAACATGATATATTTTAATTAAAAATTGAATTATTTAATGATAAGATTTTTTGAAATGATTTATGAATTGACAAAAATGATTTTATAAATGATATTTTTAAGTAATTTTATGAATGATTATTTTTAATCTTTAAAAATTTCTATAAGTGACATACTTTATCCCTCGTTAGTTGCAAATATTTTTCACCAATAATAAAATTATCTAAACAAAAATAAGGCAATACTTTCTATTATTGTATAAACATTAAATACGTTTACTTTCATCAAAATTTTCATTTGTGGAAAATCTTTTTTCCTCTCTTTATTACATTATCTAAATTAAATTTATTTTGAATTCATTGTACTGAATCACTTATCAATAATTTACTTCATGTAAATTGTAAGTCTAATGATAAATTTAATCTCTTTACACTGTAAATAATAGAGTATTTATTGGATTTTGTCCTGCGTTTTACAGTTAGTTCAGATTTACGAAAATAGCAACAAATGGGCTCTTTTGTAATTTAAATATGGTTTTGAAATTCAAAATTACGCTTACAAGAATTTTTAAAACAAAAATAACATGTAACTAAAAAAATTTTTAACATTTTTTATGGGCTTCTCTGAAGCTACAGAAAAAAATGAATAGAACTCGAAAGGCTACACCTGAAACTAGCATATATATTAATTGAAATTTTATTTCATTTATGGCTGTACACCTTTTTAATTTCCGTGTATATTCTTAGAAGCTCGGTGGCTCAGTGGTAGCGCTTCAAACTTCCAGGACACATTCTCGAGGTTTGATCCTCGGGTTCAGCAATCTTGAATCAACTTTTAATCCCTTGAGTGAGTACTACTTTCATCCCTACTGAGTACCACACGTGTTTGGGAATTAAACGCTGGGGTTTTGCGTTAGGTTGAGCACTTAAGCGGAATATCCATTTTACATCCCAAGGCCCTCCGTTGAGAAACAGATATAGGTACTGTAGACCTTAGCCTACATATGAGCTATCGTGCCACAGGTTTAGTTTTTAGTATATTTTTATTGGAAAAATGCAAATACTCAACTTTATTCACTTGATTTGACAGTTAATGGCAAGCTTTAAATAAAAATCAAGCAAAGAATTCGAACAAAACCTTTATGTTCACGGAGAGAATAATTTTAAGTTAAAATAAAATATAATTATTGAAGTTGCTCATTGTAAAGCATTGAACAGCATACTTAGAGGCTATCAATTTTTAAAAGCAAGCTTTCACTTGATTATGATTTTTTGACATATTTCTTAATAAGTACGTTATGAAGTATGTCACCATTACTTGAGATACATAGGAGTGATTTGCTAATAAGCGTATGTCTAACATAAACAAGAATACTACATGTTCAAAAGTCTTCAAGAAAAAATTTAATAGAGGGAACTTACTTGTATAGCAAAATAAATAATGAGAAAATGTCATCAAAAATTAGGACATTATCCTATTTATATTTTGTTTTAAAAACTTGTGATTTTTCCTTGAGTTTAATGAAACTTGAGGAAAACATTTAGAGCATTTTAAATTTTCTTCCATTTCAAACTTAAATGATTAATAAAACAATAGCATGATTTTATGATGATATAGCTATTTAATTTCCAGAAAACTAAATTTATTTTTATGCATTTTTTATTATTTAAATTACTTATTACGCGTCAGTATTCATTGCTAGTAAATTAGAAAGTTATCACAATTTTTGCAAACACAAAACAACCTCCTTTTTCCTAAATGCATATCATCGACTGCCTCTCAGTTTTGTAATTAAACAATATTGTTCTTTTAATGAAGGCCCAAGAAGAAATGCTGGAATTAATTTATTTACGAAAAGGGGCACAAAAAAATCCAATTTACTCCAAATGAGTCCTTGCTAAAAAATAAAAAATAATAATGTTGAAACCTAATTTTAAATTAGTTTAACGCTTAATCCTTCGTAATTAAAGAGTGTCATCTACTGAAGCCATTAAAGCTCTTTTCTCATCAGACCTGCCCTACGTAGGCCCCCGACTGAAGCCCGCGTAGACACTGATCGCTTGATAATGATGCGGAATTCGGCGGCGGTGGTAGTCGACAAATCACGAACTTAGTATCGAAATAAAGCCGGACTACTCGCTTATTGCCTCTATAAAACGGTCACGAAACCTGATTAAAAGCCTTGTCAGAACGGATTAAGAGATCATTGGCTAAATGATTTAGACGGCAACCCGAAAGATAAGACTCACGTGAGGTACTCGATATCGATTCTCAACGCCCTGTGTATCGATGACACGAAGCGATCGGTCGGTGTGAATGATGTGATCATTAATTGAACTCTGCGAGTCCTTGAATCAATAAAAGAAAAAAGGCAGAAGTTTGAGATGTCCTTTCTGTATAAAAAAGAGTGGCTTTTCCACGTAACTACTTTCTTTTTAAATAGTTCAAGACTTACCAGTATATTGTAAGTTAAGTAATAAAAGTTACTTTTCAACAGAATTTAAACTACGTTAAGTTGCGCGTTTTGATTATTATTTACTTTCCTATTATTATCATTTTTTTTCTTAGAGACTTTCCTTATGTTTGATTGAGTGGTATATTAATTTATTTTTGAAATTTATTTCGTAAAATTTTAACTTTCAAATATTTTAAAAAATAACTACTGTGTTAAAATTTAAATTATTTATTTTAATTATACACAGTTATTTATTATCACCTTATTGAAAAATGCCTCAATAAGTAAAGAAAACTTATGGTTTCTTTTATTTTAATTGTATACTTTTTTCTGTATAGAGCATGAGTATTTCAATAGCTCAAACTATTGTTTTTTTATTTCATTAAAAATGCCCCGCTGAAAGCATTTCTCTTAAAAATGGTGCCTTAATATATTACATAAACCTTGACTTACACATTTAAGCAAATTTCTATATTTTAAAATATATTTTCTATATTTCTATATTTTTTTCAAATATTTTAAAAAATGTTTAACTGAGTGAAAAATGAAATTATTTATTTTAATTATATAATATTTTATTAACATCTTATTGAACAGTGCCTCAATAAGTAAAGAAAACTCTATGTGGGGTTTCTTTTATTTTAATAGTATACTCTTTTTTCTGTATAGAGCATGAAAATTTCAATAGCTCAGACTTTGACTTTTAATGTTAAATGTATTTATATACATATATATTAATTTCCAAAAAAGAATATTTTATTTTATAAAAATATAATTTCATATTTTGAAATTTGTTTTCAATTACAACTCGATTATTTTACTAATGATTTTAAACAAAGTTAGAAAAAAATTTAAGAAAAAATACTAAATCATAAGAAATTAAAATAATTCTTAAGTATGTTGTTTCTAAATTTTATCCGAGAATATTTAGCAGATATTATTTGATAACATATTTGGTGGTAATGCCTAATTATAATTACATGATGTTACTGAAACTTCAATAAATTATAAAATTTCACATTGTCACAGAAAATTTATCTTGAAAAAAAATTTAATTATTGATAGTAGTAATAATAAATGGCTGTATATTATTGCTTTTCATTTCATTAGAAATGCCCATCTAAGAAAATTTCTTTTAAAAATGGTGTCTTAATATATTACAAAAAACTTGACTTACACATTTAAGCAAATTTCTTTATTTACTATAAAGCTTTGTCAATCACCCTATTTTTTGTTATTTATTTTCTCTTCAATATAGTTTAAACATTTTCATAATTTTTTTATAAAAAGAAGCAGTGTTTATTTAAATATCATACATTTATGAACAACAATGCTTGAGTTTAATTGTATTACCAAACCTTGTGATATTACATAGTCAATTTTGAGATTTTTCATACTATGAAAGCCATGAAATTTAACGAAGATTTATTATAAAAATGCCATATTTAAAAAAATAGAATTAAAATAATAAAAGCTTGGTACGTCAAAAAACTGTAGAACCATTACTTTAAGTTTTTAATTTAATGGAGAGCATCTCAATCAAAAATTAAGCAAGGGAAACATGTTCTATT
This sequence comes from Latrodectus hesperus, assembly GCA_037975125.1. Lineage (NCBI taxonomy): Eukaryota > Metazoa > Arthropoda > Arachnida > Araneae > Theridiidae > Latrodectus > Latrodectus hesperus. The sequence goes on along the minus strand of CM075859.1, from coordinate 51,562,470 downwards.
TCAAAACGATGAAATACTTACCACTTTGTCATCTTAAAATGTATTCCTTATTATCTGAGTCATTCTCTAGATATAGAATTTGCACGTTTTCAACTTACCGTTTTCAGGATTTTCCGTCCTCAACTGTCTGCCAAGTCATCAATTAGTCTTACAGTTGCATACTTTAAGAAAAGAAAACTCTAAAAAAGACAAAATCTACAGAAGCCGGAAATGTCACGATCTGAAGCTCTTGATTGATAGCATGAAATTCTATTCTAAATTTGAAGTACCGATTTATTATATTATTTTTTAAATTTTACTAGTCCTCGTTTTCTCTTTTAATATCCCTTTTTATTTTTTTCTCTTGTCATTCTATCCGATTTCGGAATTTGTCGGTTGTTACTTTGCAACATTTTGCAATAAAAAATGTTAAATTCTTTAGTTGTTAAAAATATTTTACGAAACACTTAATATATTTTTCAGTTCTTTGATAATAATATATATAAAACTCTGGAAAATAAAATTTATAAACATTTAAGTTTATGGAAACTTAGTAATTTTATTAAGAAATAAAAGTTATACATGACTATTTTAACGCAAAATTTTCTCTTATTTTATTATTAATTCTTAATTGTAGAGCTTTAAGTTTTGCATTTTATCCAAATATTTATCTGCAGAAAACTATATTTGTGATAGTTCATAAGATAATCAAATTAGAAATAATAATCATGCAGTCAAATTTATCTGAAGCGTTTAAATCATAAAATCAAAGCAGTCACAAAAATAAAGCATGTTTTAAGTAAGATAGCACTTTCAACTTCAAGGACTGCATTCTTGGTGAGAAATTTTTAAAGTTTTTCATGACTTAAATTCATGATTGAATGAAATCTTTATATTATAAGTGCTTAATTGGAATTAAGAAATGAGATAATTAAATATATCAGCTTGAAATTAAGAATACATTGATGATTTTATAAAAATTAAAGTAATGCATAATTTTTGCATAAAATCATTTGTTGAAAGTGTGTAACAAAGCTTTTAAATAAGCAATATTAACCGAAGGTATTTTCTTTAAAAATGAATATAAAATGAGCTATTAAGCACAAATTATGCTATTGAAAGTTTTAAAGTTAGATTAACCTCAAAAGTTACAATTGAAGCTAAAAGTATTTACAAAATTCTTGGTTTCATATTGATGTCATTATATTAGATTAATTTATAGTTGAATTCCAGTGTTATAAGTGTGCTATATTTTAACCTGAATGTAAAGAAACTAATGCATTTTATCTTATTAAATGCCAAAACTTAAAATCTCAATTATTGTAATAACTATATCCTTAAAGAGAGGTTTAAATTTAATTTCTTAAGCTTTAAAATGCAATATCCTTAAATACACAATTGATTTTTTATGAATAATACAAATATAAAAATTTAAATATGCTAAAAATTTTGAATTTAGTATGAAGCTAATTTTTGTGGGAATAACATAAAAGTAGTATTTTACAATTAACTTATTTAATCTGAAAATATTTTCATATTTAAGAAAAACATTGTAGAGAATAAAATATAATCCAAAAATAATATCCATCATATTCTTCATTTCTTACAAGAAATTCTATGAATATTTTTTTGCAATTTTTTTTAAATAAATAAATTTATATAAATATTGGATACATTTAAGTGTTATATTATAAATTTAATTTAATAAATTTTATAATAATATGCATGATACCTACACACACAATAATTAATAAGAATATTTCCAACTTTTATGTGAACATAAATTAAATTTTCTGTATCAGTTTTATGAATTTTGTTAAGTGAAATGTGTAAATGTGGAAAACCGTTTCAAAATTGAATATTGGGTCATTTATTTGTGATATAAGTTGAGATTTTAATGTATAAAGAAAATAAAAGTTCAATATTTCACTATAAAACTCGTTATGCATTCCTTATAAATTCATTCATTAAAAGATAAGTAATGCTACTACTACACAATATTCATCACAAGTGCTCAAACCATAAATTCTGTTATCTTTCTTTTATAAGTAAATATAAATTTACATTAAGAGATATTAAGCAATTTGTGATCTGTGAAATTTTTCAAAAAAAAAACATTAATTGACATTCACATTTAGTTTTCAAATAATCACAACATATGTAATACAGTTATACAAAAAATAACAGTCATGAAAATACGACTGTTATAATTTACAAATATAAACATGGAAAATTATCAGGACTATTAACTAACAAACATATTTTCAATTTTCTAACTCAATTATTACATATTTTTGCCACAAATCTCCTCTGAACATACAAATCTTCTACAGTTTGTTTGGAAGAAAGTATTTAAAAAGCATTAAATTTTTTTTTTTTGCATATTTTTTTAAAAAGATCAACGTGTTTCAATTACTAGAAATGCGCAATTGACATATTGACTTAAATGCTAAATTTCTTATTTGCTTTGAGGGATAAGTATATAAATTGAAATTCTTATCCTATACATTTTTACCAATGAGAGTCAAAAAGACTGTTACGCTTTTAAATTCATTTCTGCAGGTTTTCCACACACACACAGTTTAACATTTAAAAATAACTCTCTCGATAGCACTTTCGATCTTAGAGCGCATTACGGAAAAAATGCCAATAACACATTTAAATTTTTCGTTCAAACTGCAGATGTATATCTCCGTCTTTTAAACGGACCATTTATTTTTACAATTTCGCAAAGTTAATTTAAAACATTTGACTCCAATGTATATAGATCTGATAGGTGTACGCACATGTATTTGCTTCTATTTTATTTTTCTGAATCAATAACACAGCGAGCAACTTAAACATTAAAGGGGAAATCATGTTTTAGTCGTTTAGTTTTCTTTTACACTTTTTTTTTTGGTTTTTGTACGAATAGGGAATATTCTGTGTAAACATTTCTTGATTCTCAATTGAGTTTTTTGAGAAATAGTAATGATTATCTTGTTTTTCGTAGAGTGGTTAATATGGATTAAAAGCATTGCAGAAGTACATGACAATAAATGAAGTTTGGCTTTAGATTTACACTTATTAATCGTTATTATATTTTATATAGTGTAATACTGAGAAATTTTATTACACTGTAGTTATAATTTATTTCCTCAATTTAGGGTTAATGAAAATTATGATATTTGGTAATATTTTCTAACTGTACACAAAATGGAATAATTAGCATACACACATTATATATATTATAATGTTTTCCAAATTATGCATTTTAAATTTAAATAATAAGTAAATTTAGAGAATCCCTATTTCACGCTTCTTGATTATATACAAATGTATCTATATATAAGAAACCATAGTAAAATGCTAAAAATAATTTTGTTTTTGCTTTTATTGTATTTATTGACAAACTAAAAATGTCTTGGAGTACTGCTTAGTAAGCAAAATAATCTTTTATTACATATTAATATTTTATTACATATAATCGATTAATCTTTTATTGTTTATAATCTATTATTTATTAAACAGAATTCACAATTAGAAAGTAAAGACCATTTTGGTATTAAGAGCTGAAATCCAGTGTTTATTGAAAACAAATATTAATTCTGTTACCTGTATTCGCATTACTTTACTTCTCTATATGATCACATCCTATATAAAAACATTTGTCAGTCTATTAAACATTTGTCATTCTGTCTAGTCACAAGAGCATTAGAGCTCCCACGTTACTCTCTTCAGTCGTTTAAAACTACCTGATCATATTTTTCGTACAATTTTATTCGTTTCTAAGCCCTTTTAATTGGGGTAAAATGTGGAAAGAGTAAGTCATAAAAAATAGGGCAATATTGGTGGATTTAAGGACAGAACAATAAAAATTTTCCTTCCGAATTAATTCAGAAATTCTTCCAATTGAAACAATGATATAAAAATTGTCGAAAGATGTGGGAAAATCCAGTTACTTGAGAAAATATTCCCAACTTCCTATTTGGATGCTGCTTTTGTTTTAGATGCATACCTCCCTCCTGTTTTTCTTAGAGTTTCACAGTAACTATTTGCTGCGTGAAATATGTTCGGTGCTGACAGTGGCTCAGTTGGGGGCAGTAAACAATGTAGATCAAAATAAAACCGTTTTTAAGCACGCGAGTCAGTGGTATTGTCACTGCTGATCGCCCACCTGTGTAGTTAATGATGTGTATACATCTGACACTGTGAAGTCAACTACACATCTCACTGTCATTCATTCATTTGCATAGCTACTCATAATAACAGAACGCAAACATTCGATGAAAGATGAATTTTTTGAGGTACTTATTTTGAGTCTTCGGACCACACATCAGAGTACCTTTTGTCAAAGTTCATTATTATTTTCCATGAAACACCAACGTTGTCAAAAGAATTATGCTTTAAATTAGTCTGAATAAATTAGATATCATTTCCATTTCATCATATGTCTCTCGCGACATCAAGGTTGTCAAGCTATGGAGGTAGTTATTATGATCTGACTCTTCAGTGTACATACCGTATAATTAGTATAAAAAGCAGTATATATAATTATTTTGTAGTCCGAATAAAAGCTTTTAAACAAGCAGAACAATAGAATGCAAGAGAAATTCAATATCATGAAATTTTTAAACAAAATTCAGTAATTGTATTCTATCTACATATTTCTTTTAGCCTGAAATATAGTATTTTTAACAGTAACATTTTGAGCAAAAATCAAATTATTTTTTAATAATAACTAACGCAAAAATGAATAAATTTAACGTGCATGAATATTTTGACAACAATTCATACAATATTAAGCAATCTATGTTCGTAGTTCTTATAATCGTTTAAAGTTTTTCTATATATCATGTTAATATCGCATTTACAATATTGAAGGAATATTTCAACTATTCCTTAAATAAACTGCTGTTTGAAAATTATGTGTGCCTAGTATTGCCTTACCAAATAAAAAAAAAGAAAATATAAAGATTACATCAATACAACAAAAAATAATTACTTGTCTCATATTTATGTCACCGAAATCTTCATCATCGTCCCACTAACTTCTTTAAAAATCTCGTAGTGGCACCATTATTTGAATAACAGAAATTATTCAGCTCTTAACAACAATTACTCTCACTTCTTCCGGAGATATGTGTTGAAGTGTGGTACCTAACTTAAATCACAAGTCCTGATCATTCATCGCTCGTGTATAAAATGTGATAGTAGAATAACAAATAAATCCTATCGATCACATGAAAATCTTTTTTTAAATTTTAAACAATCGATAGATTATTTTAAATAGTATGACATTTCTCTCTTTACAACTCATGCTGAATTGATAAAGATACGATTTTTTTCCGACCTTCTTTCATGATCTAAGTTTCTAGATTTTTTTTTACCTAATGATACTAAACTCTAATTATTATTATGAAAAATTTATTTATTTAGCATCATTTACATATTTGCATATAATTCCAATAATTTCGAAAACATATTGCTGAAAGTGGAATAGCCATCACTGTAACTTTCATTTCTATTAGTTCGTGTGTTTAATTTTCATTTCGTGAACATTTATTAGTCATTACAATATTTATTTTAGTCATTTACAACTTGGAAAGGCAATTTTTACTGCCTCTAAAATCCAAAGAATAGTTTCTAAAGCGAGATCACAGAAAGTTTTATTACACCTTTAAGTGATATGTTTACGTTTTATGGATGGTTTAATTTTTTGTCACTCAACAATCATTATTAATACATGATGTCTAATTAGACAGAGACCTGCAGTTTAAAGTAGATATTGAGCCAATAAAAAATCAACCAAGCACTCTTTAAAAATCAAACACCAGAACGATTAAACTGAATGCAATAGCGCTATCAATTCTTTTACCAGCTCGGCATTTTTTATATATACATACCTAGACTAAATAATGACACGCCTAACGCAATTGATTAAATGTTGTATATATAATTAAGAACACTCCTTAATTCTTGATATTTCAAAATCTACCTTAATATAACGTAAAATTTAATCTCAATACATGAAAATAATACAACTTTATGTTAAGTTTGAATAAATTAGCAGTCGAAAAACTCTTTTACTTTTAATATTCCCTATTAGAAATCAATCCTAATTTATTTTATTGAAAAACAAGCATCATAATTAGTAATTCAGTTCACAAGTCTTAAGGTTCTTACTTTTCAGAAAAATAGAAGTTTTCTATATATATATTTACAGAAATATTTTGACTAGTAATTACCCGAGCAAGATTCCATACATTTAAATAAACATGCGACAAGCGCTAATGTCCTAAAATTAATAACCCTGTTATAAAGAGCCATCCCCTCATTTTTCGAAAGACTAGGAACACAATCTGTGCTTATTTGTGGGAGCTATCGGAAATATAATAAAGGAGAAGGTACAAGGCAAAAGTAACGGCAAATTTTACTTTTTTTTGATTACTGGTATTTATTTCCGCTTTTGCCATATCATCTTTGTCAAATCGATACGAGAGACGTCTTTACCTATTTCTGATCCATGCAAGGCACACGCTTCTAACTTATTCAACATGATAATGCATTATGAATTTATTCCAATTTTTCAAAGTACTTCTCAGTTAGCACAAGAAACAAAGAGTATGACGTTCTTTCTTTTTTCAGAAATTTCTTCCATCTAGTATCCATTTTCTTTTAACTTTTTTTTTCGAAAAATATGTTACGTAAAATTTGTTTCCGATAGAAAAACTATCCGGGAATGAAGATCTAATGTCAACTCGATTGATAATACTCAAGAAGTCAATGCCGGAATCTCTTTCTGATTGCAACCATTTTTGCATTGTCGCATTCCCTTTATTCAGATTTCATACGACAGTGATTTATTTTTCTCTGAGATAATCTTATAAATCATCTTGAGAAAAATATTTTAAGATCTTACGTGGTTCCATATTTCAGGTACCTGTAAGACATTATAAATCATTAGAAATTTTAGATCACGCTTGGGAAATAACTTCACTCTAATGGTTTACTATATAAGAAATATTTCTTGAATTTTATGATAGAAAGTCTTATGTGATTTTCGCAAGTCTTTTAGTTTATATATATTGAATATCAATCAACATATTTTTAATTATCAATTTAGAAACAATAGGATATGTTTAAAATAAAACTCTTGTAATTAAGAAAAATTTGTCTTAATTCTCTCGTGGAGAAAGCTATTATTCAAATTAAAATTTGCAATATTAATTAACGAAATGTGTATTAAGTTGTACTTTTCATAACTACATCAACAAAAGAAAATGAAATATGGGATGAATTCAGAAGAGAGAATATCTAGTGTCGTTCATAGACACAACTAAAACAATTAGTGAAATTGATTAATATTCCTGTCTGGTTTTATCTTTCTTACTGCCCAAATTTAAATTCAAATTACCTGGAAAGTTTTGAAAAGTGGAATGAAAAATAAGTGGGTGCTTAAAACTTGAAATATTAATAGATATATTTTCCGATAAGGAAAATTTCCCGGTTTATTATTCAGAATATTCATAAAAATAAATGTTGTTGAAACATATTAGCAGTTTTAAATCAGTAATTTAATAGTAACTACTAAATTAAACAAATGCCTATATTTTACAATAGCAATATTTCTAGTTATTATGTTTAGTTATGAATCTCAACGAATTACTCCATAATTCATACCATAAAACTTTAACAATAAAATGATTCGCTTATTTTTTTCAAGTATGCAAATTCCTTACAAAATGTGATCATATGATTATCTTACTCAAATTGAAGGAATAGTTACAGATGCTTCACAAAGATTTCTTTCTTATTTACTATAAAATATATCTAATTTTCAGGATATAAAATGTTTTTACTTTAAAAACTTGTAAATGTTATGCATATAATATCTGATCTACATTGCTTGATCTATTTACAGATTTACTTCTATCCTTATGAATAATATATACTGTTGCACAATCAAAACAATAACTAATTTTAACAATCTTTGAAGTAAATGAAATGAATAATGCATAAAATGTATCACAGTTGCGAAATACTTTTATTACATTTATTTAATATTTACTTAAAATAGAAAATGCATAGAGCTTTTTATAACATGCTGCCCCCCGCGGTATAAAATAATAATTAGCATGTGTTATACATTTCCACGTTGTATGGATAAAATCAACTAAGTTCTCCTTTTATAATATAAATATAATTGAAATTATTTCTCTTGATGTCATTCTAATGGAATTAGTTGATATTTTACAAATGATATTTTAATGGCAAGAATTTGATACTGTATATATGGATTTATGGTGATCATTTTTTCAAAGAAAATTTGTATGATTTTATATTGCCTTAGGATTCTACATTCACATAAAACTAAGTAGCTTTATAAAATAACGATCAAACGGTATATCAACTCTTTATAAATGATTTAGCTTGTAAAAATCTAAAAACATAAGTTAAATAAAATCATCTTTAAAAAGATTTTGTAATTTGCTTAAATTTTAATTTTTTTCCTAAAAAGACATTAAAACAATAGCTGTAGTAAATATTTGTCATGTAAAGGAAGTTTAAATGAATATTATACAAAATAAATGTAAATATATGAATTTCATTCAAAAGTTTTTCATATAAATGAACAGAATAAAATTTACATGAATGTAAAAAATTTTTACTTTCTACAAAAGAATAATTTAAGTGAATGAGTATAACAATATTTTCTATGATTAACTAAAATTATATTACAGACAGAAAAATTACTTCAGATTATTTTAAATGAAAAAATATAAAAGCTAACAATCTTCACGTCACTACAAATAAAAACAACCATTTTATCTTGGTACCAGAATAACGATATCGAATGAGAGATGAAATCCATATTTTAGTAGAAGAGAAATAAATGCATACAAAAAGGACATCAAATGTTTCTATTATGACTGAGCAATGCGGCTTATGCGAAACAGTTTAATGGCTCCGAATAGCAAAATGTATTGATCGATATATAAATCATATAATGATATCATAAATTATGATACAAAGTAACTACCATTATTGGACAATAAAAACAATTACTGTAAGGAATACTAAATAAAAGCGAACATTATTATATCACTTGCGTCGTAAAAATACCTATTTAATCTAGGGAAGTTTTTAAGATTCATGAATAATCGTAGAACATAAGTAAGCGGTAAATGGGCAAAAGAATATAAAAATGAACTAGAGAAAGGCTATTAACTAGTGAAAAAGTAACAAAAAATCTATTAAAAATAATTGCTTGGTCATATAAGACTCATTCATTAGTATCACATTTATCAGTTTAAATGATACTTTCCGTTACAAGTTTTATCTAAAATAATTTATGTAGCTTACTTAACTTTATTGGAAGGCAATTACACGCTTCCTATTTTTGAATATTAAAATATATTCCCTTATTGCTTTAATGTAATTTTAGGAATCTTAATGCACTACGTAATGAAGTATAAAAAGCAGTTTTCTTTTATATCTGGATTTAACAGAATTTAAATTTGCACAATAAGTACACATTCCCTGACAAGTCTCTTCTCCCCTAATGTCAGATTAGCTAATGGCCTAGTATGGACCGGCGTGCCGTTATATATAAGAGTCACGACATAGCCATCACCTAGTCAACCTTCATCTCTTTCAACGTGATATCTGAAGCGATATGTACTGATAGATATTGTTTTGCTTCTTTATCTCAGAAAAAGTGACAAATTAAGTTATTATCGTTATTTTTTGACTTCAAAAAAAGTATTTTTCTTAAATAGTAAATGAAAATACTTAACACTTTGAGACATTACTAAAATACTAAAATGATTATTCACATAAAATGATAATTTACTAAAAATATTCTTTATTTTGAATAACTCAACTAATTTTACGGTGAAATTTAAAGCACATTCTGGTTTATAATCTATTCGATTCGATTCCTTTTTAAATAATTTATAATAAATTGAAAAATGGTAAGTTATTGTTGAAAATTTTCCTTATACATCAATGTAAAACAAAGGATAGAAAATATAGTCAAGTCAAATAAATACTGAATTTTGTATTATAGATGTGAATATAACTTTAGATCAATGCATCCCTAAATGTCAAATTAAAAATATTACTCCAAATGTGAAGAAAATTTTGGAAATTTCTATTACAAGTGAAAGTTATACATTTTCTAAACTGAAAATAAAATAACTGATTAATTATCAAGAGAGTTATGAATGTATATATCTAATGAGTTATAAAAGCCTCTAAATTTATGTAATTAATAATCTATATATAAAACTACTTTTCATAAATTTTGTTAAAAAAAAGAGAGCTCAGCTGATATTAATTGAATGAAATAAAATTCCTAATTAATATTATGAATAATTGTATAATTAAAAAATTTAGATTTCTAATCTTTTAAATTTATGAGAATATTGAAAACTAATCAATTATTATATATTTTAGTATGCAAATATGAAACAATTATTTTATAATGAATATAAATTATCATTGACTCGAAAGAATAGAAGGAAGATGATAAATTAACTGAATAAAGCGATAATTTCAATTTTCTTCTTTGTGATGAAACATTTTATTACTTTGGCATTCAAATTAATTAATAATATAAACTTATTATGTTATTTTCATCAAAAATATTAAATGTCTTCGTTGAAACTAAGGTTCGAGAATAAAATAACTAAAAGCTTTTTTTACTTTGATACATTTATTCTGATTTAATAATTTTTATTATTTATAATAAAACTTTTTCACAACAAGTAAACATTATTTCTAGGAACATAGTTCTGAGTTCTCAAACTATTTTTTTAATGGGAAAATAAAATAAACATAATATTAAATGAGTATGTTTTAATAGTTTTACCTGCATTTTATTTGATAAAATTCTCAATTCCTTACAAAAATAAAAGCTTATGAGATAAATTTTTATACTGTAAAGACATTAGAAATAGTTAATATTTTAAGACAACTCCATTACAGAAAATGAAAGGTCGCTTCCATTAAATAATAATCAGAGAATTATCATTTGCACGACGGAAACATACCGTTTTTTTTTTTTTTCCTTTAAGCATTACTCTTTTATCTTTAATCAATAAACAAGAATATTGATATTTTGACATGAAATTAAATTAAAATCTATGTGAATATGTCAACTACATATAAGTTATTTATAATAAAATATGTGTAAATATATAAAAATTACATATAATAATTACATAAAAATTTCAAGCATCAAAAATGAAAGCTGTTCTTAAAATAAAAATTGTCTAAAATACTTTATATGTTAATTTCCAATTTGAAAGCCCAAATGCATATAAAATAAGTCATTACATGAAATGTCTTTTGTAAAGTCCTAAAATCATGAATAACTAAAACTAATTTTATTTATTCTTAGTAAAAATCATACGGAAAATTTCTTAAAAGAAATGGTGTGTGTGTTTCAAATCACTTTAAATCAAATGAATCCTTATGAATAAATATGTAATATACATGATGTAATACTTATTTGAAATTTCTAGCAACTATTCATTCAAAAAATATACTGTTTTATTTAAGAAAACACATAAAATATGAAGTAAATTAAGAATGTTTTAAAATAAATTGGTATACTATATATTTTTAAACTAAATTTACTAAACCAAATGTATTCCAAACTAGAATTTTAAGTCAGTTTTAAAGAAATCCATATAAAATAGAGATGCTTTGCATAAATTTGAGAGATAAGCCATCATTTTCTCAACGATTATTATTTTTTTAATTCCAAAATATTATTAAGTATTTTGGTTTATTCTACAAAATTCCAGATGCTTCAAAAATAAATGACATGATATTACCATGGAGTCCGACATCGAAACTAGATTTCACTTCTTTTACTAAATATCTTCAAACGCTTAATGGCCTGAACACAACTTAACAAAAAATCATTCGAAAATATTTCAATTTTAAACATCTTGACTCGACAACAACAGTAAATAACATTTTTCAGTAAGTAATTGCCTCCGGTACGGAAATGCTTAGAAATTTTCCGTACAATAAATATTGATTTCCAAGTTTGAAGTTTTGCAGAGAAATTTAAAGCATATTTTTTATTTTATTATGTTTTAGAAGTTGTTTTTTACTTAAAAAGGAAATTCTCTTTACGTGGTTGCATCTCCCTCTCTGTTTCTCTCTCTCTCTCTCTCTGTCTATTCTAATAGTATACAAGAATACCGCAACTTTCTTGGCCCTTTTCTTGCTAAACTTTTTATGTTGACTTAGAGATTTTTATGCGTTTTTATGTTTCAAGTAGTTTCTATTTCGCTTTGTCAAGTTTATTTCTTGCTTTTTTTTTTTTTGTCTTCTCCCTCCACAACCGCATCACTCTTTGCTCTGAAAGACCTGTCCATTTTGTGCAAAGTCACTCAAAATGTTTGTGTGTGTGCGACCAAAACCGAAAACTGCGCGGTTTTGATATTTTAAGAGTTTATTTTTCTTATTTTTTCCCTATACGTTCATTTCTTTTTCGCGTTTCCTTTATTTAAAGTATGGCCAGAGGAAGAAAAAAAAAGTTGGGGTTTTTGGGGTGGGGAGAAGTTTGTGGGGAAAGACTTTCAAATCGCAACGATGTTATAAAGAGAAATAAAAGAAAGCCCAAAAAAATTTCACCAAAAAAATGTTCGAAGACTACCATTTATTTTAGTTGTCTCACACGGGAACTGGAAGAAAAAAACAGATAAAAAATAGAAACATAAATTCTCTTGTTTCACGGGTTTTTCTCTTGTTACTACCCAATCCCGTTTTTGAACTAGGAAAAAATTAGTTATCATTCTTATTCAGGAAGTTTCTTCATCTTTTATTTTTTCACACACACAATAAAACAGTTAAATACTATAAAAATAGATAGGACATTTTTTTCTTCATCAGTTACTTTGATGGAATTTAAATTCTTTTTGAAAATCCTTGGAATGTAAAACGAGCTATGATCATTAAATTACATTTGGATTCTACGTTCAATTGATTTAAGGAAAACGTTGTGACCCCACTTTTACAGACTTGACAGTAAATATTTAACACATTCTGGATTCCGATGAATAAAAGACGCGTTAGAAAATGTTTCCGTCTCCTAAGATGCTTGAGATTCTTGCAACAAAATTGAATTTCCAGTGTTTTACAACTCTATTATGTGTTTCTACTTTTTTAAGTACTTCTTTGCGTTTTCCTAAATTATAGTGCTGTATTTAAATTCCTTTAATTTATTAATAAAAATTAAAACAATTTTTAGTAAAAGAAAAATCTAAATATTTTGATTAATTAAATTTTATTAAAAAAGCCACATTTCCATATTTTATACGGAAAACAGAAATTTCCCTGAAAACAATAACGTACTACTTGTGGATAATGAATTATGAATTGTAATTACCACAAATAGCTATAATAACAATAAAAAATAACTAACTAAGTAAATTGTTTTGAATTTAAAAATTAAGAATCAAAAATTTATATTGCTATGTTTAAAAATAATCATGAACATAATACGACTCTTATTAATTCTTAAAACTGATAACTATATTTATAAAAATAATTATGATTGTCTTTAAAGAGTATAACTATAAGAATTGAAAATTACTTTGTAAGAAACAGCACTAAATTTTCTCCACCGTGAATAAAATATAAAAAAATTGTATAAACATCAAAGCAATAGCTTTTATGACCTCATTATGAAAATTGCTTATAGAAATTTCCAGAATTAGCAAATATTTTAAGATTAGTTAATGATTCATTAAAACATCTGAACTTATTTACGAAATTAATCAAATTATGCAATTAATGTTTTCCCAAAAAAACAATTATGCTACTATTTCACACTGATTTGTAAGAAAATTAATAAATAATTGAGAATATAAATTTACTTTTGATTTCATTTATCCGTATTAATTATTTTTATTTGCATCTCTTAAAATATGGGAAATCTTAATTTTAAATTTTTTCAGATTATATATTTTTATAACTTAAATATATTTGTAAGCTTTAGAGATAGATGTAAGATATTAGAAAATGTATTTTAATATTACAGGTTAAATTATATCACGCTATAAACAACAAAAAAGCATTTAACTTGAATATTTTATAAAAAAAAATACCTGAAAATGTATGATTGGTGTAATCAAAAAGTTTTGTTGTACTCAATCCATTGATATTGCACTGCAATATTTTCAACGGTTCCCATTTTGCCTTTTAATTGTAGACTTATAACTTTTCGAACGTAGGCATCTACGAACACTCCGAACGCGCCCCTTTTTATCCTGCGCGACGAACGTGGCAGTATCAAAACTTTCTTACCAAAGATTCATGAAAAGTGGGGTGTAAGAGCAGCTTCTGTTGGTACAGAGTACCTGGAGCACCCAAGGCAAACGGCTTTGACAAGACTGCGAAGTGGCCACCTGCTTGCTCAGAGACACGTCTCTGGTACCAAAATCTACCCTCTCTGTCCCAAATATCGAGTGGTTCAGGGCTCCCCATCTCATATTTTTCACTGAATTGGGTGTGAGAGAGGGGACATGGATTTGAAACCGGAGGTGGTGCTTGAGAGACTGACTATTTTTGGATTCATGGGGCTGGTGTGATGGTACTGTCACGCCAGTCGGGGATAAGCAACAAAAACAACAACAGAAGTTTTGTTGTAATTTTACTTTGTTCGCTTAAACTCTTGAATATTAGTGCATTTAAATATTTATGATTTTCCAAAAAATCTCTTACTCTAAGCAAACATTATAAAAATATAAAAAGATTCTTTGTTTATTACATCTAATGTGAAGTGGAAAAATAAGATTTTGTTGTTTAATTATTTTTAATGTCTGATGAACATTACAATATGTATTTTGAGGCTTTAAATATAACTTTGTTCGCAAAAATTTGCAGATAATACTTTTAGTTTAACATTTTTACGTAGTTTAAAATAAAATATAAATATTTACATATACAAAAGACAATTGTTACAATTGTACAAGTATATGCTTACGAATTCATTGAAAATGTATTAAGAGTGATATAATTTCTTAAAACTTAAATAATGGCTTACACTTTGCAAATTAAGCAGTAAGAAACAGATGTAGGGACTCTCATTTAATGTTTTTAAGTATGAAATTATTTTAAGCATTTTTTATGCATTTTATGCAAAGATGTTTTGAAGCTCTTAAAATTTTTATAGTTTCACAAAGTGTCATTTTGGCTGCCGAACGACACTTCTAGTGTCAGTACTTATTTGAAATTAAGACTAAAAGTATTAAACTGCCTTAAAGGTTCAAATTATAGTGTGCTAAAGTCAGATAATGATTATTGCATTTGCACTTACATTGAAATAATTATTTCATCCTGTTTAAGTTAAAAGAGTATGTTCCTATATGAAGACAATAATTTTGCAATTTGTTTCATCAGTGGAAACATTTACTAAATTGTTTTAAAGACACTTTAGTTCTCTATAAGCATTTTACTATAACACAGTAACTCAAGATGTTATGAAAAGATAATAATTGAATTGAATTTGAGCTTCTGAAAAGTTTAATATTTTGATGGAAAATTAACAAGACAGAATATTATTTACTAACCTCATTAATGAAAATCCAATGTTTCTTTGTGTAAATTTAAAAAAATGTGCCAGCATATTTAATACTTATATTCATTAATTAATATCATATCTGTGATTTATTATTTAATTGTTCATATCAATAAAATACAACTTTAATGTAAACAAATCTGAATAATAATATTTAAACTAACTTTAATAATAACATTAACTGTTGTCAATCTATAAAACGTTTTAATAAATATATATTTTTCAAGTAATTTTATTAATTACGTATAACAGATTTATTTGGAGAAAAATAATGTCAAAAACTACAAATTTTTCTACAAAGATTCAAATTAAATTAGAATTGAATGAAACCATTGATTTCTATATAGTAAGCTTAGTCATTTCAAACAAAAGTTTTTTCAGTAAAATAACACAGAATACAAAATTAAAATTGTGAAAACTTTTGAATAGATGTCAAGCAATATTTAATAGGAAAACTTTAATTTTATTTCTAAGAATTCAGAAAGTATATATGATATATTTTTATACTTTAAATATATAAAACGAAATAAAATTAAGATAAAGTAAAATAATGAGTCACATATTTTAAATATTAATTTAATTCTTTGTGGCAAAAAATTAAAGTTTTTAATTTTATATTTAAATTTTTAGTTTCATTAAAGTTTCGTAATTTTTTTCTTTTGATATCCGAACTAAACAGAAAAGCAATTAAATTCCCAAACAGTAAAAATTTTAAAATGTTCATGCGCTTAAACTCTATTTTTAAACTATTTACAAAAAATTAGAAGTTTTATATAGATGAAATGAAGTGCTAAATGGCTCGCTCTAAATTAACTAGTTCACGGGTTCAATTCCAAACTCAAGTGAAGATGCTTGCCTTAATTCGACTTCCACTTAATACGACCGGCTCTAGTTTGATGAGTTCTCGTATGTAAATTATGATCATAAAAAGAAAATCAAGCTATATGAATATATTTTAGTTTTTAAAATATACGATTTGGTCGATTGAACTATCTTCTACTATAAAACGCGTTTGGTAGTTGAAGGAGCTTCAATTATAGAATATTATGCCTAAAATTAAAACAACATTGCAAGTTTTTCAAAACATCTAATATTTTAGAAATTTCGTTTATAAAATAACTTTATTTTTACTCATTTTCAATGGTCATTTTCCTTAAAATACTTGAAATAACTGGATGGTATTTTAGTTATTATGTAAAAATAAATTTCATCATCAAAATAGCTGTTTTTCAAGTGAAATATTGCTACCATATCAAAAGCTTTTACCATTATTGATTCTCAAAGCATGCCGGAAATTCGCCTTATATTTATCCTATTAATGCTTTCAAGAAACTATATTAAATACAGTTGAGTGCATAATATTAGGTAAAGTGGTATACAGATACCATCGTAAATAGAAAAAATGTGAAAACTCGGTATCATATTAACGGTAATTCGACAGATGAAAACCAGATGCCCTTAAAAGTAAAGCATCAGAGCTCTGTAGAACGGCTCTTCTTTAGTTTGTTGTTTTATAATCTGGGACGAGAAGGCACTCCTGTCAAGAAAAATCGGAACAAAAGGAAAATGTGAACATCTTGAAGGGATCTTCAGTTTTTATTGTTTCAAAAACAAGTTTTTCTCTAATCCTTATTTAATTGCTAAATAAATTATTGTTTTATTAGAGATTGATCAAAGGATTATACAAATTATATTTATGGGTTTAAATATTTCTTAGAATAACTAAAATCTATTTCTGATTCACAGATAATTTAAGACAAATAGGTAATTATATATGTTTATTTTGTCCTAAATATAAGTTATTAATTGTGTCTTATAAATAAACTTAAAAATATATTTGAAGTTCTTCTCAATTTAATTTGTTTTAATTTTATTGAATATGGAAAAATTTTAAAATAATATTTACTAAGCAAGCTTTTTAATTTTGCATCATAAATTCAGTGATTTAAAAAAATTTAGACTCCATTAAATATTGTTCCAATGACATAAGTTAAAATACCAATATTGTATTTATTACATAATGCACAATATGTTCTTCAGTTTTTAAAAGGTAATTTTATAGAAAATTAAAATTTCAAGCAAAGAAAAATATTTCAATTTCCCAAGAGTATTTCTTATAGTTTTTTATACTTAGTTTGTCATACTCATGAATCATTTTAATTTGTAATTGGAAAATGTTTTTGAAAGTATTTTTATAATTTTACTCTACTTTTAAAAGAGTACTATTATAAATAACGGACTTAAGGTTTAAAATATTTTATTTATTTTGGAATAGTCTGTAGATGTTACATAAAGAAATTTTATTACTCATAAAAACACTGAGACGGGAATAGCAATCTTTATACAAACTATCTAACATCGTGAAAATTTTCGATACACGCAACGTGAGCATGTTTTGTCCTAAAATATAAATAATTGTGTTATCACACTTAAATGCAGTCAGGCAAACGAACATGATGACTATAACTCACAATTTGGATGCAGTATTGATCAATAATTTTTTTATTATTCATATCTCACACAGAAATATTTTTAAAATTTGGTTACTTAACTAACGCTCGGAAAAGTATTACAAGAACAGGGAAAAATTTAAAGGACGTTCGTTCTCGATGATAAAAGCATGATTCATGCAAATTGGACGTTAAATACAAAACCTATAGATGAATGTATATTTTTCATTTTATTCTTACAACACAGTTTTTTTACTAAATCAAATTGTTATCGATAATGTTGAATGAACTGTTTTACATAAATTGTTTATCAGTTATTGTGTCATCATGTGGATTTGAGTCAATTTATTCGCACTATAAATTGATTGAAGCTGAAACCGAACTCAATATCATTCTCCGAAAAATTATATAATTTGGATCATAAGGAGAAAAATATACCCTCACAAAGATAAACCTCTTTGATGATAAAAAAATACATTACAACAATCATTTAAAACGCTTTCAAATTTATGTCCACTGAGTCATCCTCAGAAAATAAAATTGATTGTGATGCTGTGTGTAAAAGTCTTTAAAGTGACTCATTCAATGATTCAATATATCTTACACATGATTTTGTTGTTATACCTATAAATATTAAACTTGCTTAATCATTTTCTACCAATACTGCAGGCAGAATCATTTCCAACCTTCAGAAAAAAGGAATCATTTATTACTTGAGCTGAGGAATTATTGGGACTAAAGCTACTATGGATGGCTAACATTTTTAGAAGCCAGCTTTACACTAGATAATTACGTGAATACAGAAAATGCTTGAATGTAGGGGAACTCGAATTCCCAAGAGTCACTATTAACTTGGTCACTGATTCTCTAACAATCTGCAAATTTTTTGCAGTTTCTTGATTTTTATTTTGTGGGTCTTTTAATTTTTGAAAAGCATTGACAGGTAAGTAAACCAGATTTTGAACTTAAGCTCAATATTTCTTTCTTGAGCTGTATTGATTACAGTTACTTTATTAAGGATAGTGCCCCGTTTATGGTTGCAAGTATAAAGATATTTCTTGTTAATAATATTAAGAAGATTGGCTGACAAGCTCAACTCCTTAGAGTTGCCACCATGATTGCAGATTTTTTAGATGAGTTATTCTGCTAAGGTTATTCTCATATCATATTGGTGTCTCTATATGAATGTGTATGACAAAGTAGTATGTGGCGCAATCGACACAGAGAGAATCACTTGAATTGTTCCATACCGACTTGAAATGATGAATACTTTTTACTTGCAGAAAATTAATGAAGTTAAAAGTCTTCCTGATATTTTATTCTTGTTCATAAAACTAGTTTGTAATGTTGTATTTGCATAAATCTATTGTGTAATTTCATGTTACCTTTAAAATGCAATTGTGAAAAATTCCGATTTCAGAATTTCATTTATATCTGATTTTACTTCTCGGACGAACTCAACGATGTACTTATTTCTTATGTAATAAGAAAAGTAACGCAGAACTTAAAATTCTCACTATATCTGAACCTTCAGATATATGATTAGAAGTGAATCAAAATCTTTCTTTATCCCCAGAGTCTTGATAAAGATTTATAATATTTAAAATGCCTATTATCATTTAGTAAAATGTTCAATGTACATTTGATTTTATGCAATTAACTATTTTATATGAGCAGCTCTTTAGATTTTCTAAATCTATAATTAAATTAACGTAATAGAGCTCTTACATACAAACGTGAAACATTAAGGAAGAAACGTGAAACCCCTTCTCAAAATTTGTCTGTGGAGGAACGTGAAAGTACTTGGTGACGTGGTACTACTTAAGTATAATTACGTAACAAATATCTTTAAATGAATGCGGAATTAAAATTTGCAGATCTTATGTATACGTTAAGTAGAACACTTACATAATATCATCCTTTTACAATAGTACTAAAATTGTTAATTTCATTTAACTTTCAGTAGTTGACTGTAATAGTGTTATCTAAAATGATTATTGCCTTTTTGATAACGGCTTTCCTGTCAGCATTTTAATTGGGAAAAATTATGACATCGTTGTAATTTTGAGGTCAGGTAAAAATGTAGGTTATAAAGACAAAAAGAAAAGATGCAGGAACACTCCATTTTCATTGAATTTACTTTAAAATATATTGTAAAGTATTTTTTTTTTGTGACTACACTTTTTTAAAAAATTTTTTCAAATAATAAAATTCGGTTCCAAACTGTAAATCACAAGAAAATAATATTTTCTTTCAAAACCGAATTTTATCTTAGTATTTTTAACATTAAACATCATCAGAAATAATTTCTTGTGTTAATTTATAATTTTTTGACAGATCGTGTTCAGCATTATAGTAGACACAATTCGACAGAAGAAATCTGTAAGATATTATACTTATTCTTATATTAAATATGTATATCACCTACGAGGGTAATGTAGGCTTGATTGAAAATTGGTAATTAAGGCCAATTGTAACAAATGTGTTATATCCTTAACGTTAATACATTCAAAAATGCTGTTCTCATATGTTTCTAACATACATTCTTAGTAAAAGGTTTAATAAGTTAATAGTTAAATGACTAAAATTAAGCAATTTTTCATTAAGTGTAAGAAACTACAGCTTATTTGAAAAGAAATATTAATAAAATTGAAGTCCTTCCACATCTTTTAAAATTTACGAATACATAATTAAATTCACATTAATGTACACAGAATTTTAAAAATTTAACATTCTGATAATGTGCTTATACAAAACGCGTTTTAATAATTAGTGTGATATTTCTCTATGCTTTCAAATTATAATCATTTACAGCTCTATTTTTCTTTATTATTTATGTTTTAAATTATAATTATATGCTACAGTACTATTTGTTTTTTTTTATTTAACAGAAAATATTCTTCCTTATTCAATGGTTATTGCTATATTTTATGTTTGAAAAATAATAAAAATAATTGCACAAACTTCATAAGAAATATAAAATACATTTGAACTTTCTTTACTTTTTAAAATACAAAGTAAACCAATCATCACAGGAGTCAACAAAAGTAGTTCATTATTTAAAATAAAATTATTAGCCATGCCAATTAATCTGACATAATTATGTTTTAAGTAACAGATATGCCGATAATCATTTACTATATAATTGAAGAAATATTTTATTGAGTTATTTATTTTTCCAAAAATAAGCTAATAAAGAGATACAAGAAATAACAGCAAATGTGTGGTATAGAATAAGTTCTTTTACAAATTTTAAGCATAAATTTGACATTTTGTAATTGATACATTATTTTAGGTATCATGAAAGAGTCAAAAGTTGCTTCTTGGATACATAATTTTGTTTTTAAATATTTAGTTTAAATGATATTTCAATATCTTTAGAGAACAAATTAAGATAATACTGATTTTAGTTTACATAATTCTGTTTTTAAACCTTTATGTTCAATAATGTTTAAATTATATTAGAGAAAAAACATTCTTAATGTTTTATACGTAACTGATATTAATTATTCAAAATCAAATAATTTGTTTTTAATAGCTAGACAACAAGCTTTCATTCAGAGTTAAGTATTCTTTATAAACTTAAAACACAAATAAAAAAGCCAGCTTTTTACAGATATTATTTTCACTCTTTCATTTAATCTCACTTTTTGTTTCTTTTCAAAGAATATCTCAACAAAGGTATAGCTGAATAAAATGTGTTTTTATTTTCAAACATTCCTACTCGTTTCTGATTTTAGATATAGAATTAAACTTCTTTATATACATAGCACGTTTCGAATATTTCCTTATAGCTCGATTCTTAACATTTAAAAAATTAAATTTTATTTTAAATTTTTTATGTACATAAATAATTTCAAATTTTATTTTAGATTATTCTTCTACATAAATAAATAATCTCAAACATTACTCACGTTATTAGAAATTTTAAATTCTAGTAACAATAAAATCTACTAGAGTCAGAAAGTTTTAAAATATTTGATAGCCATGAAAAACCTGTTAAGATTCTATTTCGTAATATTCAAGCTTATCTATCTTTATGATAACTTAATTACTTTTATAATAGTAATTAAGATATCACAAAGTTATATAAACTTGTATGTAACAAAGTGGAGTTTTAACAGGTTCTCTATGCCTATTCGAAAAATGTTAGAAGTATAATTCTTTATTTCTCACCATATATTTTAAAACTTAAGAAACCTAAAAATTCACTGCATTTCAGCTTTAAATTTTACATGAGATTCTCTCGTACACTGATTTTTAATAATTAATTGATGATTTGACATGTAAATATTTTACAAAAGTTGTACTATCTATTGAATACATTCAGTGATACTGATTCTAATTTTCTTAAAAGGATTACAAATTAGAGAAAGATGCGAACTTTCATCATTATTTTAAAAAATTACAAGAAATGTATGCATTTAATTAACTGAGAACATAAAAAAAACTAAATTTAAGCAAGGAACACATTTCAAGACTATCAAATATATCCATATATGAACATAATTTTATGCTAATAAATTAGTCTGGTATATTAGTTATGCAATACTAATATAAAACAACAAATAAATTTAGAATTTTAAAAATTTATGTAATTAGTAACAAAAATGTATCTGCTGCATGATATTAGCTCTATTTGTAGATAAAATTATGTAAATTTATTATTAATATGAAAAACTTATCTTGTCTACATAAAATTAGTTATTTTGCTGAAATGTTTCAGACGCTGTACATTTTCTATTACAAAAGTACTTAGTATTAAAGTATAAAGTATAAAAAAATTATATAAAGTGTCTATTATAAAATTTATTTTTTAAATAGTACATAGATTTTTAAAATTTGGTTTCTACTTATAAAAACCTTTTACGTTTTTATTGACAATAAGCTATTTATAAATCAGGAAAACATTTTATAAATATACTAAAATTTTCATTCTTCTACTAATTAGATTTTAAAAGAATATTTGATAATAAGATCGTAATCTAGCTCATTATAAATAGAAGATTGTAATTAATATATAATCGTAAATAATCGAAGTTATAAATAGAAGATCGTAATATATTATTTTCTTTTCAAGAATAATGACTTTTTTTACTTAAAATAATGAGTAAAAGAAAGATTAGGTGAAAATGATGAAAATCTATTAAGTATTTCTCTCTGTCAATAATTATATATTTAAATATATAATTCCACAAATATTATTATTAATAACATTGTGATTATATTACTGTTAATAATAATGATATTGAATTATATTTTAAAATGTTTTTTGTAGGTTTAAATGTAAACATAAGACACTATGTTAAAAACAAGTCTACCCTATCTTGTATTGTTAAATTAATTTTCATTAGATAGACAGCAAAGAAAATTGTTAAAACCATGCTAGTTTTTTAAATAAATGCACCTCAGCTCATTTTAAGAGCATGTCTCATGTATCAATAATAATATAATTATAGTATAAATAAATAAAAAAATCGTCATGATCAATTCGTATAAATAAAAATGATAGCATTTACAAAATATATTTCAGAATCTGCTTAAAGTGTGAAGGCGGCATAAGTGCTCTGTCCAATCTTCTAAAGAATGAAAGTTTTTCAAGGAATTCGCGAGTTACTTTCATTTTAAAACTCCCGTTCGTGAACGAGTCGAATGGGGAGGAGATGGAAGAATAACTATACAGATCACTGGTCCTGGTATTAGATGAGCACATGAGGCACGGAGAGAAGATCAAAGCTTCGGCAATGCGTTTGGCTCGTCACCCTTTAGTGAAATAGCTATAGAAACGCCTGTATACCACGCCTCCTGGTTCATTGAGGAGGAAATGGGACCAGGTCACGCAAGAAGACTGTAACGAAGCGATGACACGAGGCCATCACTCCGTTGAAAGTGTGATCAGTCCCCTACTAAAACCTCTTTGTCTAGCATTTTCTTGGGATGAGGGTGGAACGTAGGCCGTCATTCCGTTGGAACTAGTCGGGTCAACCTATTAACCCTTCAGCAAAGGAATAACGCTAGGCAAGACTGATTCTGATGGCTCTGCCTTAATTTGCGGTGAGCGCCTAGTTGAAAACTCTGTATGTGATGGACTGGCTAAATCATATTTTAAAAATATTATGGAGAAGATGAATTTCCCCTTAAAATAGGTTAATAGTGAAGAAGAAATTGTTTTCTTTAAATAATATGGAAGCTGAGCTGTTCACCATTTAGAATTTGTTTTTAATAAAAATACCACAATATATATAAAATTTTGAATTATAACGGAATCTAATCGTTAGATGTTGTTTATATAGCAATTTGTTGTATAAAGCAATGAAAAACAATATATACAAAATATGTATGTATTTTGTTTCAAAACTGTGATAGATTTCATGAAACTGTACAATTTTTTTAATAAAGAAATTTAAATTTGATACGAACATTTAAATTCATTGCTAATGAATAAGTTTTTATAAATTTATAATTTTAATTGTGAAGAAGATTCCCGAAATCATTTAGGGACATAATTTTATTAGATTATTTTTTCACACATTTTGTACATGTATTCATACTGATGTTACGTAGTAAATAATGTTGCTTTACACTGTTTCTGAATTGAACTGTGTAATTTTCACCATGACTTAACGTTAGGGATCTTAGAAGGGAAAAATTACGAGTTTGACTCTAATCGCTGTTCAGCAACGGGAGATTGATATCACAATTTTGGTTTCTGTATGCGTACCCATTGAAATGGTTAGTTTGACACAATGTAAAGGACAGCTAAAGCTTTTGTAAAGCAATTTAATATCCTTAGCGTAATTTTCCTATTAGAAGGAATTTTCAAGTAATGTGAGGTTTCACGTGTCGCAACGGAGGAAACCCGGAATCCTCTCAACCACCCACTTCGACAGACAAGCAAGCAAAAACACAGATAAGCAACATCCAACTTGCATTCCTTAACAGTGGCTGGATTCAAACCTGAAATTTGAACATTGGAAATTCTAAAGTAATCATCCCAGAGTTCAGTGTTGCATAGTGGCAGGAAAAAAGTTCTTACAATTATGCCATGGATTCTGGGGTAGGTGACTAGTAATTTTCCGTTTCCATCTTTATGACTAGAAAATCTTCGAACAAAGTAAAATGTCTTCACGAAAGGCACTTCAGAATAGATGTTCCAATACTTTCAGTTACTAAAATGTTCATTTTGCTATGAGAAAAAACTTCACTGTAAAATTATAATATGTAAAAATTGTCAACTGGTTCTCTAGGAAAGAAATATATATGACACACACACACAACGGGCATTAAATTCAAACTCAAAATATCAGAATAAAACATTTTAATGGAATTCAATCTCAGTTTTATCACAATTATTAATAAAACCCTAGTTTTCCTTCTATTTAAATCCATTGTAAGCTCCATTACATAATCACCAATAAATTTTTATCTGATTTTCTCTATTTATGATGTTCCATATAGAGTTTAATAAATGATATTAAATTTAAAATGACTCATATGCGAAATCTACTTCAAACTCCGTAAATATTAAAATATATGCAAGAGATGGGAACTATATGTTTTAACTAATGAGTGTTTAAGATTTTAAAAGAAGTTTGATGTTACCACATTTGTTTCTAACTATATCTTTATGCATAATAATTAAAACAGATCAGTCGACAGGACAATGGATTCCCAAGTGGAATTTATAATTCACTAATATGGCCTTGTTTGAGGGAAGAAAGAAGTTTTGCTTTAGTTCCCCAGAAAATCTATATATTTTAATATTTTCGCCTTAGCTACATTCCTTTATATATGATGAATGAAATATAAGTTTGTTGTATATGTTTGTTCCCTCAACAATTTCATTATATTTTTTTCATATATATATATATATATATATATATATATATATATATATATATATATATATATATATATATATATATATATATATATATATATATATATATATATATATATATATATATATATATATATATATATATATATATATATATATATATATATATATATATATATATATATATATATATATATATGTATGTATATATATGTATGTATATATATGTATATATATATATATATATATATATATATATATATGTATGTATATATATATATATATATATATATATATATATATATATATATATATATATATATATATATATATATATATATATATATATATATATATATATATATATATATATATATATATATATATATATATATATATATATATATATATATATATATATATATATATATATATACATTAAAAATGCAACACCAAGAAGGAGTTGGCAGAAAGTGACGAGACTCAGCAAACAGAGAGAGTCAGCAACAAACAATAACTGATCTGTATTTCGGAATTATATGCATAAAACAGAGCGAGAACACTTTCGGGTCAGTAGGTTATAGGACCATTGTGGACTGTGGCATATGAAGTAACAAGTCTAGGCACTGAGTCAATGAGAGTACGGATGGCGTCCTGAGGAATGGCTCTCCGTTCTCTGTCAACCATTTGTCAAAATGCGTCTTCTTAAGGACGCAATGGCAGGGTCTGCAAATAGCATCATAACATATTCAAAATGTGTTCGATTGGCGAGAGATTTGGCGAGCACGGTGGCTAGGAAGCAGCGGTACTCCTTGTAGGGCATGTTGGTTGATGCGAGCAATGTGTGGTCGGGCGTTATCCAGTTGATAAAGGGCATAACTCATGCACGTAACGTTAGGCTATCATAGTGTCATGAATACGAACTGAAGGTGACCTGGAATCATGCACAATGGCGCCCCAAACCATGGTGATGCGTTGTCACGTTGTGAGACGTTCCACATTTGCTTCAGGATTGGAACTGTCTCAATTTCGACGCAACACTTTTAAGCAGCAACTGTCACTGAAGTAAAAGAAGCGCGACTAGTCTGAGAAGACGATCCTGTGTCACTCCGTCTTCCATACCGTTCAAATCCGGCACCCTTTAAGACATTGGCGTCCATGTTGTGGGATCAGTGGCAGTCTTTTTAACCGAAACCATAAGTGCAGGCCCTTAGCAATCAATCGAGAGCAAAAGGTTCTGCCCTATATGGAAGAATCCAGGGTATCTTGCACATGGTGCAGAATTTAAGTAGACGTGATTTGTGGGGTTTCCACCGATTACCACCCGACGCGTTGATTCATGCATACTGACGCCACTCTGGCTGCACCGGCATCCCGCAAACATTCCACAGTTCCTTATTTCAACCATCTTCACCATATCTGGTGCCTGTGGATGAGTCCTGGTGTCTGTCAGTTGCGATTGCCGTAAAGACCAACTTTTCCTGCTCGCCAACAATGACCTTGAATCCATCGACAATGGCAATTACATTCTCAACAATAAGTTTGTTCTCTACATACAATTACATTCTCTACATACAAAGCATTCTCTGCAATTACAGGTGTTCTTTTCGCGGCAAGAACAGACTTTCAACGATTAATATTGAAGCAGCAATAATGGTACGAACATTGTCCACTCTACCGGTTCCTCACTTAATATCTTATCCTTAGTGCACTGGAGACCTGCACATTTCACATCATCTGTAATGTATGTTTACCTGAAATTTGTATAATTTTCTGGCCATAAGTGTTGCATTTTCAGTGTCGGGCAGGGTATATATAGCTAATAACAAACCAATTTGCTATTTAGACATTTTGACTATTTTTTGTTTTGCTATTTTGACAAAAATATGCTTCGAAGAAAATGATAAAATACTGTAGCCCTCAAACACTCAGCCTTGTTTAAAAAATTTTATATTTTGCAACAAACTTGAATTATTAATCAAATTTTAGGAGTGAAAATATGCTTTGACTAAAATAGTTTGACTTTTCTTGATGTTAATATTTCCTATAGATTATATGCAATTTAATGTGTTTCATGATTTTTTACCATTTAAACCAGAAAAAGAACTTAAAATATTGAGCTCCAATTTTAATTAATCTTAACCAGATCAATATTACTCTTTCAAATACACAAGACACAATTGATAAGTAGTTTTTATAATAAATGAACATTTTCCAATATCCATCAATTTTAAGTAAACTACATTTCACTCATGAGTTTAAAATAGTTCATTATGATTTCATAATATTTTTAAAAATTCTTATGTACAATGAATTATATTTTTATATTTAAAAAAAAAATTAATATTATCTTTTTGCCAAACAATGCACTTGCACAAAAACGAATAAATGAATTTGTTTATTTTAGAAAAACCGGAGAACCATAATCAATATTCAGAGGTAAACTATTCTAAATTAAAATAGAAAAGACATTAATCACAAAAAGAATAAGATAAATCACATGTTTTCCCTCTGAATTCTTAAGCATTATTGTAGTTCTATTTTTATAAGTTTTATTTAACTGTGGGCTCTGAAATTTCAGTATGAAAAATTTTATTTAGTTAAATTTTTATATCATTCTTTTTTCTGATTTAATATAGTAAGTTACCACAGATAAAAATTATGATGAGTATAATTATATCGTGATTCTATTTTCTATTAGCGCAAACTGTGTATTGTATGCAGTTTTCTATATTTTTCTTTTAACTCATAAATCAGCTACTTAATCAACCCAAAATTACTCCTTTTTTCACAAATTAGATAAGCGAGAAAAATTATATCACAACTAGTTCATTATTTATTTTTCACTTATTAAATTAAAATTTTTACTGCTGGTAAAAAGGCTATGATTTTTTTAATAATAACTGATCTCATTTTATATCTGTACAGTATTCTTCCTCCATTATTTATATAAAAAAATTTATATATATAGCTAGTATAATTACTTATTATTAAAATTTCCTTCCCTAGTCCTAAAAATTTCTTTTATACATTCTGAGTGTTTAAATAATTGCAAATTAAGATTCACAACGAAAATTTCCTTGTTTTAGTAATTTTCAGTAAGATTTAAAAATGCCTCTTTTGTGTTTGTTGTAAAATTTAATTAAAAATTTCTTTATTTAAATTATTTTTATTTCAATCAGTAAACTTTGTACTATCCAATATAAAAGTATTTAAAATTAAATTTGCGTGTATATTTTTAAATAATTTTTATTAATTTGTTATACACCAAATACAATGAAGTTAAAACTTTAAAATTCGAACTTTAATTCAAAAATTTTACTTAGACATTAAGATTGATTAAAACTTTAAATTACTTTTATTTCTATTTTTTTTTAATTTATGCATTTAAATTTATAGTTTTCGTTATAAATGCTTATGAACATCACTTTTATGTATTTTAGGGCATAATGATAATTTTCACTAAGCAAAGTAATATATTTTTCTGTTAAATTTGGCCATTATTATAAAGATAAAAAATTCAATTGATATTACCGAATAAAATAATTAAAAAACAATACAGTCACTCATTATTTTCTCAAATATAAAAGTGTAGTAAAATAATTTAATGTAAATATTATATTTTAATCAAATATGAGTAACTTTCATTGCGTAAAGATTCAAATGTCTCTCTTGGTCATAAATGGAGAAGCTTGGGAAATTCAACAAATCACACCTATCCTTTATCAACCTAACTTCGTTTTCGTGACTCTAATTCAGCGTTTACAAGAAACGTTTCAGGGTAACTTTTGTGTGACTGATGTAATTTCTAATTAGATTTGACAGTGCACATACTTTTTGAAGCATGCTATGTCAGTAGATAGAATAGTAGCATTTAATAACGATTAGAGAATAAACTTTGCTACCGTATAACTTTCGTTTTTACTTTCTAGCTTGTATGTCATTCGACTTCTTTAATTTGATAAAAGGTTCTCCAAAGTTTTTCTGTCAGTTACTATATTATATTAATGAAAGATTGATGAAAATGTCTCATTTGGAAAAATGTGTATCATTAAGTATAATTGTTTTTGTTTTAATTTTTGCAGGTCATTTTTAAAAAGTAAAATAAAAATCTTTAGACTAGGTTTACATTCAAAATAAATAATATGTATACATTATATATATATATATATATATATATATATATATATATATATATATATATATATATATATATATATATATATATATATATATATATATATATATATATATATATATATATATGTATATATATATATATATATATATGTATATATATATATATATATATATATATATATATATATATATATGTATATGTATATATATATATATATATATATATATATATATATATATATATATATATATATATATATATATATATATATATATATATATATATATATATATATATATATATATATATATATATATATATATATATATATATATATATATATATATATATATATATATATATATATATATATATATATATATATATAATCTTACACAAATATAGCTAAATAAATGCACTATATAAACAAAATTAAGATATTTTTATGGAGGAAAATTTTTCATTTAGTAAATAATTGTAGTTCAATTATTAATTAGCGAAATGTTTATATTGTTTCTCAAGGCAGGTAATTTTACAACAATACATCAAAGTTATCTTTTGGATAAAAATTAGAAACTGTTTCTTAAATCTATATCTGAAACACATATGTTGGAGAATAATATCAGTTCTATATAAATAAATTTATTAGTTATATTTTAAAGCATATAATTTAATAAAGTATTCTATGCACTAAAAATGTAGACTAATAGTATTAAAACTGAATTTTATTAAAGATGCATTACTATCTTAAGATAACATATCTTAAGATTCTGATATATGAGTTGTACTATTTGTCATAAGTCAAACAAAATTAACCAACATTTCAGATAAAAATATCTTAAAGTGATTATCATAACAAAAATCTGAAATTCGATTTGTATACATTAAAATACGTTAAAATAATAACTTCGAATCTAATTCCAATTCGTAACTTCTAGCTATTTTCTAATAAAACAAATGCTTAACAAAATTGAAAACTATGACTTTAACTTAATGTAGTGTTTTATTTAATTGAGGGTGATTCTGATAAGCACATAAATATTTTTTTATTACACATGTGATAATCTTGCTAAAAAAATTGTAAAACGAAGTTATTTAATAACGAATTAAAAAATACAGATATTCAACAATGCACAACATATCCTGGCCATCCTCAACAATCACAAACTAATGGCTCTAATTTCCCACAACCCTTGCCACTCCTCACTTTCAACGTCTTGAGGTTTCTCAAAACTCTGACTACCCATGTCTTCCTCTACATTTATAAATGTAAAAATCTTTTCCTTCATTATCATGTTACTGAAAGTTTATTAATTTAATCTTCTTATGGAAAAACTTAAATTTCACATTTGTTTTTGAAAATGAGGAATGTAATTCATAAAGCAGATGCAATTAAATATAGATTAAAAGTATTAATGCATACTTGAACAACTATTACATATTTATGTTCAAAAATTAATATTCCAACCATTTCTCAATATCGGTGTTATGTAAAAAGTCTTTCACATCAATCTAAATTACATCATCAATATACAAAAAGTCAAGAATACTAGAAAAAGGCATATAATCATCAAATTAGCATATTATAAAAATATAACTCCAATTTATTTAAAAGAAACATTTGATCACAAGGAATAAAACAAAGGAAATTTTCATGTGATTGTTACCTAACAAGAGAGCATCGAATATGTTCACCTCCAGATTCTACAGGATTTGAAACATCTGTTTAAGTCGCACAAGAATCTGTTAACTGTTTTTTAGACTCAGTGGCCCTGCAGTAACAATCACACCGTCAGTAGAGTTGTCGAAAACTCACATGCGTTGCTAAACGTCTCTCAATTAAGTCCCAAAAGTGTCTGATCACTGAGACTTTTAAAAGTATATTTAAGGTCTAAATAGTTTTACTTTCCCAGATCTTTGTTACAGAAACTCTGGGAGAGTAAAGTTATTCATTGTAAGACCGTATATTGCACTTTAAACCATTTTTAATTATTAATAATGAACAATACCTTTTTTTATATTCATAAGCTTGTAAGTTGTTGTACTAGTGTGTCTAAAGTGCATTGGAAATAGTAGAATATGTGGATATTAATATGAATGTGTCACACGAAACTGTTTAAATTAGTATTGCACTAGGTCTGAAACAGTTTTCTTAAATATCGTTCTAGGAACAATTGTATGCATATGTCTCTTTTAAAATTCCTAATGTCTATAATCAGTTGTAGAAATAAATTGATATTTATACAGTAAAGAATACACAGTTCTTATACAACACTTGTTGTTGCCAATTTTTTTCTGAAACTACAGAAACCAACCCACTGGTAAACAGTCATTAGTAATTCGCTATATTGTATCAATATTCAAAAAACTGTCTATGATATAGGGTAACTTAAGACAATCAGTATTATCTTGTTCACTTGACCCATGATTTCTTTGTCTACCAGTCTTTAGCTTCTTGTGTTATACAATACACTGATCATCCTCTGCCACTGTTATTCATGAATAGTTATTACTAAATTTTGACTAGATGTTTTATCTTTCAAAATATTCTTCAATTCGTGATTTCGAACTTCTTTACTCCAATTATCATTATTCAATCTTATGATTGTTGTTGAACCAGCAGGCTCCCCTGTATGGTGTTATGGTACCTTCTTAATGATATCATACTGATAAAATAATGGGCATGATACATTTTGAATTACTTGTTTACCATATCATATTTTGAAGTTAAAGGGGTCACGTAACTTTTTATTAAAAAAAATGCTAAACTTTTCACCTAATTACTTTATAATTTTCTAGAGCTTACTGCTGTTCTGCGAGTTATATATATGCATCCCCTACCTTTTAACTAAAATATATTCCATGAATCGTATATTTGCCTGTTTCGCGAGATCATTTGTAATCAATAGTTATTTCGTTATTTTATATTTACCTTTTACGTACCATTTTAATCCTAAATGCAATAAAGCAAGTGCATATTTTTCCTTTTTGACTGATTTGACAATCTCATTATTAATCGTATATTTGTCAAACAATAATCCCAGGCAAAACTTTTTACACATTGAAAATCTGTAAAGCTTATACATTTAGCTTTTTAGATTATTTTGAGCTTGTGAAAATGATTAGAGTCTCAATCAATCTTTAATACAGAAGCGTTAGATGCATGAAAACAAGTTATGCAAATTTAAGTTTAAAAAAAATCTTGAGTGAAGATTAACGTAAAAAATAATGGACTAAAGTGACTGATTGTATGCATCAAATTAACTTAAAAATATTTGTTTGTTTGTGAAAAGGAAGCAAAACCATCTTTCAAACGGTAATTTTTATTCTATTCGTACTAATATTGACTGTTTTAATAAAAAGAATCGATTTTTATTTCCCACACACAAATAAAATCAATTTAATCTCTCTTGGTGGTTTATACGTCTACTGTAATATTTTTAGCCATCGCAAAAACTGTTTTCTTTTTGCGATTTTCGGGATATATTTTAAAATTACTCGCTTTTGATAATAAAATTATGAATGCGTTAAACAATTACCAGCCTCATTGCATGTAAATAAGGCATTTATGAAAATAATCTGTTTCCGTACCTGTACTGTTTATTAATTATAAAAATATTTTAATACTTAAATAACGTACCTTTAGAGCAAATATAAATTACGTAAATAACGTAAAATAGAGACCAAAACTTTGCTTTCAAGCATTTAATTTTAATATGGATCAAGAAAACAAGATTTTTTCTTAAGTGATAGTTATTACTATGTGTTAAAACTTTTTCCGTATGATTCATAGTATAATTTTATTTATAAACTAAAGTAAGAAAATGGAAAACACAAACAGTCTTGGTAATACATATATATTAGATTTTTCCAAACTTATCAATCACAAATTAACTGCACCTAATTACACCTTGATATGGTGTAAGCAAATATATATATATATATATATGAAAGTAATAAAATTTAAATCAAACTGAAGATTTAATAAACAACCATCCAATAACAAAATGAGATAAAAACCCATTTTCAATTACATGTTCAATCAACCCAACTGTTACTCAATAAGTGTGTTTAAATACTTCATTCGAGGGAAGTAATTTCAGTGAATGCTCTTGACTAATTCATATGAATGAGTTATTTGCATCTACAAATAATATGGACATCTCGATGTTAATAAAGATTATGGAGAGAATTCCAAGTACTCTCTAGCGCAGACAATACACAAGGACGAATCCTCCATTGTAATAAATGCATTGGGGAATAGAACTTGATAAGAAACAAGATAGGAACCATCACCATGGCTGCATGATCTAAATATTTGCATTTAAATATGGCGATATTAAATATCTCCTGCAAGTGAACAAATTCCCATGTGAACTATTTGCCAACGTTTACCCAATATTCAATAACCCCTGTGTCTAGACGAACGTCTGTCTTTTGATTTGCTGTACAGATAAAAAGAGATGTACATCATTTTTTTCTAATTTTTTGAGCTGGCACACATTTACTAATGATTTCAAGAAATAAGCGCTGTATCAATGCATTATTCAAATCACCTGTTGTGACAAAGATTTAATCAGCATCAGAATCTTGAGATCTTTTTTTTTACTATGTGTTTGCAAGTGTAATTCCTATTTCGTATATTAAATCAAATACGTGTGGTTATAGCTCCAGAACTCTATTTTTTTTACTTTCAAATATTATCAAAGCAAATACTTAAAATGGAATTCAGTTTAGATAGAGAACACTAAATTCAACTTTAAATATAATTCTCGTTAATAATTCACATTTGAATACACATTTAATAATAGATATATTTTATTACTGGACGTAGTACATAAGATTCATATAATCTTCAGGTAATTTTAAACTACTTGGAAACAAAGCAAGATAATTCAGACACAAATTATGTAATCTTAGTATTATTTGATGCGTATATTTTAAGTTTTGCTGCTTGCTTTTTACAAAACATCACTTTACATTACATTTGCAGTTTTTTCTCTGTAATATATATATATATATATATATATATATATATATATATATATATATATATATATATAAAGTAATTATGACAGTTAGGAATAATTCTTTTCTTTTTTAATACATCTTTTAAATCAGGTTGGATAATGCTTATAAATAAAAGTTTAAAAGCTGAAAAATTTTCTTACTCCCATATTATTCTTATACTTTCATATTCTATACATTATACTTTCATATTCATTATTCTTTTAATAATAAGAATGTCTTTTTATACTTTTAAAATCTTAAAAATGTAATTTTTTACAAACAAAAAAAATTCAAACTTGAAAACATAGAATGTTAAATTTTTGTGTTTTATGAATATTATTAATATCATTAGTAAAGAATATTTAGATATATATCAAAATATCAAATTTTATTTATAAAAAATACAAGTCAAAACAAATCTCTGCTTTGAGTGTGTGAAAATTATTTGTATGTTTTTACACATATTTGCATTATTTGCCTTAATTTTATTTAAATAAATAGTTAAATTGCTATAATATTATTCATAATTTTCAGTTTTAGGAATTGTCGTATTTTATAAACCAATGGTTACCTTCCATTTGTAATCAAATTAAAATGATTCTATAATTTTTCACTTATTCTGTTTTTTTATCAATTCAATTCTAATTGATTAAAAAAAGTTTTTTATGACAAATGTATAAGCATCTTTCATCATAATTTATAAATTCATTTTCATTGCCTTTATAAGTTCAAACATTAGTTTGCTTTTATTATTTAAACTAAAATTTGTGCTATTTTAATGTTTGAAAAATTACTGTCGTACATGTACTTGTACAGCAAGAGAAAATTGGATGCAATTTTGAAAAGATATACATTAAAAGTTAATTTTAACACTTACACATTATTTCGCTTTAAAACAAATGAACTAATTTATTGCATTTACTGTTTCAAAACTTCCTCTAATTTAGTAAAAAAAAATATTGTATCAACCAATCTAGAGTTACAAACATCTGATCAGTTCAAACATAATTTTTAGGATTTATTACTATGAAACATACGAAATTAGAATAAATGGAAGATAAAATATTACTTTTTAATGAAAAATGAGTTGAAAAATCCTTTTATCTTCTATCTCAATCGATTCGGAGAAAGATTTACCTGATTTCAACGATCGGAATATTTTTCCTTTTCCGAAGGCTTGGCTCACGAAGGACAGGGGAAAAAAAGGGAAATACCTGCAGAGATCAGCAAAATTCTCAAAACGTAGAAATGTGACACTGATACGCAATTTCATCCCGTCAAAGGGAAAAGCAAGAGGAAAGAAAAACAATACGAACAGGAAGAGAGAAAGGGAGGGAAAAATCAATTCTACGCGAGAAATAGCCTACATTATTTGCAAATCTTTCACCTATGACAGGTTCCTTATCTTTCTTAAAAGTCTTAGATGAATCTATCTACAAATAAGGAATGGGGGGGGTTCCTAGTCCTCCGTTGTGATGGGAGGTGAAACAAAGATTTAAGATAAATCTTTAGAGACCGTCAGGAATATCAGGATCGCTGGGGATTAAAAAGTATTCAGCTTATTTTAACTGGATCAGTAATTGGAAATCTCAAAGGAGTAGCGGAGGAAATACAGTGTAACTAAGATAAAAATAAAATTTAATTATTATTTATGTTCAAGCTAAATTAAACAGTCTGCGCAAATACTTCATATTTAATCGAAAAATATGTATTTACTCATGCTATGTTGATAAGTATGCATTTAATTAATTTTTTCAGATACTTGTGGGACGATACAATTTAGTTTATATTATGTTGTATATGAAAATCAAGTGTCGTATCCATCAGTGTTTCTAAAATTAGTCTTAGCCTTATTTATCTTGGGAATAATATGAGCTTTTTAATGACTAAATGGTTAAAATATTATTTATTAATCTAAGCTTGAATTCAATAGATAGTTTTGTGACAGACTAACAGATATATTTTTAATTTAGAATTTTTGCTCTGTCTCATCATTTGTGAAATTAAAGTATGAATCCCCATATAGGAGATTTTGTTCGTGTGGGCAGCAAGTAAAGCATATATTGGATGAAATATTTAAAACATGGCCTAAGGTAAAAGTTCATCAACTCACATATTTCAAAAATTTTAAAAATATTTCTTTTGAAACAAGTATTTTCTATTCGAATATATAATAAGATGTCGGAGAGGTTAGCGTCGCTAACTTCAAAGCAGTAGGTCCCGGGTTCGAATCCTGGCTTTGGCTTAGATGTTTCTTTCTTACTTTGAGTTTGTCTTTCTTTATCACTTCACTTTCGGGGCCAAGATGGAACACCCACTGGCTGCCACACTATGTGAGAGGCCATCACGTTGTCCGTTATAGAGCTGAATAGGGCAAAGGCCTAAGGACAGCTGGGCATTAGAAAATATTATAAGACAGAAATATTTTGTCTCAGCAACTTTATCTATTCATTTAATGAACCTTGATGTTTCAGTAAAAATAAAAATGTAAATTCCCGAAAAATAGCTTTTTCCATATTAAATTTTATAAAATTGTTAAACATTAAATATTAAGTTTTATAATTCGTTTAACACTATTTTTGAAATTTTCATTCGTTGCATATAATTATAGTATTATAAATCTATTGTGATAAAATTGTATTCTCTGCCTTCGTCTACACGCACTTTTAAAAATAAATACTCATATTTTCTTAATTTTAGTTGATAACTTTAGCTAAAATCATTTCCGTTGGAAAAAGAAATAAAAAGTTTGGCTAATGTCTAGTTTTCTCAAGAGGCAGTGTTTTATAAAAGGGAAAAATCCAAATAATATATTTAAGTTAAAGTCATTACATAAGAGGAACTGAGTTACACTCGTTCTTTTAACGAATGCATACTTAAAATTTGATTACAATAAATGGGAAGTAACGGTAATTTTCTATTTAAGCGTTTCTTGAAACCATTCGTCATTTAAATCATTTTTGTAATTCTCCTAATCTGATATTACAGCGTGATTAGGCAATAACTATTTTGGCCTTTGGGTCAATCGGACTGGCTTACCAGACGTCTGCTAGGCTTGATTGATTCTTGAGATCGCTAAATTGGACGACACGGAAGAATTGAGTTTCACGGTGATTTATTATACAGTATTTAACCTCAAAACCAGAACACCTCATCGTTCATCAAGCATAAATGTCAACCAATTCGCTTATCATTTTCTGCTTTACAGCAAATCCTTCGGTAAGGAAGTAAAGATAATGTTGAATTCAATAATAATTTGAATAACTGTGTATTTGGACGATTATTGCGCTGTCGTTATATTTGCAGTTAAAAACAAAATGTTATCATACACATATTTCTGTACATATATTTTTTTAATATAAAAACTAGTATATGATTAGTTGTTTGTTATTTACTTTTGATGACTTTATATTTATCACTATTTTCCTTTATTTTCATTTTAAATGAAATTTTTCATTGAACTAAAATATTATACAAGAACAATTAAAATCTGAAAAATAAGAACTGAAATTTGTGCTTAATGAATGATTATATTTATCACATTGAATTACGTCAAAAAGACAATTTAGACACCAAAATAAATATTATATGTAAACTATTTTTTACTGGCATATCTTTTAGTATTAATTTTTATAGATTTATATTTTTAAAAATTTTGATATAATTTTGAGGTAATTTTAAATTTATAATATATATATATATATATATATATATATATATATATATATATATATATATATATATATAGTGCTACAAAGGGCGAAGACAAAGGCATCCCATACAGTGGGGTACCCAATAGGTATGGCATCTACACCCCGAAAGTGAAAGGTTAAAGAAACACACACAGAGAGAGAAGGGAACACACATGCCCGAACCAAGAGTCGAACCCGAGACCTACTGCTTCGAAATTAAGGACGTTAATTACTCTGCCCTCAACTGGCTTAACTCAGTCGGCTAACACAATTTTTAATATATAATATTCTGCTATAGCTGTAAAACATCTTATGATGTATATATATATATATATATATAATATTATTTTTAAAAAATAACATTCTGGGATGAATGTATATTAGTGAGCGAAAGACACTTATATAGTTTCAAAATGAAATAAACATTAGCTTCTTTTATACCAAAATATTTATCTTTGTTATTGTTGTCGTGTGCCAGCTAGGCTGACAGTATAGGGTGCGCTGCTCCACTTTTCCAACTGAACCATATTTAGGTGTGGATTCCGACTTCCTCAGTACACACATGCTATAGGTACCCGTTTATAGGGTAGGCACCCATTCATAACTCATTTATACAAGGAAAGGACAAAGACAGGATAGATAGAGAGAGGAATAACATCTATGCCCGAGCCGGGATTCGAACCCAGGACTTCCCTATCAGCAGTCAGACACCATGACCACTAGACAAGTTGGGCGGCATTTATCTTTGAGCTGATATAAATAACTGTAATTTAAAACACAAATATATATTTGAAAAATGTTAATTATAAATATTATTCAAAGTGTTTATAAATATTTATATATTTTATATTTTCAGTCGTGTCACAACAGTTTATAAATTTGTTAGTTTGAATCTGAATTTTTATATTTTGATTTAATTTAATAATATTTTGATTTAATTGTATGCAATGGAACATTGATTTTAATATAGTCATACATAAATCTTTTTAATCTAGCTGTAAAATCTAGATAATCATTGATACACAAAAGTATACTATTTATCCCTTCTTTTTTTTTTGCTGTTTTTAATGCACTTATTCATGACATAGTATTTTTTTGCAGTTTAATTGGTTTCAATCTCTCTTTCTTATTGAGCTAAAATATATTTTAAGCTAAAATAATTAAGATAAATAAATAAATCTCGTTACGTTTCTTCAAAATACTTTTTCTTGTCTTCTTTTCTGTGTTGTACATTTGTTTAAGATAACCATATCAATTTTTAAGTGTTTCACCAATAGCAATTTTACATTCAAGCGAATTAAAGAATTTTAACAGTAAACTATAAATGTTTTCATCAATTAAAATTCCATAGCAAACACACAGAAATAAAAATAAACGCACACACACATATTTATATACAATATATATATAACATGAATAACAACAAATCTAGTAAGACAAAATCTTAAAATCACCGACAAGAATAATATAATAAATACAAAGAATAGGGACCACTTCTTCATCAGAAGGGAGATGGTAAGCTATGCAAATTATACACTCTTTTCTGGCATGCACGAAGGACATATGTCTATTGATCTTCAAGAAATTCCCCCGAAAAGTGTTTGTATTAAATAAAAAAGGCATATATATATATATATATATATATATATATATATATATATATATATATATATATATATATATATATATATATATATATATACAAAAATTAATGGAAAAAAGTATATCAAATCTGAGTACCCATAGTAGAAGGAATTAAAGGTACACTTTCAAAATATCAAAACCAGCAAATTAGAGCCTATTTAAAATTTTAGATAAATCTATTGTTGCCAAAAGAAAATTATAAAATTACCAGTTAAATTCAAAAAGTTAAAGTAGTTATAAAATCATGCAGTAAATTTAAAGTTAAATTATGTATAAAGAGATTTAAAGTGAAAATAGGTGTTTTCGGAATTCTTGTAAGAACTTCAAAGCTTGGGTTCCTTGTTGTTGTAAAAGTAATGCGTAGTTTTTACAATGATTTTTGCAATAAAGCGATAAGATTAAATTTTTACTTAAAATACTTTTTACGAAGATTTTTGGTAAAAATAATATCGCTTCATTTTTGCTTCAAAAAATACACCTTACAGCCAGATAAGTTAGATTTTTATTTTTCAGTTTAAAATTCTAACGATAATAAATAATCAAATATTGAACTTGTGACTGTGACCAAAATCTTGTGTAATATGGGGCCTAATCCACATTTATTCTAGAGAGTAAACAAACAAGACTTTAAATCATATTTTAAATACTAGACTCATATTATATATATATATATATATATATATATATATATATATATATATATACATATATATATATATATATATATATATATGTATATATATATATATATATATATATATATATATATATATATATATATATATATATATATATATATATATATATATATATATATATATATATATATATATATATATATATATATATATATATATATATATATATATATATATATATATATATATATATATATATATATATATATATATATATATATATATATATATAAAAACAGGGAATGAAATAATAGAATTCTCAAAACATATTATATATAAAGTATGAAGTATTACCTCGGTACTGAAAGGAATGAACGATGAAAGTACAGAAGATTATGTGCTTTTGATGTTATGGGAGACTGATAATTAGTACATACATATCTCTAGGAAATTTGAATTCAACTAGATGTTATTATTTTCCACTTTATTTATTTAGCTGGATAGATATCTCGATAATATTTAGTTTTATTTAGAAATTTCATTCAACAGCTAATTTTCAAAAGAGTTTCCATTACTACTATCATTGATATTAAAATTAGGATTCGAAAAATCGATGCTTAAAAACCTTTAAAAAGTTTCTTGGGTTTCAGGGATAACAATAATTTTTGTAAGATCATTGTTTTCATACGACAACATTCTTTATTAAAAATTGGACTATTTTAAAATTCCATTAATATTTATTTAATTGTGTATGATAAAAATGCTATATTTTTTTATAAAATAATAAAATGTATAACATATATTATATAAAATAATAAATTATTAATCCTACTTTATTGTTGACAAGGCAATTTTTTCTTTGTTTTAAGCAAAACAAAAAGAATTTTTCTGTATCTAAATATAATTGAAGAAATTATCTATATTTTTTTAAGTTTAGAAACACATTTAAAGTGAATATCTCCAAATTGGTAAAAAGATACTTTTTTTATTTAAAACTGTAAATCTTTCTTTTCATTTGATGGCATACTCAAATTGTTAAAAAAAATCTAATATTTAAAGACAATATTTGCCAATTGTTTCGATTCTGTATTCAATCCTTTATTGGCGATTCTAATATTTTTTAAAAAAAAAGTAATGCAGGTTTTGTAATAGTTTTTATTTTGGAGTGAAAGATAAATACATTCCATACTGACATCTTAATATTTAAAGGAAATATGTCATCTTTGAGTTCAGAGTTTTAAAAGTGTCATTTGAGAGAAAAATTATTAATTATAATCTGGAAAATACATTACTTTCTTTTATCTGCATACATAATTAGGGTTATTGCATTTTTTCTCTTAAAATTTAAATCTTAGATATGTACGTAAAAACCGAACCGGAAATTATGATAAGATTAAAACTAAACTTAAGTAAGATGCATTAAATATTGAGGTTTTTAATTATAACTTTCGGTACAGAGTATAAGGAGACTATACTTTTAAAAGTAATTGAAATTCTTATGTAATGTAAGTTCAAAATTTTGTCATAGGGAAATAGATTCTTCAGAACAGAGTCCGAGGAAATTACTTTTTGAGGCTTGTGGAAATATTTAGCTGAAATTTCTTCTTTTTTATATGAAAAAGGAATTTTTACAGGAATTGGTAGAATTTCTTGGTTATATTTACTACAGTGATGCTATTCTTAATGTATCTGTTGTTTACAGTATTTATTTATATGTGATATATATAGTTAACACATTTTTAATACACACAAAATATATATATATATATATATATATATATATGTATATATATATATATATATATATATATATATATATATATATATATATATATATATATATATATATATATATATATATATATATATATATATATATATCTGTGAGTATTAGAGATAAATAGTTGCATGCATAAAATTGTTTTAAAAGTTTGAAAGTTTTTTAATTTGTTAATAATATTATAACATTCTTTTAAATTGTTAATATAGGAAAATTTAATTTTAAAAATATATATTTATATTTATTTTAATACATTTTCTTTTTTCATCAGAAAAAATTTAATATGATTACTAAAGAGTTTTATAAATGGGAATTATGAAAAAAATTCTAATTTAGTTTTACTTTAGAAGTTTAAATTGAAGTTTGTAAAATTATTCTTAATTTATATGTAATATTAGTTATAACTATAACTAATTAATGTGCAATTTGAATTTAATTTTAAATTACAGACAAATTTACAATTATTATTAATAATTTAAAATTATAGGTGAAATAAACTTTTGGATCTCACATAGATACATACAACCTTACAAAACATTAATACAAAATCTGGTATTCAATTAATTTTTAGAGTTATGGAGCGTTCCTTGTTTGAATGTATTAATTACTTGTGACGAAAAAATATTACATTTAAAATAATAAAAAGTATGAATTATAGCATGATGCATAAAAATATATCAAACTTTTTCCCCATTTCAAGATAACTGGAATCACTGTATGGTAGAACTCAAAGGATATTCATGTTATGGTTATATATATATATATATAATCAGGGGAAAAAGTAATAGAAGAAGATTATCATAAAAATGTAATTTTTTATTCTTCGAGAGCTATAGAACATTGCAAACAGATATGTTGAATAGGAAAAGGAAAAATTATTTTGTGAAATTATCACCCACACGTTTCAAGAAAAGCTATTTAAATTTGCTTTTCTGAGCTTTTAAA
Source organism: Latrodectus hesperus (assembly GCA_037975125.1). Lineage (NCBI taxonomy): Eukaryota > Metazoa > Arthropoda > Arachnida > Araneae > Theridiidae > Latrodectus > Latrodectus hesperus. The sequence continues at coordinate 51,518,768 of CM075859.1, read as the reverse complement.
TTTCTCAAAATCAAAGTTTTTCTTTCTTTTTCATTTTATCTGTATCTCAAACTATCTTTGCTTTATGCATCAATAAAGTAATTAGAGTGTTTTTCTAATCACTATAAATTTGAAAATTTCTCAGAAAATTGATTAATATGAGGAGAAAAATTTCCTTTAAGATGTAAATTGATTATATTACCAATATAGTATCTAAAAATATAAAGATGCTCATAAATTTTACTGGAATTGGCCATGATCAATAAAATTTAATTTAGGTAAAAAAGAAATAAGTCATCAAATTTAACTTTTTTTAAAAAAAAGACAACATTGATACAATCCATTATTAATTGAAAAAGCTTCAAAAAAATAATTACTTTTTGTTCTCAAGTTTCAATGAGTAGCTTATAAATAAAAGTAGTTCAATTTAGCTAACTTTCAAAAAATATTTTTAACGAAATTACCGTTAATTATCTTTACATTGCACAGGAGTATTTCTTTCTAAATTCTGAAACGTTCAAGCATTATTTTAATATCAAATCTTCTTTTAAAGTTAACATATGTTCCAGATCATATATATATATATATATATATATATATATATATATATATATATATATATATATATATATATATATATATATATAATATATATATATATAAGGTAGATAGATAAATATAATTAAATTTCCTTTTTTTTTGAATCCTTAAATATGGCTAAATGTTTTGTCATGATATCATTTCAAATTCTTTCACAAACAAATATCTTTCAAAATTACTGTTACATTAAAAATAATTTATATTTACATAATTTATGTTTACATATTTACAATTTAGAGTATTTTTAAGTCCATTCAAATCATTAAAAAGCATTTTATTTCCTTGATGTGAAACAAATCCTCTAAAAATATGAAAAATTTTCTAGCAAATGTATATGAATAAATTCTGTATACAATTGAATAACATTAAATTATAAGCAAGATATAATATGATCATTAATTATGCTGTGTGAAACCTTACTTAGTTATTTATTTTGTTACTTGTCATATCAACATACTATTGTTCACCAGAATATATAAAAGAAACAGATTAGAAACAACTTTTTACCGCAGGTATTAGAAACATTTGTCTGCAAAATTATGGAAATGTTCATAATCCAATATATTTATATACCAGCAACTTAGATGATTATTTCTGATATTTAAATAAGTAAAATATGAGATGAAACAGGCAATATATCGTGTTAAAAAAAGCTGCATCCTGCTATTTCGTCTCCCCATCCCCTGAAAGTAAACCTCGTAAAGCGAGTCAAGTCTCACTCTAAAGTCGTTTGGACACTGTAATCGAATCCATTAGCTAAGGAAGCCTTGATTAAATGCTAGTAAAACAAAATGCCCTGGAGCTTCCCCGCGACTTTTTAAGTATGATTAAGACTCAAACAAAACAAGAAAAATGAGATTTTCTTATACTGTAACCCCATTAAAGTCATGACTTTACTCATAATAAAGGAAAATATCTGAGGGCCCCCATTAAAAGTTTTATAGTTCGTACCTAGTACTTCGCAAGAAATATGGCCATGAATTTAATTAATCAAAATGACTTTATTTCATTGCGTATATGCTTCCAATCTGATTCATCAAAGAATGAGCAACCAGAAAATATATAAATTACATTTTTTGAGTACTATAATTGGAAATTTATTTCCTTAATTATACTTATTTCAGGAGAAGTAATTAATTTTGAATAAAATCTCAAAAAGACAGGCAACTTTCACATTAATCGTTCGTATTGCTTACAATTATAAAACCCTCAGTAAAAATTATTTCTTCTCATCTTCAAGCAATGCTTGTCGTATAAAGACTGTGAAATTTAAAAGCTAAGTAAATGTTAAGTATAAAAAATGTATTTGAAAATAATGAGTTCCTTTTAGTTTATAGCAAATAAATATTATTTTGTACAATTTATTTTATGTTTGGAATACTCAAATGTTACTTTAAAAGCAATATATTGAGTTATAAAATGAAATTTAACGGATTTGTCCATTTTGATGAATTATTACATATAAAGGAAATATTAAATTAATTGAAGAAAATCGTGTACAAGCACATATTATTGAAAATGAAATTATCATATTTATCGTTACTTATTCTGTGTATATATTTTTATAAAAAAACATTTTATTTACCATATGTATAATACTGAAAAAAATATGTGCAATTAATTAAAAATGTATACATTAAGCACAAACTACATAACTTCAATTTGAGTAAAATAAATTTCAAATACGATTTGTGTTAATGGAAATTTAAATTGATTTATTGATTTGTTTAATACTATTAAATTTATATCATTAAAATATGTACGCACATTCTGTAAAAGAGAAATAAATAAAATGATAAATAGATATAGAAATTAAAAAAAAATATTTTTATTTGTTTTATGACAGAGAATACACTTCTTCTGCTGAATAAAATTAAGTATAAAAATTTTTAAACATACTGTGCCAATTTCTCAAAAATTGAAAAAAAAACTGGAAAACTATCAAAAAGTGGAAAAATTTACTTAACCGCTACTTTTTACAACTTTTTCCCTTTGTTATTATTAAATAATTTAATTATTATATACAGCAATGAAATATAATTGCAGGCTTGCATGATCATTAAAAATTATTTTATTTCTTATTATGACTTGGAATATCATTTCAAAAGAACAATTTCAATTACATCATGCAAATTTTCTTGAAATAATTAAATAACTGTTTGTTATTCGTAAAAAGGCACAAAAAGATAAAATTAATAAAATAACATTTATATATTTTCCTTATTAATCTATTTAATTCCCTGCTATAATGCTGGAATAGTATGATTCTGTTTTAAATTCATATAAATGGTAGTAATGAGTGGGAAACCTGGAAAGATTTCGGTAAATACTTTTTGATGTCAGATGTAAGGAATAAACTGAAATCTTATGGTAGCATTCCCTCAAGAAAATTTGTCCACTAGTACAAAATAGATAGTCTTAAAGAGAAAAAGAGTCCCATAACATCATCTCTTTTAGTGTTTCAAGGGATTATATTTAAGCTTTTTAAATGCAATTTTGGGGAAATATCATTTTATTAATTATTTATTTATAGACAAAATATTTGTTGCTTATTTCTTTCACTTGCAATCACGAGAAACTGTTCAGCATATAATATAATCACTTGAAAAGAAAACTTTAATATTTTTATTTTAAGGCTAGACATTTTTTCGCAATATTACTTTTTTAGAAATATATAAAATGCAAAAAATAATGCTGTATAATTCTTTTAAAATACAATTTGAATATATTTTCCAATTAACTAAGCAAATACATGAAGCAATTTTTAAGTGACCAAAATACAAAAATTTGATTTTTTGAGACAAATAGTCTTGTATGATTTTACATTTGATGCATATTCAGTTTTAATTTAATATCACAGGTTTATGTTTCGATTGTCTTTCCTACTAACATAAGTTTGTATATACAATTTCTATAAAGTAATTTTATGTGCAAATTTGTAAGTTTGTATGTTTTAATATGAAATATAAGTTTTGTTATAAAATTATTATAAATTCTGTAAGTTGTTGTTAAAGTACAAAAAAATAAAAAGTTTATGTTTATATTGACTTATATATAATTTCTTTTTTGAATAATGATTTAATTGGCTTTTTGTTTTGTATTCTTAAATATTTTTAAGAATGTCATAAAAAATTCTATTCATTAATAAAGTCGTTTATAGGAATAAAATTAAATTAGGAGTTTTTAAATACATATTTTTAAGATGTATTTTTGTATAAGAGTTATTTTTCCTATAGTTATAACGCATGGAGTATGCAAAATCTTTAATAAATTATTCCGAAAATCACATATTTAATTAAATAAATTACATTTACAAAAATACCTTTTTAATAGACACTTTGAAACTAAAATTAACGTAATCTTACTTCATGAGATCACAATTAAACTAAAATCAAGCATTTGTAAAATTTTTCTTTTGAAGTTTTAATTTGTTCTTAAATATATATAGCATAATGAGTAATTCAAAAGTCAATAAATAACTTTTAAAACAATAATTTATGAACAAATAAAGATAACACACAAAATGTGTTTTACCCTTTAAAGTAGAGATTAAGTGGAATTCTAATGACGAATCACAAAATAAATATTTAAATAGTTCTATGATTTTGATAAATATATTATGTCACACACGAGTTACATAATGATCAGAATGAGTTATTTATTTTTTTTTTTACTTTTTAACTCATCGATCCTTTTTTTGAAAACAAAACAAAATTTGCATGAATACAGTTTTGACTGTTATTATCTATTGAAGATGTTTTCTTTTTTATAATCTCTTGCTAATTTACTTAAACTGTTATCAGAAGCTGACAGTGCCAACTATTGGAACTCATTGATCTAAAACATTTGAAAGTTATTAATTTTTACAGAAATATTGTTTTCATTTTCTTCTGTTTGGTAAAATCTACACTTTTGTGTGCTTAATTGTTTCAGAATATTAATTTTTCTATTTTTGAATCGTACCTAGTTCATCATAATTTACAAAAAATGATTATTAATAAGTATCGAAAATATTTATTCCATGAAACATCTTTTGGTAAACTATGTAAAAAAACTAAGTCTTAAAGAAAAAAAATTCTGCTCATAAAACCCTCTTAAATATTTTTGACATTAAAAAATCTATCTTGAATTCAAATTAATATTATATTTATCACACTGTGTCCCTTCTAGTACATTGATTTAAGTTTTATGAGAGGAAAATATTTCTTTATTGAAAATCATGATTAATGAGTAAAAATTGGGTAGTTTTATTGATAATATTTAATGATTATAAAACATTGTATTTTTTCTATAAAACTGAAACTTCCAAATATAAACTAACTCAATAAAAATTTAATATTTTCGTCTATCATTAGCAATGTCCTTAAAAACTAAACGAAATAAAATCAAGATCTTTTAGTCAAATGCTGGTAATAATATAAATAAAAATTTTATATAAACAAAATTAATATATATATATATATATATATATATATATATATATATATATATATATATATATATATATATATATATATATATATATATATATATATATATATATATATATATATATATATATATATATATATATATATATTATATTTATATAATTTTTGAGATTAAATTTAATTTATTGGGAAAATATAATAATAATTTGATGCAAATCTCCGATATATAAAAATATTTTATACTTCTAATAGCGTGGGATATGAAAAAAATATTGATAATTTCTTATTCCTATCACAAATGCAGGTGATAGCTCAAACATTAAATCGAAGTTGCGTGAGGAAAAATTGCATACGCAGCAAATAGCATTCCTAAGTGGAATTGGTTTTATTTATGACTGTAAATCTTATGTAGCAAAATTGTTGAATTGAAAACTAAAATTTTGATTTTTCACACTTTCAACATGATATCTCTTTCGCTTGTCTTCCGCTGATTACCATGTATTGAAAAGTTTTGGAAAAGTAAGGAATTCGCAAGCATCGTAAAATTTAAGCAGGATGTCAAGATATTTTTGACAGCCAAAAATGTAGTGTTTGGAAGTAGAAAAAAATATTTTTCATCACTATAGTGATAAATTGAATTGATTTAAAAATATGATGAATTTAGATGTGCATGATTTTAGCATACCCTCAATCAAAGGGAATAATTCAGATTTTGAAACGAGGAAACGAAAAATATCTATCGAATGAATGTAATTCTTCCCAAAACATGTTACGTTTATGTGTATTGAAATAAATTCTAAAATATCATATATTTCTAAAATTTTGTTTGAATAGCTCTCTGCTATAAAAAAGTCAAAATAATGTTCTCCTAAAAGTATAAGTTAGGGATAGAATATCATTATAAATTAGTGCATAATCTAGAAGAATTAATTTCTCTTTTTATCTATGTAACCGCATATTGAAATAAAAGCTTTAAATTTGACTGAATATCAATTTATATTATTTAATATATAGCAGTACACCACAAAAATATTTTATTCAAAACACTGTAAAAATATACCAAATTCAACAGAAAGAAATGATAAGTACATTTGAAGCATATGAATTAAAAATTAAGAATTAAAACATAGCAATTAAAAATAAACAGCTGAAGTATATTATTATAATCCATGATTTTTTTGCATGTTGAACTCCTTTTCAAAAATTTTATATCCATTTCTTCCAATGCATACTTTAGCTGAAATATTTAGGAAAGTAAAGCAAAATATGGCGATGTATATTTAAAAATTTATAATATTATATCAAAGTTAATATATTTTATTCATGAATTTCTAATGCTACTAATTATTTAATTTTTCACTGTGCTTATTGAGATACATTTGTCTGACTGAAAGCTCTTCCTTCCGACTTCATTTATTTATTCAGAAATGCTTTCAATCAGATATATATGTATATATATATAATATTTCCGAAAATCATTATGATAACTCTATATCTTGATGAATTCTGGCATATATTTTTCAAATTCAAAAGATTTAAATGATGAAAAAATTTTTAAATTAAAATTTATAGTAAATCAAAAGTTTGAAATGTTTTGTAAGCATAAATTTAATACACATTGCTTATTGTGTAAGTTATACATTTTCGCTGCTTGAGATGATAAATTCTTTTTGTTACAAAAATTCATCTAAATAAATGAAAAAAACCATATTTGCTTATTGCAAAAAATGAATCTAAATTTTATAACCGAATATTCATTTAAAGTCATTCATCAACTTTAAAAAAGAATATTTTTCACAATATTACAAGCGAAATAGGTAAAAAAAAAGTTAAATTTTACACGTATATATTGTTAAAATATTTAGTTTAAAAGTATTTTTAAGCCTCATAATGCACTGGATTTTTCTTATTTATGCTTTATGAAGAAAACTATTAATAAATTACAATTACTCTATAATAAGCGCTTGGAATAATTAAGTAAGTGCGCATATGAATGGGATTTGAGAAATAACAGGATTTTGCCATTAAAAACTTGATTAAAAACATCATAATAGCAACGAGCTCATCATAAATGCTTTTAATCTTGCTTTTTTGATTTACATAAAAATTTGTGTTTCCTAATTAATACTATTATTCAAGTTATTATTTTAATTAAATTCCATGTCGTATTTTTACAGAACTAATTAAAAGTTACCCTGTGCATTAATAAATAATTAATGAACTAATATTAACATATTTTAAAAATTACGTTTAAATACACAAAGCAAGAATTTTTCTAACGAAAGTACTTAAAATACTTTCTACAATTTATTATTTTGCAGCGTTATTTCAAAAGAATTTTAGCATACGAACAAAATCAGAAATTCTATGTATTCTTTAAACTTTACATTATATTACTTTTTCTTCGAAATTTCTGCAAGAAGATAATTTATAAATTATTTTAAGGCAAACTTCGGATGTTGATCTCTATGCTTAAATATTCCTAAACAATTTTTAATTTGAAACATTTTAACTATAAGTTTGTCTTAAAACATTTTTCTTCTTGTACAGTAAATGCTAAACCATATAAATAAAAAAACATGTACTTTTTAATGTGTAAAACTATGTAATAATTTTAATCGCAGCAGAAAATTAGGAAAAATAATATTACGTTATCAATAAATTTGACTCCGTATAGTGAAATTTTTAATCTACAAGTAGTTCATTTCCCTTTGAAAATTTGTTTTTAATTTTAATTATGGTTGTTTTAAGACGTTATCAATTATGCCTTAATGGTATTAATGATAGTTTATAAGAAATTCATAGATTTTTGCTTTTTAATTCAAGTTTTATAATAAAATGTAACATCTAATACAAGCATATTTGCTTAACTTGATATTTTAATACATGAAATTACACTGATTCTAATGCATCCAAAATATTGTAAACAAATCAAATTAAATTATATATTTTGAACTAAACAACTAAAACTTGCTGTCATAAAATATCTAGAAAAACATTTAGAAGATAATTTCCTTGTGTAATATAATTGAACATTTTTGCCATTATAATGCATTTTCATTGTTATTCGAAGAATATAATAAAATGCGTTATATCCTTTAAAATGTTTACATTTTGTAATGTCTCAGACAACGTACATAAAGGCAAAAAAATATTGCATTATTCAGCATTCGAAGAGTAACCCAGAATATATGACATGCCCTATTTTATTCTGGAAAAACAGGAGTTTTAAAAGCTGACCTTACAATAATAACATGTCTTCAAACGTGTTTCCGCACTTAACTTAAATTTCCTCTTGGACTCGTTGTTGACTGTCTGAGAAACTTTTGACTCGTTGAATTCCGTTAGAGGTATCATAAAAATGCGGGCTGCAGAAAGTTAAGATCCCGTTAACATCCTTAACTTTGAACTGGAAGTTTCTCGGTTGGCATTTATATTTTAATATGAGTAGATATGTTTCCTATCTCTCTCTAGAAATTTTTTGTCAGAATGCGAACATGCCGGATGTTTACATCGGTTACTTTTATCACAGATATAAAAGCGTGTTTCTTAAAAATTCATTCGGATCTGCTCAGTGCACTAAAAATTGCTCATTTTTCATAAAAATTCCTTATGAATGTAGGAGACCAAATATTGTGTTTCAGTGCCACACCACTAAGCTTTTGAAAATATCTAATTAATATAAATCGTAATTTTTAAGATTTAAATATTTATTTACATGTGCTATTTATATGCAGATAACGATTTCTTTACTTTGTTGATTGAATACAGTATTATTTCTATTCATGCAATTTTGAAATTCAGTTTAGGTGTATATGCAATTCCTAAAAACACACAACCATATTAAATATTTTAATTATTTTTTTACATTACCAATATATTCTTTATTTTTAAAAAATTTATATTTATTTTTTTATTTAATAGGTTTTATACTTGGTTGTAACTTTTCCAAAGTTTTTTTTAAATCATGTGATTTTATTTAATTACAGTTTTTTTTTCAAAATTATAACTTGTTCATAATATTTTTAAATTACTATATTTCAATCAATGTAAACATACTTAAATTAACTAAGCAAGTTAAATGAAACGGATATCAAATTTAATTCTTTTCTGCTAGCATTCATAAATAAAAAATTTCCATTTATGATTTGTTTCTAAAAGTATTAATTTCTTTTTTTTATACCTTTACTTTACTTAAACTTTTAATTTGAATTCCTATGTGTTTAATAGAATTTCTAAAAAGAATTTTGCTTTTAATATATATTATAATTTCTCGTTGAAGAGAAAGAGCGACAAGTCATATTTGCAGTTAGAATGTACTGAGTTTGACTTTTATGCATGTAAAAACTATCATGTTGAAAGATCTTTTGTGCATAGGTCTTAAAATTCCATCAGTAGTATGAAATACAAAAACAGGTGTGGAGATATTAAACTCATGCAGCAAAACATTATGGGGTAATATTAATTTAGCAAAACAAAAAAGTATTCAAAAGAATTCATTCAATAATCAAAACTTTAGAAAAATTTAACTATATTTTACACACAATTAATTCTATGAAACATCTAGAGTAAAATGTTAATCAGAAACAATCCGTAATTTAAAAATTTGCTTAGGTTATTCTTTCTAATATGTATGCAGTTTGCTTATATGCATATGTAAGCAAATTTTGGGTGATTATAATTTATGTTAAGAATTTTAAAAGAGTTGCGATATTTGTTTATATTTATATAATAATTACAGATCACATATTTTTCATTTCTCTAATATATAGTGTATATATATACATATACACACACACACAGTTTCTTATGTATCATTGTTTTGGAAAAAGTCCGAGACTATTTTATGTCCCTCTTCTTATTGCCTTTTATCACTTTTACAGTTCATCGGGAGGTGATAAAAATCGTCCGTTATCTCTGTAAATCACAGCTTTTCTGTTCAAACAATCGATTCGAAAGAGCAATTTCACGAACGAGCTTCCCAACTGAAAATGGTAATTTTAAGTGCCACAGATCTTTTCTTTGTTTCCTTTCAGTTTCTCGTTCTATCATTCCTCTGAATACTATTCAATAACATGATTTTCTATTTCCAACTACTTTTATACTCTTGTGGTATTGTTCCTCAACTGACTAGGTATTTTAACTTAAAAAAACTTAAGACATTATGTCTGTTTCAGATAAAGGATCCAACTGCTAAAGGTTTCATTTTGTAACGTTTCTAAAGGTAGCACAGTTGAACATTGTAAAAAAAGAGAAACTCTTGCTATACATTTTCAAAATTAATGAATATACTTTCAGATATTTTCATATCAATCATTATTTGTCTTCGATTAATTTTTTTAACATTTTCAACTAAACGTTTATTCTTTTCAGATTATTCTTATATTTCTCTTAAAAAATTTTCTCTATATTTTAAATGTGTCATGAAACATTCATTGCACTTCATGCTAATATGGTCCATGTGATTCTAAATTAACGACTTGATTGGTTTAAGTCAAATAGTAATCTTAATGTTTTTCAAAAATTTGCCAATATTGAATGGTTACTGTATTATCCGATAGCTGAAATTAAAATCATTTAGATGTTTTAGGCAGTTTAAATACGAAAATTTGTTACAGTAATAAAATATTCTAAAATATAATATTAAATATTTACTCTTCATTTAAGAAAACTGAGTAATTTAGAAAAATAAGAATATCATTGTAAAGTTTCATAGTTCAAAGAAACTTTTTTTCAAAAAGTTGATTGGTGTTAAATAAAGTATTCGTAAATAAGCTTCATCATCTTTGCTTGAAATTGAATGATTTTACAATCTGTAAACTCTTGACAACCTAATGTCTGAATGATTTTAGTTGGTGAACAGAGTATTAATTGAGTCATGTGCTGTTAAGATTGGCATGTACTATTCACATATCAATCATGTTTTAACCTGCACTAAGGTACCATAGAAGCTTCGAAATACAAAAAATTGCATTTGTATTAACTTCACTTTTTTCCTTTTAAACATACATTAAAAATGAGAAAAACTGATGTCCGCTACAAGAACCATCATTAATGGAAGCAGAGACTTGAACATTATTCTGAATAAATGGATACAGATCACATATTGACTCCTCATATCAAGTACATTACATGGAAGATACTTGTGATTAAATATTTAATAAACTGTTTTACTGAAAATAATACAGCTCGAACTAAACTATGCAGAAAATTATTCTGCTCTAAGCATATTCATTGTTAAATTAATACGAAAATACATTGGCATTGAATGGAAATTATATTTCGAAAAAATTGATTTTGATTTTAAACTAATAGAACATGTTTGGGATATGCTTGAATGGTATTTTAAAGTGACACACGAGATGCTGAATATTGGGAGAATGAAATTCTTTAACATAAAGCCAAAACATTAACTAAAATCTTAAATAAAATCTCATTACAATCACTGAAAGTTTATTTTAGTTTTCTTATTTATTCATATAACATAAGTTTAATATGACAGTAAAACATCATATTAAACTTACAGCTTTCATTTCAGATATTTTTTCCTTTTGAGACTTTTTTTTTTATCTTTCTAAAAGAACTAATATTTCTATAAAAACGTACTACATATTATTTGGTATGACCTTTTAATATTAAAGGTCATACCAAATAAGATGTAATTATTTTTCATTTGGTGTGCATGTATGTTTCAAACGGTCTATATGATAAATGTTTGGCTTGCTGCCTTACGCAATATATTTCACTTGATATTTAATTTTCAAACTTATTTAGTTTGTTGTTTAATAAATATATCATTGTCCACACCACTTATCTTCTTAATTAACCATTAACAAATGTAAATAATAAATTTGCAAAAACTTATTATTTACATTCGTTAAGGGTTAATTAAGAAACATATTAGTCAAAACTCGAAATTGAAAAGATACGTTACAGATAAAAATAATAAGTTAAAGCTATGCTTCAGACAAATAATTATAAATACTTCTTAATATATAGATAAAGCCTTTTCAAAATATTAATACCTCATTTGTTTTATGAGTACTTTCATAAAATCAGTTGTGAGTGTATAATATGTATATATATGTATAGTTGTATAATATGTATAGTTGTGTGTATATATATATATATATATATATATATATATATATATATATATATATATATATATATATATATATATATATATATATATGCTATAATAACATAAGTCAAGCAGATAACAATAGCAGTAAATTATTTGAAAAACTGTGGAATATTTTGCTGAATAATTAATTAACTTATGATTTTTTTAATAATAACAAAATTATAATTCTAATTTTAAATAAGTTTTACAAAATTTTTAATATATGATCTTATTAAAATAACCTTATATTCAGTGTGAACAACATATAATTATAAATAAAAAAATTTATTTTGATAAAATAAACTTAATTTTTTCGAATAAAAAATTTCTTTAGCTCAAGAAATTTAGTTCGAGTAATCTTGAAATTTAAAACCTTGCATAAAAAGGACTAGGAAATATTTTTCAATAAAATTTTGACACGACTAAGAATTTATCTTCTGAAAAATGTAGTGATAACTGCAATTGTACTCTCTAGTCTCTGAAACATGAAGTCAAGGGGCTGAGAACGGAGAAACATGTCTGTAAACAATGCAAAAGAAAATTTTATTAAGGTGCCAAACGTTTGAATGGATGGATCGAGGAATGCAATATCCCATCGTGAGTCGTCTTTCTGGGAACGGTATCAAAATATCAACGGTCGGCATAAGCAGGGCACTTGAATCGGATCATACGCCAATGGAAGACTTCAAGGAGAAAGTTTGCGAGCTATCAGTTTCTAGAAAACAAGAAACTGTTATTTTTCAGTATATAATAAATTTAAGATAAGTTTGAAAGAACTGAATAAAATTAACGAGGCATATTTAAATTGAATTAAATTATATATTAATTCTGTATTCATGTATTCTGTGTTAACTTCTCACTGATTATATATTCACATACGCATTTTATTTTTCTAATCGCAAAAAATATATTTTCTGTCTTACAAATTTTACTACTATTCAAGATAACGGATACTATTACATATTAACTAATTTTCTTCTTTTTTTATTGTTGTTCCAAACCTAGGAGGATATTCAATCACATAACCTGTTGAATCAAAAGCAAGATATCTAACTGTTAATTTGCTTTCTTGATTAAAAATAGCAAAGGATAAATTCTGATTGGTTTCATCTAGTCTATATATATTTCTTCAAAGGTTTAAGGATCCGCATGTTTTGATTTTTCGTCTACATCGCGAAATATCATTAACAGCACTCATTTGTTACAAATAAAACAGATTAACATAAGAAAACTAAATCATAAAAGAATTATTTTACAAAAAATAACAACATTATTTTATGCACTTAAAATATTATATCCGCTTGTTGCAGTTATATTTCATTTAATAACAATCACCTAATTAGGTAAGATTTGGTATTGATGATATGCTACTTTTTATATCATATATATATGTGTGTGTGTGTGTGTGTCACCACAGTTGCGCGCGCAACTGTGGTGAAAACTTCCTGCTTCTACAATGGCTTAAAATGTAAAAATATTTGTCGTCTTAAATTAGAAAAAGTAAACAGCTGCAAGATTACTCGTAATTCATAGTTTTTGAGTGATAAGTTATTTACATTCACCATTTTGCATTTTTTTATTAAAAGTCCTATTTAAGAAAATATAATTTCAATGGCGTATATCAAACATATTTTTATATTAATAAAAATATAAATGAAAAATAAACATTGAATAAAATTAATCAAATATAATATTTATAGTAAAGTATTTAATAGATTCAATTGCCTAGATTTTTTAAAATTCATTCCCCTAAAGCATTCAGCATATTATTTTTAAAATATTTTCATGTATACTGCTTAGTTCCTGAAATTCCTACAGAATACCATTTCATTTTAAACTGAGAAGAAAATACAAAAAAAAACTATTACTCCATTTTCTCTCGTGAAGGAAGATTTATTTGAAATAGAGATCGAATAACATAATTTTATGCTTACTTGAAACGGAACAATACAATAAGTAAATCAATCTTAAAGTTTTAAGTAAAAATTAAGATATATATTTATATAAAATCGCGATACAAGTACAAAAACACTACTTTGCTTGAAACATACAAATTATATATCTCAAATCGTTACATGAAAATTTTTATATTTTTTCAATGTACTTCTTTGTCTATGCATTTTTACCTTGAATATATCTAAATATAATTTCTCACGCAAGAAAGAAATTAATATTTTTCATTCTTCTACAGTGTCTGTTTCAAATAAAAGCATGGAAACAAATGAAATATATATTTCATGAAACAATCCCATTAGGTAGTTTTCCTATGCCTGTTATTTTTTATTGTCTGGGAGTTTTTTATTTTTGAATACCGCTACTGATAATATATTGAAATTATTACCACTTTTAACTTCAACTTTGACTTTTAATAAAAAAATATCAAGTTATTTTGTAATGTGTGCTTAATTGATACCATTGTATTATTTATTAATTATATTTTCATTATGTTATAATGAAAGAAAGCTTAAAACTTGAAATAAAGCTATACAATGAAAATATAAATGAATTACCAAATTTATTAAATAAATGAAGAAAAACTTAAAAATATATTTAAGCTATTTTAAGTATTTTTTTTAAATTTCAGATTAATAAAAAATAAATTGTAACCTATAAGTCCTCCCAATAATAATTTATAATATAGAGAATAGTATTTTACACGCTTATTTAGAAGTTGAAAAAATAAATATTCAATAAAATATTGCATACATTTAAAAACATTTTAAGTAATTGATTTTTTATAAATTAATTAATACTTTTAATTTAAATTTGTTAATATTTAATTAATTGCTAAGACCCCACTGAAGTAATGTTAAAAATAGAAAATAAAGGCGGCATTACTAACATGACTCTCTTTGTATACAGGTGAGCTGCTTTACGTATTTAACCATATTTACAAACAACTGAAATAATGAACATCATGCATGTATTTTTATTGCTAAAAATAATTTCAAACTTAATCTTTTAAGACTAAAATTTAAATATAATATTTTTAAAATTCACAAAATTTTTTTACTGAAATTAAGCACTTTTATGTGAATTCATAGCAAACTTACTTTAAAAACTAATTTTGATACCTTGGTTTCAATTAAGAAATAATATAAGACATCCAATTTATAATGTAACAACTCTTAGATTAGTTTGGGTCCTGTGAAAATATTTCCAATAATGAATTAACTACAATGAGTTAGAGACTAACCGCATTAAAATTTGAAAGTATATTGTCGAATATTTTATTCAAGACTAGAATTTTCGAATAATTTGACTTGTTTAAATGTTTAATATTCGAAACCAATTTATCGAAATTCAAGTTTATATAATGGAATACCAAAGCCTTAGTTTTAATATATACATTGACATCCAATTTTCTTTCGGATAACGTAAACTGTAAAATAATTAATTTTTTATCGTAATGAGTATACAAACACTAATTTAGGTGAGATTAATGTGTAAATTTTAACACCAAAGTAAATCAAATTTCCAAACAGTTTTGAAGTTTATTTTTCAAAGGAAAATACACGCATTCAATTTTTAGACAGATTTGAACTGTAAAGCATAACTTATCTCTATGTAAATTTACTTAAAGTTGAACTTTTAAGTACAGTAGTATTTTTTAAGAAAATAATTTAACCCAGATAAGCCTACTGTCCTATATTTAGGACAGTAGAATATAGGACAGTAGGCTTATCTGGGTTAAGATGTATAGATGCCAATATTCTTTCACATATTAACTATTATCTATAAGAAAGCGTCTAGAAAAATTAAAATCATTATAAAATCACTCTAATAAGCGCGATACCAAAGTTATCTTATTATACGGCTATTTCATTCATTCATTGTCGTGTGCCAGCAAGGCTGGCAACATGGGGTGCGCTGCTCCACTTTTCCAACTGAACCATATTTTGGTGTGGAGTCCGACTTCCTCAGTACACACATACCATAGGGACCCGTTTATAGGGTAGGCAGACATTCACACCTCATTCATACAAGGAAAGGATAAAGACAGGATAGATAGAGAGAGAAAAAGTACATCCATGCCCGAACCGGGATTCGAACCCAGGACCTCCTTATCCGTAGTCAGGCCTCTAGATAAGTTGGTCGGCATTATACGGCTATTATCCGGATAATATAGTTCATATTATTAAATGTTCATTATATTTAAAAGAAACTTTTTTATACATTTTTATGCAGTTTACCTACAAATATTGTAAAATATTTCCTTGTCTTAATAATTTCGTGTAATGGCCTTTAATCATTGATTCTGTACAAGTATTGACTTTTTTAAAGAAAATTTGAATCTTACAACTTGCAATAGATTGATATATTATTTTTACATATTTTCGTATATATGATTATTTATAAAATGAGATATTGAAGAACCAAAACATATATAAAATGATAAAGATATTTCAAATTCAACAAAAATGAGATTTATGAGTTCATGAAAGTAATTTTTTTCTAACACGCTTGTGATTTTATATGTTTTGTGATTTGTTAATTTTATAGAATTCCTATCATATATCAGTCATGACTGAAAGCAAAGTTTTATTTATTGAAGATCTATCACCATAATATATTTTTCTTATAGAATAGAATGCATTTATCTGGTCGATTATGATAAATCTTAACTTAAATATTTTCTTACTTTTGTGAAAATACTTAGCAAATAAACACAAATATATGTGTTTCAATTTAGAGATATAAATTTTAGATCATTATATATATATATATATATATATATATATATATATATATATATATATATATATATATATATATATATATATATATATATTCTATAATGGATTTATAGAGTATGAACTTTAGAGCAAATATTTTTATCCCTCCAGTGTTAAATTTTACTTGAGTAAGTTGTTTTATAACATCTAAAATGTCATTAATATTTTTTTAAGTAAGAGTTTTGTATTTTCAAGATAAAAATAAAAGAAAGTATAACATATCATTTGAGTTCCTGAAACATCTTCGGTAATGGGGTGCATCCAAGTTGCTTAAATATTTTATATATAAATGAACTGTCTTTGAGTTTGAAACATTTTAGAGATTATTGATATATCTGAGAAATTTAAAAAAGTCTGTATCTTTCAACAATTACAAAGTTTTTCCTTTATTTACTTTCAACAAAAACATGAAAACATTAAGGGTCAGAGATGCCATTTTCTCTCACAAAATAAGTTAAATATTTTCTACTTTCCCAGTAAAGTAAAGGAAATTTTTGTGCTTTTTTAACCACGTAATAGATAACTAAATATAATAATAAAACCTTACGCTTCTACTCTCTTCTAGGCCAACCAAGTGTAAAAGTTATCCATTTATAAAACAGGCTTAGAAAACAAAACTTTTAAGAAGTAGAAAAAAAGACTTAGTTTAAGGACGAAAAATATGTCTACTAAAAAACTATTCATGTGAAAGCTGACATTTCACGGTTTTCTTTATACTGAAGGTTATAGTAGGCTAAGATGAGCTGTTAGTGTTAAAGGTTAAAAACAATAGCTTTATTCTAGATAAATCGTCCGTATGGAAAAGAGAGATATTCTTCAAATACATAAAATTTGAACCAAAAAGTGATTTTCGTTGGAATGGAACATAAATTGTTTTTTTCAAAAGCCTGGTAAACCATAAATTTTTAGTTCAGACAGTACGTTTAATTGAATGAATATATTCGGTTTTTTGCTTACGTTGCTTCAAAGGATATAGATAACTGTTTTTCTTCCTCTTATTTCTGGAAAATATTTAAATATATTTTTCATTCAGATATTTAATAGTTTAGCATTTAATGCCATTATCTATTACAGTTTACTTGTGAAATATAACAAAACGCAAATATTAAATATACCCAAAAAAAGAAGTGTGAAAAAATTTCCTTATAAAGTGCTTTAACAATTTTGAAGCAAAATATTATACTTTAATTTTTATAAAGCCCAACAAACTTACATAAGATCCTTACATTGCTCATAATCAAGCTGTATTCATTTGTTTTTGAATAAATATTTTTTCATTTTTTTTTTGCTATTAAAATATACTAAATATTTATGACTTATTATTTTGATTTCTTTTGATGCATAAATCGTCAATTTTTTAATAAAAGTTTTAAGTAAATTGCTCAAAACTACAATTTAATTCACAACTTTGGGAAGAATTCTTAAATGACTAAAACATCACGAAATTTATTTGCAAGATTTTCATTTTTGAGAAACCCTATAAAAGTAAAGAATTTTTTTTCGTGAAAGGAATTTCATTAAATATATTTTAACAGTTATGTATATATATATATATACGATAGATAGATAGATAGATAGATAGATAGATAGATAGATAGATAGATAGATAGATAGATAGATAGATAGATAGATAGATAGATAGATAGATAGATAGATAGATATAGATATATATAGATATAGATATACGAGGTTTGTCCGGAAAATACGTATAAAAGTCGAATAATAACTTTATTTTACAGTTTGCAGTCACCACCAGGTGGCACTACTGTTGCAACCAATCCCATCAACGCTCAGTTCGAGTCAGACTGCTCTGCGTGTAAATAGGATTGTGCGGCTGCTTGTTGAAAGTTACCCTTTTTCACCTGCCGTCGGCATAACGTTCTCTCTGATTGAGGTACGCGCATCAACATCAAGTATCTTGCAAAGCTTGGCAAGAATGGCCAAAAGGGCGCAGGTGGATCCTTCATCGCGATAATGCGCCTGCTCACACGACGCTCGTTGTTCGTGAGTTTTTGGCCCGAAGCTCAATAACCATGACAGAGCAACCGCATTATTTGTCCGATTTAGCCCCTTGTGACTTCTTCTTGTTCCCGAAATGCATAGTGCTTCGGGGGCGGCACTAGGGAGATGTGGAAATCATCAAGGCAGAAACGACACGGCAACTGAACAGAATCACATATGAAGACTTTCAGCAATGTTATCAACAGTGGAAACGGTGTTGGCAGAAGTGTATCTCGTCTCAGGGTGAGTACTTTAAAGGAGACCATATTGTAATACCTGAATAATAGTAAAATAAAGTTATTTTTCAACTTTTATGCGTATTTTCTGGACAAACTTCGCATAATAAGTAGCTTCCTTTTACATTAACAACAACAAACTGCATGCGTTATATTCGCTGTTATTTAAGTAGCATACTCAGAGAAGTAAATTCACTGAATAAACCAATACAATGATTACAGTTAATAAATATGAATAATTTATTTTCATTTTAATGTATGAGATGTAAATAATTTAATAGATTGACAAACTTAGCTGAATTGTTTTATATAAAAGGTATCTAAATATCTTTCATTGTGAAGATTTATTTATTCCCTCCGGGCAACGGTAAAATTCTTCAATGAATAATATTTCAAATTAATATTTAATCAAATATTTTGTAAAGTAATTTTAAATCTGCAAAGGGAGTTATTTTTTAAGGAAGCAATAAATAATATTTATATTTAAGGAAAAATAATAATGTTCATATAAAATTCTAAAGGAATTAGAATTAATAAATTTTCTTTAGTCATTTCCAAACAAGATATGCGAAATGATATTGATTTTTAATCATGCATACAGTTAAAAAATATTTATTCAAAGATGAAAATTAATATAAAACACATAGAAATGTATAGTTGTAGTATTTAATCAATTTGTATTATTTCAATCAATCTATCGGGTTGTTCGGAAAGTAATTTCGTTTTTCATGAAAATGGAAAAGGTGCAGCAAATAAATATTGTATTGCATGCACATTGTTCATTCTAGTCCAATAGCTTTTACCATCTTTCTGGTAGTAGCATGATTCCACAGTCATGAAGTTGTTGGTTTTTACTAGCAAAAAGGTGATCCATGTAGGAAAAACGAAATTACTTTCCGAACAACACAAATAGAACTCGTAGGTATGAATCATTCTTAATATTGCAATTAGGTAAGAGATTTTCTGATGTATCGTATCATTAAAAGTCTAAAAAAATGTAATGATTAATTTTATTGTGGTCAATACCATATACTGATATGACAAAATCGGCAGGTTAAATAAAAATAAGGAATTAATATCTTCTTTCTCCAAGATTAAATTTTTAGGAACTAATTAAATTCCATAAAAATTAGATCATTATAATTAACTTAGTATTGTTATAAAACAATTATTATGTCATTTTCATTACATTATTGATGTAAACGAACTGAGATTACCAGTAAACGCAACTGTTTCAAGAGAACTTCAGTCATAATTAAATTTCTTTCTATTCTTATAGCCTAGCTTTGTGTTTTAATCTTGAATCAAATTCCACAAACTGGTATATTGCAAATTTTTTTGTGGGTAAAGCTCAATTCTAAATGTAACTCCAATTGAAACTGTTCAAAAATGTGCATGCAATAAAGACTACAAACTACTTTTATTCGATCTGTCTCCTTTGTTCGGATGAAGAGTACTGACTGCATAAAGTAGATTTCAATTATTTCACAGAGTGCTTATCCAAGTGTGAAAGAGAGGCTCCATTTTGATTTCCAAAAATAATGCAAATGGGAGGTAAGCATTTAACACTCGCTTTCATTGAAGTCGTAAATAGGAGGAGAAGAAATTCTGTCGAGAGACTTGAGATGATCCGCTACACTTAACCGGAAGAAATCTGGTGAGGGACATCCCTGAAGTGGTTACATTCGGAAGCTGATTTGGAACTTCCACTTATATCCTTAAGCGTACTTTATATCCTTGATTAGACTCACTTAAAAAGGCACATTTATCACTGAAGAGAACAAATTCTGCAAACAAGAGATTTATTAACTATTTTGAGTTAATGCATTAGTTTGACGTAAATTTAAACTAGATGAGCATGTATTGATTTACATATTAAAAATATAATTTTTATAAGCTCACATCAAATATATTGTCAACTTAAGTATGAATGAAGAAAATCTGCCATTATAGAAAGTAAATATATCAAATATTCACTATTTTGAAATATCATTTTCTTTAATACATATTAGATAGAGTTTTAATATTAAAAACTCTACTCGAATTTAGGAAAATTTTAGATATAAATTGAAATTATTTGTAATAAATTTGTTTTTTGGAAAAGTAAGATTGATAGCTTTGAAAATGCTAAATAAACGAATTATTAAATATTATGTTTAAATTATGTCCCAATATCTAATTTCCATTCTGATAACATTTTTCATCAACAACTGATTTGACATGACTTCATTTAATCCAGATAATTTTCCAATAATAATGTGATTTTTATAATGGAAGATATATGATGTGTTTATTAAAAAATGAAAGTTATTTATACTAAAATACTGAAAAATATTAAAATTTACACAACTGTAGTAAATAAATAATTTAAAAGTGATCTACTGTTGATATTAAATTTTTCTTTTATTAAGATATTTCTTCATAAGTAATTTTTGAATTACATTTTCTTTTCTTTGTTCAAATATAAAAATCGCTTGGAAATTATACAATTCAGCATAAAAAGCTTAGTAATAAGGTATCAGTTTAACAAAAAATAAGTTTTTAATACTTTGTTTATAAAATTTCATATCTGAAAATAATAACTTTTACATTAATTTGCGATTAATTTTGAGTTAATTTAAAACTTGCTAAATTCTTTCCATTCTTTATATAGTTTCTTTTCACAATTTCATAATTCATTTTATATAAATTGAATATATTGGAATAAGAGCAACGATATGAGAATTAAATATTTTTGCACAAAGTCAACCAGATTCTACATATTTTATTTTGTCATACTTTTTGTCGTTTCAGCAAGTATTAAGTTAAATAAAAATTAACACTTTCTGACCTAAATAAATGTTGTAGTCAAGTACTTATATTTATCTTTAAATTAATAAAAATATGGACTGTATTACTTAAATAATGAGGCAAATTATGGTTACCGATTATAATTGAATTTATAATTTATTCATTTTTATGAGTTTCAATTGAAAAAATAGCCAAAAATGTCAAATTAGATCTTTATAATTACTATTGTTTTATACTGAATTAAAGATGTATTTGGTTATATATTACTTATATTTATTTTCTGAGTTCATTACATTATCTTCATTTTAATTTAATAAATGGAAAAGAAAAATTCACTTTTAAGAAGAAAGTTATATAAAAAATGATTTGGGACTGGATAAATTTTATTCAGCTGAGAGTACATGAGAAAGAAAATGAAAATTGCATCTCATAATTCCATTTTTAAAAGAAAAGTATAATTTTTCTTTCCTTAATTACAAACGCTTTAGCATCAAACTTACAAACTTGAGCAAGCAAAATGAATAGGGGCAATTTTTAATAATCATTTAAAAACAAATTCTTTCAATATCTTTGTCACAAGAGTTTTCTAGGTTCTCTCTTCAACTATCATTTCGCATGAATTCTTTTGATTTGAAAGAACTTTCTGTGGGGGTGGGGGTCGGATGAGGGATTCGAAATTATGCTACAATCTCCCTTATCGTTTCCTAGCCAAGAATCCGCAATATATGGCATAACTAGAAAATTCAGTAACAAGGAAACTTCATAGAGGCATGGACCACTTCAGAAAAGCTTAAGTACCCACAGTTCTTCCTCCTTTTATGCAACGAGAGTTAATAATAACCTTTCCTTTCTTGGACCGGAAAACATACGAAAAGGCAAAGAAGAAATATGCTCTCGAACCTGTGCGAAAAATAAGTTAGGAAGGGCAATTTCGCATCTAGATTATCTTTCGTGAAGTTATTAGGATTGACTGAAAGTTCTCAGGTACCGCCGACTTTTTAGGCTCTAGTGAGCTGAGTCAAATATTAAGAAAAACGATAGCAGGAACTAATAAGTCTGAATAAAAAAGTATTTTTTAAGTCATAATTCCAAAGAACAAAGTGAGTAAAATGAATAATCATCAACTTTCAAAGAAAACGTATTGCTCAGATATACTTCTAATGGAATCTAATTATATTAAATTAAAAATAATTTCATGTTATAAAATTATAAAATAATTTCATGATTAATTATGACTAATGTAAACAGAGAGTTTTTGTTTGCCACTTTTTGCCCACGAAGGCTAATTACATCGAAATTCATAGATTAAAGTGCTTTCCAAACCACTACAAGTATTCTTACCCGATTGGGATTCGCCCCTGCAAACTGTTGAATTGAACTCTAACCATTTAGCTGCTTTATCGATTGTCAGTGATGTAAAAAAGTTGGGAGCTAATGGCAATGAATTTCTGTAATTCAGACAAACTGAAAATGATTTTATGCAGTAAACATTTTATAAGAGAATAAGTTCAGACTAAGTGTTCGTAAAATTATAAAAAAGGTATGCTATGTAAAAACCGGAACTTAGTATAAAATGTGTTTGAATGCCACAATTTCTCAGTGAACGACTTCATATTCCTTTTAAGATAATTTATGGTCACACGCCATTTTCATTGCACTTGCAAGTATTTAATTAATAACCGCAGGAAGACTTTATAAAATACGATACTATTTTCAAGAATGTTTTTAGTAAAACAAATTTACTACACATAATTTGACTAATACAAACACTCTATAAATAATAATTATGTTACAATATATACATATTATTACTATAACAGTAATTATATATTCCATATTCTAATTACTAAGGAAAAGGAGAAATTTTGAAAGCTATTAAGAAGAATTTTATGTTCTCTCTTCCCACGGAGCTGAAAAGGAACACAGGTATCATCAGGTATGTATATGTATATATACTACATTTTTATAAAATTAATAATCAAATATTAGATGGAGAATAATAATCAAATGTGGTCAATGTGGTCAACACCCCCTGGTGCAGCTGGCCATGCTGGTACTTCGTTCCATTTTCCTTTATTCTATTTTCTTTGAAATTTTACAATATTTATTGAACATTTTTTCAACTGTTTACTATATTTCATATTTTCAATGTATTGTTCTCCATTTAGTATTTGATTATTATTCTCAATTTGATTTTTGACTGATTTTATAAATACATTATTTTTCTCCATTCGGTATTTTCAATGTATTATTCTTCATCTAGTATTTGATTATTATTCTCAATTTGATTTTTGACTGATTTTATAAATACATTATTTTTCTCCATTCGGTATTTTCAATGTATTATTCTCCATCTAGTATTTGATTATTATTCTCCATCTAATATTTAATTTTATAAATTTGGTTTTTGAGACTATCTTTATAAATATATTATTATTCTCCATTTGGTATTTTAAATGTATTATAAAAATTTACTATTAATTATATTTTAGTAATTCTATTTTGGCTGCTTTTGCGCTGAATGTATTGCTAAACATAAGTGTTTTATCTATTCTCGTACTTTTCAATTTTATATCTATTCTTGTATCTTTCAATTTTCGCTTATGATACTTCTTATATTGCTTTATATATATATATATATATATATATATATATATATATATATATATATATATATATATATATATATATATATATATATATATATATATATATATATATATATATATATATATATATATATATATATATATATATATATATATAATTAAGTACCTTGAATAGATAATATGGATATAAGAAGGCAAATAAATATAGATTTCTGTTTCATCTCTTTATTTCTTTTCATCTCTTTTAAGGGTTATACAATTTTTCTATTTAAATTTACTGATTTAACTTTAAAAAACATGAAGCATTTAAACTAGCTTCATTCTGGTATTATTACTGAAAAAAATTAAGCTGTTTTTGGAAACACTTAATTATATATTTACTTCAATTTCTTATACTAATTTATATTCATAACAAGTGGTAATACCTAGCGGTATTTTTAAGTATTTATTATAAATATTTTGTTTTAAAAATATATGATTGGTTGGTGTAAAAGATCAGAAGATGTATAGAACAATATTTTTCAGTTTTTATATACATATCATAAATAGCCCATATGCTTAACTATAACATACTTTATACTTAATGGGCATCAATCATAAAAATTATCTAGTAAATCAAAGAATAGAATTAAATTTTAAGAAATAGAATTTTTTTTTTATTTATAGCTAACTGCTTCAAGTCTTGAAGAAATGCCTTATTTTTATTATTAAAAATTTTTTAAATACTATTATTAAAATTTAATGAAAAGTACTTTAATGAATACATATAGATATTTTTATTGTATTGTACACTTCAAATAATTGGAAATATATTTTTGAGAATTTAATGAAAAACTATAATTTTATTTTTAAAATATTTTCCCCGTCAAATTTTAACTATACAGAAAGTTACGAAACAGAACAACTTTAAGAAGTAATATATAAGTCTGATCTGGGAATTATTATACGTAGAACAAATTATAAAAGATGAAAAGATGTCCTAAGGAATGCTTTAAACTTTTTGTATAAATGCAGAAGGGGCATCATAATTTCAATGCAAAATTAGCTTTTACATTCTATTGAAATTAAAAAAACCGATAAAATATTTTATTTAAATTTCATAAAGTATGTTTTTTCTATCATGAAATTTGAGTAACTGTAAATATGTATTATTTTCTGAATGCATATAATAAAATTTAGTTACATTTTTTTGTTAACCTTATATAAAAGAATTTTTTTCTTTACAAATTAAATTCGTCTTTTTAACAAATTTTTGTCACAAATTAAATTTATTTGAATCATACAAAATCATCTGTTTTTCAACTATCTACTTAATTATGAAAATTAATATATTTAAATTGTGAAAAATGAAACATGAGAGTAAAAATTGTATAAAAAAATTCCAAGCATGATTTTATATATTAAAAAAACGTGTGCTTGTTGCTTTCCTTGGAAATTGTTTAGATAATATTATTTTATAATTCGAAAAAGGAATTCACACACTATGGTTGTCAGTCGAGAAAAAACAATAAAATATTTCAATAAAGGATTTTATTATCCAGCTGATTTAGATTACTATATCTGTGAATTGAGAGTTTAAGCTTTTTCAGTCATGTAAAATTTTATGATTTGTATGTAAGTACCGAGTAAAGTTTTTGGTATAATTTTATACTATAGTTATTAATAAATA
Source organism: Latrodectus hesperus (assembly GCA_037975125.1). NCBI lineage: Eukaryota > Metazoa > Arthropoda > Arachnida > Araneae > Theridiidae > Latrodectus > Latrodectus hesperus. The sequence goes on along the minus strand of CM075859.1, from coordinate 51,492,592 downwards.
TAATTAATGAATGAGTCCTTATTTTCCTTATAAAAAGTTTAATTAAACAAGTTAGAAAAAAAACAAAGAAAAAATTTTCGTTTCAGTCATTTATGCTACTTTAAATTTAATATTTGAAAATATTTAAACTAGATTAAATGTATCATTATTGAGTTTGTATTGGCTGAAACACTATTTCTTGTGTTTGGATTATCTTGAATATTACTAATATGATTTCTGCTTTATATTCTAAATATGGAGAAACAAGTTAGTACGTAAATGTAATCGGTAAAAAAACTGATTAAAATCAATAAGCTAATATCTGTTTTAATGAATCTCCAATAGCAGATTATCTTCAGTTCTTTAGTTATTGTTTAAGTCTTATAGAATAGAAAAGATATTCTCTATTTAGTATGCATAGTCTCTTAAATTTAGATTCTTCATTATTTAGAATCAAACAACGTATATAAAACGTAAGAATTTTGAAGAATGTAACTTGTATTTTTGGAATTATAGCATCGATTAGCAATAACAGGAAGGGATCCAGTATTAAACATCTGCATGATGCCTTAATCAATTCCTGGTAATTTTTCCAGTTTGTGTAATAATAAACAATAAGGTCAATATTAAATAATGAAAAAGAAAGTGATATACTACTATTAATAGGAAGTTCATAAATTTACGTAACACTATTTTCACCATAAAAGCTTTTAAATGAATAATGTCGTTGATGTGTGGTGACATTGCGAACATAAAATATAGAATATCATCTCCCATATCAATATTTTTTATGTTAACTGTCAGTTGACCAAACTTTTCAAGACAACAAGTGACAAATCATTAGTAAATGTTTTAAAAAAATTCTGTATAACTTAAGGCTTTAGCAAAAATCTACAATATTGGAACGCTTACCATACCTTACTATACATATAAGTCATTCATAAAATTTTTAAGGCAATTCGCCGTTCTATGCTTTTTATTATCGTTGTTTCCCGCAAGTATGCCAAGATATCGGTTATATTTAGTTATACATTTAAAATTAAGTGTATGCATATTTAAAATGAAAAGAAATGATAATGTTAAGGTAAGTAAGAAATAATGATATAAGGAAAACTTAAAAATTGTACTGACAAACACTTTTCCTGTATTATCTAAAAATACAAAATGATTAACAATATATATATTCCTATAATCCATACATTATCAAAAATACCAATTTTGCTGTTTTTACCGAGAAATTTTTGAAGAATATGTATTTTGTATAAAATGGAAACAAATTCGCTCTTTCAAATAATGCTTCATAAATTATAAGACGTATCTAAAGATAATTTCTTCATATTAAGTTAACCGAATTTTTACTTTACTAAATATTTAATAATGGAAATACCAGTATTGAACTTTTATACTTCTAAGGTAAAAAAAACTAATAGGTATGCAGCTGTTTGTTACATTTTTTTTATTTTTTGCCACTTATTTCACTCTGTTAGCTTGAAAAAAACAGGCTTTGTAATATTTTCATAGAATCTTTTAATAAATTGACAGGTTTAAGAAAAATCCTTTAGTCAATTAAGAAAAATCCCCTAGACTTTGGAACAACATTCATTTTTTGCAACCAACATCAGAAATGTCTTGTTTTTAATACTGCAAATTATCAATAGATATTTGTGAAATAATCTGACACAGACATGTTTGTGTCAGCATGCATATGTTTGGAATTTGTGTTTATTTATACATGGAAACAATTCATAACGTTAACTTTAGTTTTATCAGGATTTCGAAATAGAACTAAAAATTAAATTATTTTTGTCATTTAAAACTGATAATCAAGTCATAAAGAACTTTTTCCATCAGTTAATTATTTTTACCTGTTATTTATGTCAATATTATTATGTTGTAGAAGCTGCATCACATGTGAGCGTAATTAATTCAAATATGCATATGTTTAATTTCTTTTTTTCCCTTATGAAACTTTCATGAGCAATGAGTAATGAACATTTCTTCTTCTAATTTGGATCCTTTCTTCGGTTTTATGTCCAACACAGTTCCTTTCTCTATGTTCATTTTATCTGTTGTTCCACAATCACTCTATTGACTTGCAGAATGATGCTTCGAAATAACCAACCGCAAAACAACGCTTATATTTAATGCCCTCTAACGCGTCATAAAAGCTTTTCGGCATTCCTATGTGATTCCAAATTGTTGTTGTTACACCTGCATGCCTCCTGATACCTAGCCCTAAGTTGGACTCTACCAGTTAGATAGAAGTATCCGGATGGAATCTTCGTGATTTTGAAACAAGGATCAAGCAGGAGACACCCAGTACTCTGCCTGTCCCCCAGAGGTATCATTTAACTTGGAGGACACTACGATCACACCCAGTTTTAACATGACCCCACCGCCATTAGCTAACACTATGGATCTTCGGTTTAGGCTAGATTCGCGCTCAGTACCTTCCGATAATGAGAACAATGCATTAACCAACCAGGCCACTACTGCCTCGATTTCAAATTGTTTATGTGACTTGTATGTCCTACCACTCCTTAATTTTTGTCACACATCATGGCTAAGACACATTGCATAATACTATTACTACCCTACGCAATCCATGTTATAAATAACTTAGCGAAGAATGTAAATGTGAAAGAATGTGAATGTGTTTATGTAAATAAAATATAAGGAATTAACTTCAAGGTGGACAACAATTATCTTATTATTAACATGTAACTGTTAAAGTCTAAAAACCATTAATAATCACTCCATTAGTTAATGAGCGAGAAACATTCATGTCATATTCAAAATTCTCTCTCTTTTAGTGGATATAAATATATTTTACAAAGTAATAATTGCTTTATAATTTATCTTGCCAAAACGTCATGAAAGAGAATCTAACTTTTCTTAAAATAATTATTATTTAAAAAGAATCAAAATCAAGTGAAAAATTGTTTTTTAATTGTACTTCATAAAACCAAAAGGAAAAAATCATATATTACGTATTTAAAATTATTAGTCATAATAAGTAATATTTATCATCTGTTAAATATATGTTTATTTCATATACACTTCATTTATAACACTTTTATGTAAACTAAAGCAGCATTTAGTTTAAATTTATTATTTGAGCTAGCTATAGCAGTGAATTATTTTGCATAAAATGTCAAACTTATCTTATTATTCTTACTCTACAGCAAAATTTACTGTTGTGTGCTTTTAAGATTAAGACTCAAATTTCTGCCTTATAAAAATAAAACGATGATCAAGTGATCTACTCAGTTAAGATTAAAGCATTTATCACTAAAAATGTTATGACATTTGTTCGCAATAACTAGAAATATGCTTTGTTTCCTCTCACTGCAATTCTTGGTTTTTGCTTTTAATGACATAATTTGTCAGAGTAGCTTATGTTAATGTGACACTCTTTCTTGAAAGATAAATGTTCACTAAGTTAGATTGTCTGACACAAAATGTGACAAATAGGATGTTAGAACACCTATCACAGTAAATACTTTAAGAAACATAATACGGAAAACATAGCGAATTAAATAAAAGTAAGATAATAAGTTCAGAGTGCGCAGAAATGTGTGCTAATGTGTAAAGAGATTTAACGATAAAATTTTGCATAAAGAGGATATTTAACTTGGTTTGTTTTAACTCTAAACTATATATCAACTTTATTTCCTTTACTTTCTTGAATATAAACGCAAAGCGTAGTTCATTTAGGTAATTAATTATTATAATTATAACACGTTTGGATACATATATTTATGAAATCTGGTAATAATAAGTAAAATAATCATTTCAGTTATTTAAATTATAAAGTTGTTGATTTCAATATTTATAAAACGGAAATATAACCTGCCAAGATCATTTCTTAAAATTAGTAATATATAAATCAAATCAAAAATTAAAAATATTTAAATCTTGATAAAATAATAAAATGATCACTTATAATGATGGAATTAAATGATATTCAACAAAATGTTTAAAAAAACCAATTTTATTATCTAAAAAATGAGAAAAATAAGTTATTTGATTTCAGAAAATCAAATAAAAATTGTCGTTTGAAGAAGGAAACATGCTCTCTAGGGAAATTTCCTACACTTCATTTAATGAAATAATAAAAGTATAGAAATAATAAAAGTATAGAAATATAATAAAAGTATAGAAATAAAACTGGATAATATAATTCAAATTGGTTGCCTTGCATTCATGGGCATATTTAAATATTTTTAAAACTTAATACTTATTTTAGCAAAACCATAGGTATCACATTATGCTGAGCAATAATAATAAAATATTATTTGGTCTTCATTATATTTCATATTGTATTGGGAAATATCGCAAAATATAAGAATGCAACGTCTGTGGTTAAAGATTTTTTTGACTAATTTAGCATCTGTATTAATCTTTAAAAAATATTCCCAGGACACCACAGATTTGAATTTAAATTCCCGTCATTTATCTCAGTCTATACTAAATGCAGAAAACTGTCCGTGTGTTGAAAGTGATGGCTGTCACTAAGAAGTGTGGAGCGAATAGAATGACCGAGCTACTTTGGATACCAAGTTCTTCGTCGGTGGAGAAACGCAATGTATAGCCATTGTACAGATTCAGAAACTGAATGCATCAGTCTTACAGTACAGTGTGGCGTGTTTCTCTCGACAGGACCTATAATGGAACCTAGTTTATGTAATGAGGCCTTCTAGCTATAGTCACAAGGTTCTTGTGCGACTACCAATGTTTAATCCCACCTGCAGAATTTCTCACAAAAGGCAGCACTCCTGCGGTTGGAGCAGACTGAATGTTAGGACACCTGCGTGTTTGAACTTGTGTGACTGCTAATTTCCGGGAGTCACGCATCAGCTTAGATTGTAGTATTTGTTCTAAGTGAGATAACGTTGCTTAATGCTCGGTGATAAGTGGTATTTTAGCAGTAAATATTCTTTTCGTCAGCTTTCCAACATAACGTTTGTGACATGTGTGTGTGAGAGCTGCTATACTTAATAAATTACCATTTGTAGCTTCTGAATTGACATCTTCATTCTGGCTCAATTGTTTTGAATTTGTAATTCCATTTTATTTGTACTTTGAATATTCTAATTGTTCTGAATAAGAGGCTATTATTAATTTACGTCTGATAGTTTATAACAATGAAATATTTAACTGTGCTCTTTATGGAATTTTAGAACATAAAATACAAATAAATCCTCTGAAGTGTTAAGAAAATGACCTAATTTAATTAATTAATTAGTAAATACAACAAATTATCATGGTAAAATGCTATTTGGATAAATTTATAGTTCATAACAGTTTTCATACTGCTTGGAGCTAAATTTATGAATTATTCTTAACATTGAATTATTTAATTTTAGATTTCTAGGTAGAATTATATTTATAAACTTGCGGCATTATTGATTTTTTGCTCATAAACTCTATAAAATATAAATTAATAAAAATTAAGTAATAATAGCACGTAAGAACTACAAACTTAAACTTTTACATTTACTCTGTTAGAAGTGATAAATATTTTTTCTAATTAATTTTTCTTTTAATTTTGAGTTACATGAAAGTAATGAGAAATGAAAGAAGACAATTAAAATTCCTTTTGTGTTTATAAAATAAAATTCGTATACATACCAATTCAATTTTAAAATTATGTAAATAAATGTAATTTCAACACATTATTACACATTCAGTGCATTCATAATGCCTTTCCAAATAATTAATACCAATAAATAAATAATTCTTAAAAAATATAGTTGGTGAACAATGCCAGTAAAAATTAAATTTTTTAGGTGCATTAGTTTTAATGAACAAATATTTAAAATATACACCACATGACAAAAATTTTAATCTTAAAAAAGAGATGCGAATAATTTTCCTTCAGAAAATGATTTGAAAATACTAAAACAACTTCAAATTATACTTTTTTATTATTCAATCATTCATAAATTTCTACAGCACTTGTTTTAAGAAGAATATTCATTGAAACATAATTCTTAAAACTACTTTTAATTTTCAATTTTATAAATACTGTGCTTCTGAGAAACTTTTCGCTTAGTTGCACTGAATTATTCCTATTTAAGTACAAGAATTTACTATTATTATCTCAAAATTTTCTGGCATTCAATTACATTAAATATTGTTTTTAATTCGTAGTTTTTTTGCTATATTTATGAACCATATTTATTATTTTATTTTCAACATAAAGGGAAAGAATTTATCTGATATCACAATATCTTTCTCATATAAAAAATATCTATACCATAAATTTAGAATAGTGTTGAATTAATGTGAAAAATATTTAAATATAGCAAGCATTTATTTATAAACTTCTAAGATATAATGCGTAATATAAAAGAAAACGAAGCGTGTTTTTATGAGAACTACTGTATTTAGCATATTCATTTCTAACTCTTTTCTTATTTATTACCGATACTACAAAGTAATTGTAAAATTTCTAATATAAAAAAGCTTAAAAATAGAAATATCCCTTCTACCATCACCAATGATTTTTTCATACATTTTATTTTAGAGTTATATGATAACGCAATAAAATAGTGCATTTCTTTTCAGGCAGTTTTTTCCTAGGAAAGCAAAAAATGATTTCGGAATAATTTATTCAAATTAAGTAGGGAAACGAATCAAAAGACTTAATTCAGACTCTGAATCTTTTTAAGCACACCCAATTTTTTTTATATCAAAGGCAAGAGTTCATTTTTTTCTAATGTCCGATATTCAAAAGCGAACGAATTTTGATTAGGGAGGGAAACTATAAAACATTTGTTGATATCAAGGGAGATGGAGAAAAAAATTCATTCCAGTTATCGTACGGAAGTACTTCGCTTAAATTACATCAACTAAGACTGATACTTAAAAATATGCGCAAGAAAATTCGCGTTGCTTTGAAAAAAAATCATATTTCGAATTGTGAAAATGCAAAGTTTAATGTTTATATATTTTAAATATATTTTGAAATTAAAATAAAATCCATTTTAAATGAAACTATTGTTTTTTTTTAGTTTTTTCATCTCTTATGATGTACTAAGCTATTAAAGAGTTACAGCTAATAAAGTAGAATGTAAATAATCTGTATCTTTTTATTTCTTTCAAGGCAGAATGAAACTGACAAAATTTTTATTTTATTATAGTTAGAATATGAAAGCTACTTAGCGAATCAAAAATAAGCATCAATAAAAATAGAATATATATCTTCAAATATGTAGAAATTTTTACAAAATTACAGTGAGTCTTCAAACGAAACAGTAAAAATTTTTTACTTTCTTTAAGCTTGGCGCAATTCAAAATTTATCACCCAATTCTTTTACGATCATAGATATCACATTTTGCTGTTTTCGTTAAAATGCATACCAGATATACGTTTATGAGAAAACTCGTTTTTATTTAATCAAATAAATATTTTCCACTTGCTTGACATTGTAAAATAAAATGAATAATTTATTTGAAAATTTTATTAAATAAGTGATATTACTTTATAGTTTAATTTAATTATCTCATGTTTGAATCAAAATTTAAAAAAGTACCATTTCATTCATGTGGAATAATATTGAAACTTTTCAAAAACAAGTTTAATAATTTACTACATCAAATATTTTAAATCTTCATTAGCATATTTTCGTAATATTTCTAATGTATAAAAAATAAAAATATTTTAAATGTTATTATGACTATATTAGCTTTATTTGTATATAAGATTATTAGCATATAATTTAGATGTTTTATACATTCAAATGTAATGCATTTCACATTTTGTCATGACTTACGAAAATGTTCTTAAAAGTATCTTTTGGATCTTCTTTACAAAAAATATCATAAAACTCTTATGTCAAAAATAAAAAACAATCTAGAAAATATTCAGCATATTATTTCGAAAAAAACTTTATTGAATACTATCTACATTATATCTCAATTGTATAAAAAATAAATGATTGCTTCCATCTTCAAAGGATTTGATAAGATCTTGAGTGGATCTTCTAAATTTTTCAAAAATAAACTATTGCTTTTATAAATGTGATTTTAGTTTATCGAATTTTGAATCCCTTCATATAATCTTTAAATATCAGTTTTTATCATAAATGATTCTTTAAAGACCTGCTTAACATTCTTATATAAAATACTATTTACACATTAATTCATAAAACATTGCTGAAAAATATGTTTTAACTACAGGCCTGTTATAAATTAATCAATATGCAATCCAGAAACAATTCTTAAATTCTTTAAATGAGGTATGATATATAATAGTTTAAATACCTGATATTTGTGAATTGAGGGCCATATTTTGTTATTACATAATTATTCTGCTATTGATATTATTGATTTATATATATATATATATATATATATATATATATATATATATATATATATATATATATATATATATATATATATATATATATATATATATATATATATATATATATATATATATGGAGAGAGATCAAAATTAATGCCATTAAGCAGCTATTACAATTTTTTACCACTTTCTTTCAGTTCAAAATTTTTGAATATTTAATATAATTTAGTTTTTTGAGTAAAAAAATTACACAGATTTTTATGCATTTCTATAAATTATAATCATAAAAGACATTTCACAATTACAAATACTTCATTAAAATTAAATTGACATTATAAAATTTAATATTTTTAAAGCATCACTCATGAAGTATTTACTTAGCGTTATTCATGGTCGGCAGCACCACAATTTCTGTTCATTGAAATCAAAACATTAGATTTCAACCAATTGTATATTAAAAATCGAATCTGTTTTCTAAAAACAACGATAAAATTTAAGAACAAAATTTGGTGTCATATCAAAAATAAAATCCGTTATTTTGTGCTTCATCTTTCTTCTAATTGTAACCAAATCTCTTGACAATTTCAGAACTTCAACTCACGTGCCGTGGTGATTCACTTAACGTATTAGGAGATCAGTAATACAGATCCAACATGCGTATGATGTTCTGTATGCTATCTTTGATTCTCGTCGAGTCAGATAGCTGCGTAATCACATTTTCATTACACCATTGGTAAAATCACCAAAATGAGAGTGGCAGATCCAGTCGTTGGCTGCAGGAGAATTCTGAACTGCTTAACGATGTTTCTTTATTTGGAAAATTGACTTGCCAACATCGATATACAAGAATTGGCAATTGCTTTTGAGTGAGTTTCTCTTTTATATTTGGTTGATAAAAGATTTTATCGTAATGAGTTCAAAACAGTTTGTCTCATCAGTAGAAAGTAATTCAATGAAAGAAACCAAATGCTTTCTTCGTTTCTTTCCTTTTCATAAGAATCTCTCTAAAGGTAACGGAAATTGTTTTTAAGCTTCAAAATGGAAATTTTCATTTGACTATAATTTTTGAAATTATTGTATAACATAAAATTTTATTTTTGAATATTGTATGGGTGCTTAAAAATTTAGCATTCTAATTTAGTAATTTTTATGGTTATTCTTTGAAATCAAAATTATTTTCTATTTAAAATTTTTATGAATTAGATAAGACTTTTCCATATACGTTTATTTTGTCATTGAAATAATCCCTATGGTTCATTGGTCTAATTAGAATTGCAATTTTTTATTCTAAAACCAAAACTTTTTATGAAAAATTTAAAATTTTAGGAATATTTCGTTATAATGAATAATAATATTCTAAAAATTTGCTACCATTTCAAAACTGTGATTTATGTGATCCTACATATGGTTTCAAATTTTTCTTCAATTATATGAAGAATAACTGATAAGCTAGTCTTTTTTAAAACAATAACTCTGCACAACAAAAACTGTTTTGAAATATAGTAATCAAATGTTTCAAAGATAATTTTATATCCTATTTTATTGTATTTCTTGCCTTTTTGTAAATTTTTCTAAATTACAATTAAAACATGTGATTCTATAATACCACATCATTAAAAACTAAAATTTCAAAATAATTTTACTCAAATATTTTTCTTAAGAAACTATTTCATAAAATTATTAATAATTCCAGTAAAAGTGCAAACTAAATCATCTTATTATTTTTAATTTAAAATGTTTTTTATCGCAAAGTAAAATCCTTAAATGCTCTAACAAACAATGCTCTAAAAGACGCACTGACAAAATGTTGATTGATCAAAATGCGTTAAAATTATTTTATTGTAATTCTACACTTAATTTATTTAAAGCTTTTGAAATAACTCACTTCAAATGGCTAATACGTTTACATATTTTATATTATAACAGCAAATTTCAACATCGAATAGGCTTAAAATTCATAATATTATCATATGAATAGCTCAGAAAGAAGATAAAACTATTTATAAGAAAAAGCACTTCTTTTACATTCCTAAGCAATTTATTACGTTGCCTACCATTTGGTAAAATTTATTGCAATTCACTATGGCAAGAATAAATATTGTTCTTAAATTATATTTATATAAATCTTACACATAAGGTGAAAACTGCTCTTAAATTACTATCAATAAACTACTTTCAATTTAATAGGTAATGCCATAAATTCATATCATATAAGCGGATTATTTCAAAGAAGTGAAGTTATTTAAGCTTAGGAAGACTGAATCATTGAACTGTCTTTTCGAAATATTTTTTACTCATAGCTTGTACTTAAGTGGTGGGGCAAATGTATGAAAGAATAAAGAAATACGCTCGTACATATATTGTGTTTTTAAGTGAAATTTATATTGACTGCTTTTGATTTATGAATTTTCACATTATTTTTATTCGTATAATCTTTATTTTTATGCTAAATTCAGTAATAGTAATGGTATACAGGAACCAATTTAACAATAAAATGAAAATGTGTCTCATTATATTTTCATGCATTTTTACGAAATGTGTCTCAGAAAAGCATTTTGAAATTTATCAGTTGTGTCAATCGCAAGATATTTAAATGCATTTATTATTTTGATGAATGCAAGATATTGACTTAAAAATCTTAGTTTGAAAGTAAAAATCATTTAAATGCAGTTTACCTTGAAAAAAAATCTTTTACAAAAGTTAATTAAAATAATAATCAAATTCCATGAGTGCTGTTACTTTAAAAAAATAATTTATCCATATCACAGAATTATTTTGCAAAATAATTAAGCAATTACAGTTAGTTAAAAATATGCTTAAATCCTGTAAAAGTGCATGTGAAACTAAATCAAGTTACACGTGTAATTAATATTTGTGTTTATCTCAACTTTATCATGGGAAGAAGAAATATTAGAATTTTACATTAGAATTCGTAACTTAAAATTCATAATTATTACTGAGATTTATATTACTATTTCAAATTTATGTTATAGCAATTTTGGTACTTGATGATGAATTATTTCATTTCGTGGAACAAGAATTTAAAACTGCACAATAAATACACTACTGGCCATTAAAATTGCTACACCAAGAAGGAATGCAAATAAAAGAACGATATTTATTGGACACATACCTTATAGTGGAAAGAACAAGTGATTAGATTTACAGGAAATTAGGCTGTATAGATCATGAGAAATCAGTACCCAGAGCAGCCACCTCTGGCTGCAATAACAGCATTTATCCACTTAGGCATGGAGTAAATCAGAGATTGTATGGCATGTACGGGGATCTCAGTCCATGCAGCTTCAACACTATGCCACAGTTCATCGACAGTAGTGGACGGTGAGTGATGGCGTGCCAATCGCTCGACAACCATTGACCACACGTTCTCAATTGGTGACAGATCAGGAGAACGTGCTGACCAGGGTAACAGTAAAACCTGTTCTGCATCAAGGAAGTTCAGAACAGTACGGGCAACATGCGGTCGTGCATTATCCTGTTGAAACAAAGCATTAGGGAGGCCTCGAAGGTAGGGCAGAGCCACGGGCCTTAACACATTGGAAATGTAACGGTTGCTGTTCAAAGTGCCGGTAATGCGAACAAGAGGTGATCGACACGTGTATCCAATGGCACCCCATACCATCACTCCAGCAGCTGGGCCAGTATGGCGATGTCCAATGCAAGCTGGCAATGCGCGTTCTCCACGATGCCTCCAAATACGGATGCGGCCATCATGGTCCTGTATACAGAACCGAGATTCATCTGTAAAGATGACGTGATGCCATTCCCGCGTCCAGGTTCGTCGCTGATCACACCATTGAAGGCGCTCCTATCTGTGACGCAGCGTCAATGGTAGCCGAAGCCATGGTCGCCGTGCAGACAATCCATGCTGCTGCAAACGTCGTCGAACTGTTCGAGCAGAAACTTGTTGCCTTGCAAATGACTCCATTTCTCGACTCAGGGTTCGTGACGTGGCTGTACGATCCCTTGTGACCATACGGATAAGATGTCTGTCTTCTCTGCTGTTAATGATGGGGGTCGCTGACATCCTGTATGACGTTCCGTATGATTGTCCTGAACCCATCGATTCCATATTCTGCTAACAGTCATGGGGTCTCGACAGACGCGAGCAGCAATATTGCGGTACGATAAACCGCAATCCCTGTAGGCTATAATCCTTCCTCGATCAAATTCAGACACGTGCTGATAGGCATTTCTTCTTCTTACACGAGGCATTACAACAACTGTCTTTGCTGAAAACAACGTTGAAACGGAAATAGAGTATGAGAAAACTGCTGTCAAATCTCTGGTTTTATACACATTGTAGATGTCACTATTGTCGCCTGCTTGTGTGGTATGCCGCTTTCCTGGTGTAGCAATTTTAATGGCCAGTAGTGTAATTTCAGCATGTGTGGATGCATTGAACAACAGATATTGGAAATCACACACAAATGATTCTGAATATAAGGATATATAAACTGGATAAGAAATAAGGATTCCAACGGGATCCATGCAGACACTGAGGGTGATGGAAGTTTTACAATGGTCTACAGAATTTTAAGTGTATATTAGTCTCCAATCAAAAAATTATGTTTAAAATTTAAATTTAAGTTTTCAAATGCAATCATTGGATAGTTAAATCCTATTTAAAATGTTTATAAATCCTATTTTTATAAGACGAAATATGCCACTCTTCTAAAGATGAATGTCATGACACTTGTAATATGTGCGTCGAATGCAGTCATCGATTTTCATTCGCATCTAACAAAAGACCAAACCGTGCAAAATCCTATGAATCTTAAGCACCATATGCGAATTATATGACCGCTACCATAGATTGTTCACCACTTTAATTTTGCTATCGTACATTTATGCAATTATAATCTATGTTTCTAAAATTTTGTTTATATTTGTGAGAAATTAAAAAGAAATTCATATTTCCTTTAAATTTGTCACATACAAAAATAATTAAGCATTCTGGAACCACTTAATTTTCTTACTCATATTCATTGTCAAATTATTATCAAATATTTTGTGAGAAACTGTTAACATCATGTTTTCATTATTGTGCTGTATATTATGTATAAAAGTGTAAGGATTCAATAAAGAAAAGTATTCCTTTAAAAAGAGTCGATATATCAGAAAAGGTTGAGAATCTATCATTTGATATAAAACAAAGTTGTATATTTACATTGTTAAAATGAATTTTTATATGGAAAATAGAATTTAACCATCAATTAATGAAATTGAATTATTAAAGACTGTAGAAGTAACAATACTATATTATTAAAAATTCAGTTGCTTTAATGTATTATTTTTAATTTAGCTAATATATATTGAATAATTATTTATTACTTCCAAATTATATTTCTATCATGATAAATCTGATTATTGCTTTGTAATATCCAGATTGTTATACAAAATATTCTCTCAATTACACTAAACTATCTAAAAATTCTATTTTACAATAAAGTGTAAAATTAATTAAGTATATTATAATTGAGTCGTTTTCATCTCAATGTATAAAATATCTCAGTATGTGAATATTTTTATAAAGAATAATATGACCACAATGGGGAATAAATAAATTACTAAAATTTAAGATATTATATTGAAATAATTAGTAAGATCATACTTTAAGAGTATAATCAAGGAAATCAATATCATTCAAAAATTCAATAGTTTATTTTAAAAGCTTGAGTAATTTAAGTAAAAATATTTTACATTGGTTTTCATATTTTTACAACTTTCATTAGTATTTACAGCATATCCTGTTTCTCTAATGTTAATTAATTACTAAGGAATAAGATCAAATTCAGAATTGAGTCTTGTGCTTTTGATTTAAATATATACTTTAAAGCAATAATATTTAAAATGGAAAATATGTGGCAGAATACGTATTTTATTTGATAGCAATACCTTATGAATAATGATTCAACCGCTTGTATAGATGTAGAATAAAGTTCTGCATCTAAATCATATGAAAATAAGTTTGAATCATGTTCCTATACTATAAGATCAGAACATAGATTTGAAATTCTAATTTCAGGTGACTGTAACAGAAAATGAGGCAGTTAAAGATATTCAATCAAAATTTGCAGCTGCAATTTTCTATTAAAATAATGATATTCTGGCACTAACTGACGTTCGAAAGAATCAGTTCCAGTCCAATGCTATTATTACAACAACTAGTAAAAGTTTAATGAAAATAGAATGTTATAACGCAAAATGAATTTAATATTAGATTATAGGATACATCAAGGCTTATTTTTTAATATAACTAATATTTGTTTGATTACAATTAAGTTGTTTTTTTTTTTTTTTTTTTTTGAAAGAAGAAAATCGACTGTTTTCTTTTTAATGATTTATGATTAATAATGTTCCTAAACAAATGAACCCATAGTAATTGTTAACAGACAATAAAACACTACACATTAAAGTCGTAAAAAATTTTTATCTAAAGATACAGAAAAAATGTTTGCTTTTTTCTTTTCTATATAAAACTTTCTTTATTCAATTTCAGAAAGCTAATCGTTCAAATTTTACTAACAATTCAATGAAGACTATAACTATACACGTTATAGTTTTCTAATATTTTATGTGAAATTATTTCTTCACATGAAATATTAAGGAATATATGTACATATTTTTACAATATTCGTTAATATTTTGTAAATTTTGTTTTTACAAAAGTTGTAAGTTATTTCAATGCCTCTCAAAATTCATTACAATATAATGCACTTATACATTGTCTTTAATGTACTAATGCATATATTCAGTGTTTCTTTTTCTCTAGAAATTCCTATATATCAGAGAATTACGACACACTTATTTGATTTATGAAAATAAATATTGTACTTACATAATCATAATGTCATAAGTGACGCAAAGTAATTTGTCTTGCTTAAATTTTATAACAAGGTGACCTTCACATTACAGTTAATGGTAAATATTATTCAGTGTTTACTAAATAAAATCTATAAAACAAAAGAAGGAAATAATTCATTCAAAAAAAAAAAACAACTTTATGTAAACATAAAACACATTACCTTGATCATCATAATTTTAACTAAACAAAATTGTACATTTATATTTAAATTTAGCATATTTAAGCGAAATCAAGTCTATGTTTCCGAGAAAACACTTTGATTATATTTTAATTCACCTGAATTAGATGATGTTTGCGCAAATATTTGAAATAAAGTATTTTTAAATAAAGAAAATATTAAAAACTCCTTATAAACTGAATTGTATATTAATTTCAATGTAAGTTTTTAAAAATATGTTCATAAATATTTACTAAAAATTGATTTTTAATTTGAATTTACCTGAAATGAGAGTGAAAAAATATCTTAAAAGCATTTATGATCACAAATATTTTAAAGTATAAGCATGACTTACTATTCCTTTTTGTGTTTTATATCATAAATTGCTTTATGATCTAAATATCGGAGATAGTTTGAAAATCTAATATATTTTATCAATATGTAAGTATGTGGGTGTTCTCCAAATAAACAAGAAAATGAAGCAGGAAATTTTATTAAATTTAAATAATTGATGAATAGTAAGTTATACTAGCTTTAATTTATATCTTTATGTATTTGATTTGAATTAAAGGTATCAAATTTAAATGAAATCCTAGAATGGGACTTTAGTGAGAAAATATCTGAAGATAGAAAAGTATTTTCATATAATTTTTTTCTTTAGGTTATGATATGTAAAATGTGAAAATTGTTTTTACTTTAAGAAATTTTCAAATTTGTTCAGTTAGTTTTTAAATTTACTGCTTTTTTCCGTTTCATAATACTAAATTATTATTTGATTCAATGCTATTGATTTTAGTTCAGTTTAATTCTAAATGCATCATTTAGGCTGCATGCATTACGTTATACATTTGTATTAAGATTTACTGTTAAGAAGATGATAAATTTACAACTTTTTCCACCATTATAAAATACTTACTTTTTTGCTTAGTCACAATTTTTTAGCTCTCGCTTTCAAATGAAGGGATCAGATTTCATTGAATATTCATTTTAAGGAAAACTCTCTTCACAAAACTCTATAATTCATTGCTTCTAGTTTCTGTACTTTTCATAATTATAAACGAATTACGAATACAAATTTTCTTTTTTATGCATAGCAAAATTCTTATTAAAATGCATGTTGTACGCTGGAATGTTATTTATTAACATTTTCCAAAGGATTTTAGCAGAATATGTTTACAAAATTACAGAATTTAAAATTTTTTATTACAATATTTTTAATCCTCTTAGCAATCATTATTTCACTCTTTGTTTTTAATTGAAATTTAAAATGCCTTCATTAAGACGCCTTACTTAAGCTTAAGATATCTAAATGAATTTCTATATTTTATAGAAAGTGTACCAAACACAAATATTTTTAATTGTGAGATATTTTACAATAAATGTGAAATAGGGCTTAAATAATTTATCGTTTCTTAACTGTAATCAGAATTTGTTATTAAATAAATCCCTAACAGAAAACTATATAAAATTCAATCTCGTATTTGAAGATAAGGCTTACATGAATGAAAAAAGAAAAATGATTATTGAATTAATAAAAACTAACCGATAATTTTTGCTCATTGTTTAAGCAAATTACTTCAAAACCTTTTTATAAGCTAATTCCACAAATATAACAAACTCTTAAAATTTGTATTAAATAACATTAAATCGTGTTATATTATGTTTTATTATCGAAAAAAATAATATGTAAAGCATTAATTTTTACTTTTTTAAAAAAAATGGAAATCATTTCTTTAAAAATATTAAGAATCAAAAAGTTGTCCATTTATTTATTCTCATATTTAGTGCAGTGACAAAATAATACGTTCTTTTTTGTTAAAAATTATTTTGATTAAAAATTTTATTAGATTTTTGGTGGTAAAACCACCAAAAATCTAAACCTTACGCAGTTTTTTTTTCTACAAAAATAGGTTGAAAAATGCTTATTGATAACATGTTCATTAAGGGCGTAACATTACTTAATGATATGGCGTAACATTACTTAATGATAAGGCCTTTAGAAGTAGAAATCCACGCTTATTTTCAGAAAGTATTGAGCAACGAGAAGTTTATTTATGCTTTTAGCATGCACTTCTATGGAAGTAGATACCTAGCAATTTTCCAAACATTCTCTTTTACAAATCATAAATGACTATGTAATAATTTGCGCATAGAAGTATGGCAAAATAAACTTAATATCATAAGGCAAGAAGGGCAAAAATACTTTATGCCAGATTTTTCAGCTATTAGGATATCACTTACGTAATATTAATCAATACGAAAAAAACATTTATGGTATTTCACACAAATATCATTTTAAAAAGTATCTTACTTTTAAATTATGAATATTTAATACATAAAACCATATTCCTAAAATTAAATGATAAAACTGTATATTGAGTATTATCGTATTTAGAAATGCTATATATACAATCACATTAATTTTTATTTAATCAAACTGATTGTAAATTAAACTCTATGGTCATAAACATTAAGTGAATATTTCATGAGTTATAAAAAGTTAAATTAGTTCAATATGCATCAAGAGTCAGTATTCATCAATACTAAAAGTATCATAAAACCTTAATCAGAAGAAAATATGCTAAATAAACACATACTACGCTAAAAAAGTAAACTATGAGGATTGGGAAATTAATTCTTGTTGCAACTCTTACCGAAACAACTTCTTCACTAGGCTCTCAAATTAAATTTATTAGATACTTATTGTAGTTCTTTCCAAATTAATCACTTATCACTTTAATAAATAAGGCCATTTTTCTAGGAAATGCCAATAGAGATATATAAATCAGAAAGGAGTCTCTTTTTACAAAAAATGAGCGATTCATAAATGTGTGCATCTCTCAAAAAGTTCTCTTTGGATATATTATGTTATTTGCTATTGAAACTAGAAGAAGAGTTTATGGTATAATGGTGACCATAAACTCTTCTTCTAGTTTCAACAACTTGTGCCTTTGTTTTATTGAAACTGCGGCATATTGTGTGATATGAACCAAGTTATTCTAAATTCCATGAATGTAGAAACTATCATAAGAGAACTAACTCCATATGAGCAAATGTCATCACCAAATGATGAAATAAATTCACTTTATTAGCCATCTGCATTACTTAAAACTCCCATGAATTCGAAAGGATATATGGTAACAGTCTTATTTGTATAGGCTTTATGTTAATATTTAAATAGAATGCCACATTTTTTCAGAGATCGAGCTTTTAATTATTATTCCTGATAATCCCACATTAACACTATTTATACTGAAATTTATAATCATATTACTGTGCTTGGAATTTATTTTTAAAATTTTTAAAAATTAATTTTATATAAGTATTTGTATAAAAATTCAAACATGTGCTTGCATTCTCTTTCCTCCGGTGATAGAGACATAAGCAGAATGAGAAAACAGAACTTCAAAATGAAATTCAATTTTTTTAACTTATATTTTAATGTTATACTTGATAAAAACCCAAAATCACGCAGCAACTCAAAAGATAAGGAAAATAAATTTCAAATACAATTTTCCTTAATTATCTCCTCAGGCCGTAGGAACAAAGCATCACTTTTTTACTTACAATGAGGAAGAAAAAAATTAATTATTAAACTAAGCTTCTTTATTTTGCTTCGTAAATTGTTTTTTACACGTAGCTCAACTGAAACGAAAATTTTTCTGGAAATTTGTTTTACAAGACATTTTATCACATCAATAAAAATTAATGTAATTTAATTTTTCATTTGAAACCAGAATTTAAAGAAAGATCTTTATCATGATGTTTTATCATGAGTCATTTTTTTTTGCTATTCTTTACATATAAATATAGTGAACATTAGCATCTTTGAAATGACTTCCTGGCATATCCTGCAATATATATATATAACATACTTACAATATTTTTATATACCTAAAAATGATTTATGTTATATTTTTAGTAGTTACATTTCTCAACAAAATTTTATATGTATTTTAATAAGAAAGTTTTTCTTACTTGTGAAATATTTAGTTTAAATTGAAGAATTATACAACTGTTATAAAATCGTTTTTCTTCTTACTTCACTGAAATATTCTTTACATCTCGCCGAGTTTAATATCCTTAACTCATAACTTTAAATATTTTTTTCTATTTTCTGAAAATAACTTTTAACATATCGTGTTAAAAAAATTGAGTAGTTTTACTTATGAGACAAAAAATCGCAAAATGTCTCAAATACAAAATCTTAAAAAATATCTTAAGACTCAGTTATTCAATAGACCCTTAGTTATTTATTAATAAAATACATCAATTAAATCAAAAAGTAAAGTTTCCTTGCATAATAATATTATTAATATACACTTTATTTTTCAATGGTCTAGAGTACTAGTGATCCGAGCACAAAACTAGTAAACAAATAATGTACTAACCTTTTTAAGATTATATGAGCTAAATTTCTATTGCTATTATATTTATTATATATATATATATATATATATATATATATATATATATATATATACATATATATATATATATATATATATATATATATATATATATATATATATATATATATATATATATATATATATATATATATATATATATATATATATATATATGTATATATATATATCATAACATTATGCAAATTTGAAGCATACAATATTTTATATATATTTTTTAATAAAAATATAACATGTTATTATTATGTACATATATATATATTCATATCTATATATATATATATATATATATATATATATATATATATATATATATATATATATATATATATATATATACATATATATATATATATATATACATATATATATAACCTTTAATGCTTTACTTGAAAGATAAAAGGCTATAATAAAATCATTTGAATAAATTTGTTTTGCTTTAAGAATACTACTGACGGAAATTACTACATACTTTGTAATATATCAATTGCAAATAATAGACATTTCTAAAAAAAAGGTTAAAAATCTACACAATACTACATTTAGGACATTTTATTTTTAATTGTACAGATGTATCTGAAGGAAAATCAATATCATACTTGGTTTGTTAGCTGAAAATTGCAGTTGATAGAGAAATACTTTTGATAGGACCAAAGAAATTATGACTATGTTCAGTTGAACTCTTCGAAAGAAACGGAGGAAATCTCATATTTTCTAAGATTTACAGTACATAAAATAATAAAATTTCACTCCCAACTAGGCGTGTACATTGATTTTATATCATATAGATTAAAATATATGTGATTTCGTTCAGTTATTTAATAACAATTTTGATACAATATTTGTTGAATATTACGCTAATAAATAATGTCATTTTTTTAACAAACAAGCTATTATGATTTGCAACTTTCCATCAAGATAATATATGAATAGGTTTTCTTGAAAACATTAACAAACTATTTTACATTTTAAATACATTAACAACATATATTTAATATATTCAAGCTAAAAAGAACAACTTCATCTAGTGTAAATGCTTGTTTAAGAACATTTTGTAGGTCTCATCGATCGATAAAGATATGCTAAAAATGTTTGCATAACAGTATGAACCTGCTGTAATTTTCAAGAAGGCATATGTGAAAGACATAGTTCTAACAGATACATCATGTAAGCATGGCAGATTCTCAATAAAACTACATAAAGTATCTTTAATTTGTTTCGTGAAGAGGTAGAATGTATTCAGAGAATGAATAAATTTTTCTTCTCTTGTCTGAATAACTAATTACCAATAGAATTACTTTTAGGTAGAGACAAAAGAATCTTCTATGATAAGAGAAAAACTCATTAACTCAAAACAACTGAGATTAACTTTATCAGTTAATGTTTGCTATGTTTCATTATTTTACTTAAGATATATATGTAAAATATTATGATTAATTAAATACATGCTGAAGAATTTTCAAGAGAAACTATCAATTATTTAACTAATAGTGCGTAATGTATAGAATAATTTAAACTATATTATATATAAATATTCCTAAAAATATTATTTTTCATCAAATATCAATGAACTCTGAGGTATAGGAAACAAAACATAGAAACATATGTATTTTTTAAAAATTTATGTTTTTAAATTTGCGTTCTTTAAATCATTTTAGTTACTTTATTATTTTTACAATTAATTCCTTCTGTTAATCAACTGTTTTACCATTAATATAACAAACCATTGAAGGATTTTTAAACTATATTAAATATTTTCTTTAACTGCATTACAAATTAAACATTAATTTGAAACAAAAATAGTTATATTTAGTTGACATTTATAAGGCATTATTTGCAAGGCTAAAAGTTATTTTTTTTTATTTTTTAATAAAACAGGATTAAATAAATTAATTATACAGTGGAACCCAATAAGTTATTCAACTATATTATGGGATTAAATTGAATAATTTATTTAATGTATTTTTAATTATTTTATTTAATGTTATCACTATATGATTTTCCAACAAAGTTAAAATTTATTTCAATCATTTTATATCTTTCAAAATATTGAAAATATTTTACTTGATGTAATTAATTCTTTTACTGTTGCTGTAATTTAATGAATAAATCATTTCCTTTCTTTAAATACTTTATTTTTATTATTTAATCATTTACTCACATACATTTATAATAAAATGAGTAAATAATATACATCTATTTTAATAAATTATGCAAATTAAAATCCTAACCTTTATTATTGATATATCTATATCTATCTATATATATTATTTACATATGTATATAGATAGATAGATAGATATATTGTCGGAAAACCAAATATAATCAAAAATTATTCTGATTTATATATATATATATATATATATATATATATATATATATATATATATATATATATATATATATATATATATATATATATAAATGTAACCGAGACAACTTGAATGAAATGAAATCATAAAATATCGGCAAAATAATTTTTTTAATTAAATCATGTGGTTACTTTATTTAAAACTTAAAACTATTGATTACATTTACTAAAATTGGTTGTAATACATAAAAACATTTAAATTACATTGTTCAACTAATAACTATGCATTCTAGAAGTAATAGAAAACTTCAAACAACGATTTTTCAACAAATATGTCCAAATAAGAATTATTTAATAATACCCTTATAATGAAATGACCCCAATAATCACTAATTTACATATCTTGATATTTAATTATGATATATATACGTTATCAACTATTCACCCTAATTAGACATTCTAATTAATTATTCTTCCTCAATTCCAGTTAGTCGAAGTGTTCTCTAGTGATATAGCATTTAATCACACTACGATGCATCAGTCTTCTAAGCCAGTTTCAAGGGTATATGACTAGTTAATCTTTCTAATTATTGGAAGTACAAAAAAATTCATAATTATAAGAAAATATGGCTGAGTGACTTTATTTATGGGCATTTGCTGCAATAATTTGAAATAAGTGAACATTTATGTTTGTACAGACAATTGCTCTGGCTACACAAATTTATGTATATCATCACTGATAAACTTTTAATTTATTGCCAAATCAATTTGATTACATTTTTTAAACTGCAGTATTAATATAAAAGGCACTCTTTTATTTAGTTTGATGCAAATATATCAAATTAATTAATTATGTAATTTCGACATAGTTTTGTCCATAAAACTTTTGTAACTTTTGAAATTAAATGTTTTTTTTTTTAAAAAGTGGTTAATTTTTTTTAATTTGATAGTATTTTTGTCCTACACTAAACTATTTACTTTTTACAAATATTGTGGCACACTTTAATTTTCAGATTTAGTAGTATTTAACTATTTTTATCATTTTTTATTCATTAAAAATGACCAGATGATATTCGACTGATAATGTAGTACTTAAACTGCAATTTTTGCAACTAAATTACTAATCTATTTACTTAATTAGCGAAAGAGAACTTAGAATCAGCTTAGTAGATTTTCGCATATTTGTCTGAATTTGTTTCACTATAAATTAGTTTTACTACAAAAGAAAAAATGCTTTACTGAATTAGTTTCACTATAAATTAGTTTTACAACTCAAGAAAAAATGCTTCAATACATAATCTCTATTATGTATTACTGAGAAATTTATATATTTTTTCATAAGTAAATATTTTAACAAATAAATATTTCCTCAATTTATAAGAGAGATTTAACAATTAAATTGTGAAAAACTATTATTTATTTTATTTGTATTAATGCTTATTCCTGTACCTTTTTTTACAAAACATTAAAAGGGTTTTGTTCATTACATCATTGAATACATTTTATTAGTTGACATGCAAAATACAAAAATTCCTTGTTATTTCTATATGACATATAATTTTGCAGTCAATAGTTTAAAAAACTTTTCATATATTAAAATATATTTAATATCACTCTATATGTGAATTCTTATATTTCTGTAGATTCTTATAAATTAAATTTATCGTTGATACATTTGTTTATATTTTTATTTTAGCATTTTAAAGTTAATTATTCTAAAACTTCATTTAAATGAAACTATTGTTGATTAAATATACATGTATTATACAAATTTGATGATTTTACATTGATAGTCTTTTTTACAGTTTTGTTCTGTTTGTTTATAATCTTATGGGAATTTTGCAGAATTTAGTTGTTTGGATTCTACTGCCTCTTAAAATAATTACACGAAGAAGGCAATGCGTAGGGAACATGAAATTTGCTTGACATCAAAAATATGCAAGTGATTAACTTTACAATATATTCATCTAAATGCGGATGGTTTTTACAAAATGCACAAAAATTTATAATTTACATCAGGTTTCTTATAAATAAATTAAGTTTGAATGTTATTTTCGAGTGTAATGATTTCTGTCAGTTTTCGCATAAGGAGGAGAAATAATTGTCACTAAATATTTAACTTTGATGAATGTTGAATTGTAGTCTGTTGAGATTGTGGTTAATCCTATCATTGTGTCTAAATGCATTTGTTGAAGTTCCATGACTGTCAGCAGAGTATAGAATTAATGAGATCAAGACGGAGATACTGAGCATTATGGAAAGTCTTAGTGGGTCCCACTTCTCTAACAGAATAGAATTACATTTTATGGCGTGCCAAGGATATTTTGTCTGCATGATTTAAAGAAATCAAACAATCAAGATTTAAAATACATCTTAAAAAATGAGGTTGATTGGTAAAATATACATATCTGAAAAATCGGTTTTAAGATGATTGCAACATATTTCCATATCTGGAAAATCAGTTTCAAAACATTTACCTGGACTGATAGCATGTCTACCAAGGTTTTGTTACATTTCTCATTTAGTTACAAACGAGAGTACAACAAAAGATACCATTATAGATTATCATAAATCTGGAAATAGCATTTCGTCGTCTTTCGAATGGATTTCTGTTTTGAAAACCGCATTATGATTAATCATTAGTGCAGACCAAACCTTGGCAATATTTATTCGACATCGACATTCTGGTCCATTCAATGACAGATAATATGGGGTATCATTCGATACGCATATTGATTACTTTTTGAGCATTTCTTGAAATTTGAACAACAGTTATTGAATTTTTGATATTTTAAAGCCCCTGGCACTAACCGTCAAGGCCTACATAGCACTAATTTTCCCATGTACTTCTTCATTGCTTACCCATTCCTGCCCTTTCCAAATACAAAATATGTTTGACTGTCTTCCTACTCAGTATATTTTATTAATTTTTTACCAACAAAAAACAACTAGCCCCAACGTCTTATTAATCAATGTGATAGATATACTGTAGCATAATGCTGAACCCGTATGAACTAACTCACTTTAACAAATTAATTTATATTTGAATTCCTACACACGAGGATACACACCGTTATAGCTCATAAAATTAACTTCTTTAGGTGTTGAATCTTCAGAATCTCTATTTTCTAATTAAAAAAAATTTTCTTTTACCTCGTATTAATGTATGAGTCTAATAAATATTGGAATACTTGCATTTTTCTGAATTTTCAAACTTTAATTTTAAATAGTAAAATTGTTACAAATAAAATAATATCACATTAAATTTTACCTAAGCATTCAACATGATACATGTATATGTTAGAATCTATAATTAACTTTCTTTACGTAACGAGATTATTTCTCTCTTTAAAAATAAAAGTTGTATAATACTTAAATAAGTATAAATTTATGTTAATAAGGGAAAAACCAATAGCCTAAATTTATTATTTGTGAAACGAAGTACTTTAATTTATGAGATAATTAACTCTAAAACTAAAAAAAAAATGATTTTAACTCTAAAACTAAAAAAAATGATTTTAACTCTAAAACTAAAAAAAAAAATATGATTTCCATTAGATGAAAAATAACAATCAAAATCTTGAAAACTCATTTCATTTTAAAGCAGACATTTCTACGCAATTAAAAATCAACACAAGTTGATTGATTCAAAATTCTTATTAAGTTACCAATATACATATATCAATAATGAGACAGCTACCCATCACCTTTTCACGTAGTATTTCGCGTAGTTTTCTTCTGTGAAATATTCTAAATGAAAAATCTCTCATTTCTATTTAATCCATAATTTATTTTGCCAAATTTCAAATATATTTTTATTCCAAATGTCCTACAAATTTTTCTTTCAAATATGAACAAACTTTATATATATATATATATATATATATATATATATATATATATATATATATATATATATATATATATATATATATATATATATATATATATATATATATATATATATATATATATATATCTTATTATGTCAGATTTATTTAAAGTGAAGAATCATATCACATGTAATGAAAACATAAAGAAATAAATTTTAAACAGAATCTCATAATATAAATATTTTGCTATTGTGACTTTTTATATCCCTAAAAATTTCTTTTAACTATACTATTTAAATTAAAACAAATTATTCTATCTTATAAATATGATCAATATAGTTTTGGTGAAATGTTTAGTTTCTATAATAAAAACTTGAGTATTAGATAAATTATTCAATGTAAGTTATTAACATTCTAAATATCTTTTTAATGTACTTTAGTAGACATCAACTACTGCTTTATGACCCAAAGTGGCCAGTATAATTTGTTACATCAATATTAAATATCAATGCACAGTAATATTTCTTAACCATTCAACTTTGATAATATACTCATTTGCTCCTACTCAAAAACCTCCTTAATGTTTAGCCATTATTCTTGTTGCATTAAATACTTATCCGAGTAAAGGTGAAGAATTATTTATGCATGCCTTTCAAATTTAATTAAAAAATCGAGGCTTAAAATCATTGAATTCGTTACATGTGTTACGCAATATTTTTTGCTTAGATTTCATTTCTTAACAAAATAAAAATGATTGAGAATTTTGTGTAAAACAAAAATAATATTAATATAATCTTATAATCTTTTCAAAGCTTTATTTGGAAATTATTTATGTATTTTCATCATTTCTAATCTTGTTCAATTATAACTTGTAAATTTATAAGATGGATTTTAATTAAAAGTCAAAAGAATTATTTTATGTTTAGAAAATATATCTATGAATGAAAAACATTTACTAATATGTAAAGTGTTACACACATGAATCATATAAACCTTGATGTAGATATTAAAAACGTATTTCAAAGTTTTACAACATTTTTTATAATGTAAATACGTTTAGATTAGTTTATTTACACTTACAATTAATCAATATAAAATTTCTTAAGAAACACTTATTATAAAAATCCATTATACTCATATTTATATAATATATATTAATTAAAGTGGGTGTAAAAACATTTTTCAAATTTGTTTCATAATGTTTACGGCTCATTTTTTAAAAAGAAATGACTTTTAAAATTTTTGTTGATTGTAAATATAAAGAAAAACACCATTTATTTAGTAAATATATTTGTTATATTTTTAACATTGATTTAAAAAACTCTTCAATGTAACTAATAAAGTTAATTTTTATTGAAGTATTATAACTTTGATACGCGAATAACAAAAGTAAGTTAATGCTTTATTTTAAGTCTTATAAAATTGTAAAAAAAACTCACACAAAACAAATTAAATTAAATATTTTAAATCAATTATCCTTTTTTATACTACACATTTTTCTTCAGTATTTTGATTTTTTCAAAGAAATATTTATACAAATGTTGGATAAATTATAGAAGAAAAGTAAGTACAAAATTTCTAACTTTGAGAACTAATTTTTAAACTGAATAAGTACTCAAATGTTAAAGACAAGATCAATAAAATGTATTTTAAATAATATTTAAGGTAGTGAAACTAAAGTGTGTTATTAAGATATACTAGAATTTAATCTGACAAGAAAAAATTGCCTAAGCGAAATATGATCATGCTGATAAAACTTGATCTTTTTTGTGAGAAAACTTTTAATGTATATTTATTTTATTTTTCTTTATATTATATTTTTATGTAAAACTTAATATTTTCCTTTGTTGGAGCATAATAATGGATTTGAAGTACATAAAAATGAAAGGCGTTCATATCTCATACATCACAAAATTACACCACATATAATTAATTATATTAGCTGTCACCTTCTTGAAAATTTTTTTGACTCTTTCTTTATACATTTCATTTTTGATTTCTACATGGTCTCGAAATTACTGATAAAAATATAAACACTGAAACTTTCTAAATGACCTTACGTGATTGATATATATCCCAACGGAATAATGAAATAAGTTTTGTAAAATAAGACTAAACTTGAAATTAGTGAAAACTTATTTAACTTAACATTGTTAAATAAATGTTTATGTGATAAAATAAAAAACTTTCAGCGTTATTTTCTTGAAAATATTTATAATATTTTATTTCTTTCAACAATATTTTTTTGATAATCCTATTAGAAAAATACAAAAATTCATCTTGATGATGAAATTTATTTATGAAAATGTTTATCTCATTTAGATTCACGCGTTTCTATTTTCAATTTCAAAGAAAAATAAACATTTAACTAGAGCAAAAAATCTATTTACTGAAAAAAAATTTATGGGCAAATGATACAAAAAATAGTTACTGAATATAAATTAGCGTTTAGTATAAAATATAAATTCCTGTTATAGCTGCAAATTATTCAATTTGATTTCAAGAAGGCCATCAATATAGGAAATCATGTTATTAATTTTTACGTATATTTGAAGTATAGAGTATAATAGCAACTAGTTCATAAGTATTTTACTTTTACAATAAATTTTAATGCATTTTTCTGAGAATATATTATTTCAATTAGTTTAACTAAACTTATATTATTTCAATGGTGATTCTGACTGAATTAAGCAATTGATTAATATGATTTCCATACACAAATAATTGTACAATTTTTTTAAACATTTATCATTATTGGTGTTAAAATTAAATTAAAAGTAACTAAGATTATAAAATATTTTTTTCCTAAAACAGTTTCCTTTCGAAAACCTTCTAATGTAATCTCTGCTTTATTAAAACACAAACTAACATATATTATGTTTTAAAATTATTCTGCTATTTAATAACATTTTTTTTATTTTATATTCTGTTTTAAGAAAGATAAAAGAAGACATTAAAGAATAATAAGATTTCTAAACTGTTATAAAACTAATGTACAGGTTTTGGTTAGTAATTTTTAAAACGTTTTCTACAAAAAATTTTATATAATAATATTTTATGCGATTTTAATATTGAAATAAAAATTTAATATGGGATATGGATATTAATATTGAGAAATTTTATTCATTGTCTATCATATTTTTTAATATTTTTTGTAATTAGGAGTCAAATGCGACATGAGGATTATACGATACTTCTAATTTATTATGAAACGGAATAAAATAAAAATGTTCCTAACAGATTTTTAACATGCGTTGATATATTTATAAAGCTTAAGAAATTTAAGGAAACTTCATAACATGTATGTTAAGATCTGAATTTAGTATTTCTAAACATAAAGTAAAAGTTCTGCAGATAATAATCATCCATTTTTTGTTATAATTAACAAATTTTTTAGAATATCTGTGTAAGATTGTAATTTTTTTATCCTTTTGTTTTTTTAATATTCCCTGTATGAGAAAACAATTGAATAAAAAATGTTTCACTGTTAATTATTTTGTATAACAGAGCTGAAATATGGGAACAATTATACTAAATTATATCGGTACGTGAAAATATAGATATTAATTAAAATACTATCTATTTTTCATTATTACTAATATTATTTATATTTATATACTATTATCAATATGTGAAGATATATTGAGTAAAATACATTCTATTTGTGAATAAATTTATTTATTTGTTAAAATTTGCTTATTGCCATATTTATTTTGAAAGTAATGTGCTGATATTTATGAACAATGATATTTTAAAATTATATGAATTCCTAATGTTTTTGTTTTTTTTTTTAATCGAAAAGTAATTAAATCAGACTAAAAACTTGCCTTGGCCGATCACTTCCAACTCCAGTATCGTAAACCAACACAGGAAGGCACACGATAAGTTAAGTCCGACTTTTTGCGGCATCAGCGCACGCTTGTCACTGGACATCATGCTGTTCCCGTAGTGTAGTGTCGACTTCCCTTACCTATCTCTCACCTCAAGGCGGGTGAGACACGTTTCTGCTGCTTCCTCCAACAAACACAACGAGAGTTTCCCGCCTTTCGCGATCGCTGCGCCCCGGAAACTAGGGGGCGTTTAAGTTAAGAATGTAGAAACCAAGAGTTGAGGAAACAAATCAAGAGTTTGATACAGGAGCGGACAA
This sequence comes from Latrodectus hesperus, assembly GCA_037975125.1. NCBI lineage: Eukaryota > Metazoa > Arthropoda > Arachnida > Araneae > Theridiidae > Latrodectus > Latrodectus hesperus. The sequence continues at coordinate 51,462,529 of CM075859.1, read as the reverse complement.
GGGAGAGTTCTGACGGTTTTTCTTCTTTTCACCCATTCTTTCCCGTCCTCTGCGGGGGGGTTGAGTTGTGAAAGATTTCATGTATCAATAACGCGGGACTTCTGTCATAGTTTTAATGAGGGGGTGCTAATTGATTCCGTCTAATTATTCCCACTACAGTACCGGCTTCTTCGTGATGAGTGATTGCACTTTTAATTTTTGTAGCTTAAATGCGCTCCAAGGAGTCAGCCCATTCCTTGGTATGTTACCCGCCGAACAACAGTGAATATGACATGATTAAGAAGAGGGATGAGTGTTTTTAGTTACTGAATATTTCTTAATCCTTATTCTCACTCGTTACCAATTTGAGAAGATAGCTGTTTGCCGTGAAGGGAAACATAACAGGATTACTTATGTATGCAAATATTTCGGGCTCATTTTCTGTATAGAGATAAAAATAAACAAATGTATAACTCCCCGGCAAATCTTACTGTTTGTTTTTCATTAAATTTCCAAAACTAGTCCCTAATTACATAAGAATAAATTGAATTTTGAAGGATAATTTCTTGAAAACTTTTCAGATGTGCTGTCTTATAAAACTTTGCTTCATTTCATATATTAGTCATAGTCCGGAAAAAGGAGATTTTTTTTGTTTATTTTAATATTTTTGTTAGAGTAAGTGAGAAATAACTTGTGGATTTCTAATGACAATAAAATAAAACTAAAACTGTAGCCAAAACCCTTCGCGCAGTTATTGCTGACATTGGAATAAATAAATTTCATGATCTCACTCATTTTTAGTTTATATATTATTATAAAAATATCACAACGAACAAAGATACTGGTCTTTAAATAAAAGTTCTTTGATAATTATTATACTTCCGCATAGTACAATAGCTCTAGGCTTACAAAGACATATTTCATACAATTATTGTTATATGTCTATTCATTATTCAGGCGTTCGAGCTATAAACCACAAGAAAACGATGTATTCATAATTAATATCACCTTTCCATCAGTACTATTCAAATGTCTCTAGAAATTTTCTTAATATTAAATCCAATTCTTTTTTGAAACTCTGAACAACAAAATTTGATTAGGAGTCAAGTATGTTGAAAAACACATTTATATTTTCTATAGCTTTAAACACGTGAAAAACACACAGAACCGTACTCGTAAAATAATTTTTCTAATCAGTTGAAATATTTGATTGTATATAAATATCTTTCCTGTTTTACTACTTGTTAAAAATACAAACATTTATTCATTCAACAAAAATCCATTTTTATGCATTTATTAAAATATATAAGCACTGGAGACAACGACTGAATAAATAAGCAGCTGGAAATATTTACATGATATTTTTTTATAAAGGAACCTCTTTATGTTTGTTTTAGAAGGAAATTTTCAGATACAATAAGTTCTAAGCAATTTAACTACATGTTGTAAAGGAAAAAACTCGGAACAATCATACTCCAACAAACCTAAGCAGATAAAGGTGAATTATAGCATCTCTTTTCCATTGATCAGACTTAGAACTTTTAGTCTGAAGAGAGTGGTCCTACTTCAAGACCATGATGTGATTGTATATAAATATCATACAAAATCTAAATGGCATTTTAATATTTGTTTTTATGGAAGCTATAGTTATTCAATAGAAGATGTGTATATTCGTTGGATAACTATGAGCTGGAAATATTTATAAACTTAAATTTAAAAAAAGAAATCGATGTAAAACAGAAGTGGAGCTAATATCTGTTATGAATAGTACGTAGACACTATCATATTATGTAGATAAAAATAAAGATGAAGATTAGAATAAGAGCTTTAATTCAGAGAGTAAAGAAGATTTAAAACAGTGAATAATTGTAAAAAAGCAGCAATTCTACAATTTAAAGAAAAATTCTATTTAAAAAATCCAGGATTTTTCACTCTGTGTTTGATTTCTTCAAAAACTCTAAATTGCTGTACAACTCCAACGGGTACTATAATAATATTAGATAAATAAATTTCCACCAGTTTTCTCAGGAACTACTATCAGCAAATTATTAGCAGCTCCAATGGAAACTGAAATGTTGGTTTTATTTCATACTTTATCAGAATGTATGCTGCCCAACTTGTCTAGTGGTCTGTGTGCCTGACTGTGGATAGGGAGGTCTTGGGTTTGAATCCCGGCATGGATGTATTTTCTCTCTCTATCTATCCTGTCTTTGTCATTTCCTTGTATGAATGGATTGTGAATGGTTGCCTACCCTATAAACGGGTACCTATGGCACGTGTGTACTGAGGAAGTAGGACTTCACACCAAAATATGGTTCAGTTGGAAAAGTGGAGCAGCGCACACCATAATGCTAGCCAATCTGACATGCGACAACAACAACATCAGAATGTATCTAAATACGATCGTATCAGGAGATCATCATTGCTCAATCCGTTATGTTGTATCCCCTATAAAAATGTTTGCCACAAACTGAATCAAAGCAGAACAGGCATCACCCTATATTACTAAACAGAAATTCATATTTTCTGTAATGTATGGTTAAGTTAATACTCCTGTGTGTCTTCTGCAATAACTTTGGAACATTAAATTTGTTATTCTGAATTTTCATTTCCACCAAAGCTATCTCTCTGGTTCATATTCATAATATCAATACTTTTCTTTGGTACTCAGTTTTCTTACAACTAAAAGCGAAATCAATTTGAATACCTCATTTTCTTATATACCTATGGATTTTGGGTATCACATATTGACTCTCTTGGTCAAATGTATGTGGTCTACGAAATTTATTTCTCTAATCATAGAAATTAAACTGATGAGGCTTATATTTGCATGTGATTTGTTTCCTCCCCTTCTATAAGCAGTAAGTATTGTCTCTGTAGGTAAGTAATTGTCTGTCCAGCCTAGATAAATTATTGACAAGACATACCGGTTGTCACTTGCTGCGGTCACTAGCCCTGATCGACTGCTAACACTCGATCAGGAGAACACACGAGAACATGTAAGAAAACATGTTCTCCATCGTGTTCATCCAGACACCTGTTTTCTGGATATTTCACCATTCCTTGAATTTCTGTTAATCACCTCGTTGCGAATTTTTTCACACATATTTTCGAGAGAAAATGTAAAATAACTGCACTTCTCAAATCAAACAAAAAAGAAGATAAGTTTTCAGGTCAAATCAGAGAAAGAAGATTTTGAAAAATCAGAATCTCCTTACTTTTACATTGTTGAAACTGAATGCAGTTTTACTTTAAGATTTTTCTTTTGCTGATATCTACATTTTCCACTATGTAATTTTAAATTTGTCATCAATAAAAACAACCGTATGATTTACTGAAAGCAATAAATTTTTAAGTACTTCACTCATTCTTAACACTGAAAGTTCTTCCCTAATTTTTAAACTCTGTCATTAATCATTTGCTTCCATTAAACAAGGATGTTAATCACAGAAATTAGGCATTTTATAATGCTTAATTTAATGCATTTTATTATATAAAAAGTAACGTAAACTAAAAAAAATGGCCTACATATTTTAAGCCAATATAATTAATTTTAATTTACAGACATAAAATATTTATTCAAATCTTTAAGTACATGCAAAAATAAGAATATTTCTATATGTGTTTTAAAATTTGCATTTCATTATGATACAGAAATGAAAATACATATTCAAATTCAATATACTTATCGCATATATTTCTCAGCGGAGCTCAGAAAATGAATTAAAATAATTTTTAGACGATAAACTAATATAGCCTAAGCATATAATTTTAATCAAATCATTTTAATTTATATTTTTGTTACAAAATAAAACGTTATAAGTTGAATCGTAGTTAAGATTTTATGCGATAGTTAGGAGTAATTAAACTTATTAACTAACTAGCAGACAATTTAATTGCTGCAAATATTCAATGTTCAGTGTTTATTACAAAATAAAAGCACTGATTCTACAATTAGAGTATTCCAATGATATATCATAAATAAAAACATCAACAGTAATGAAAAATATAACAATAGAGCTCTAATATTTATTCATTAATTTCCTTTCATTAGTTTAGTAAAGAACTAATTTTTCATTTTTCATTGATTAAACATCATTCCCATTGTTAACATAACAATAGAATGAAATAGATAGTATTTAATTTACACAAAATCAATTTTACCATATTTTTATAAGTCATTTAACTTTAAACGACTTATTTTAATTTCCATCCCATACTATAAAATGTTTTGTTAAGATATAAATATAAAAATGCATTATATAAACGAGAATAAAATCGTCACTTAAATATATCTTAAAAAAGGAGTTCAAAACATATAAAAGAAGCATTTTATTTTTAAGGCAGCACAATTCGTTGAAAATTCTGTCTCTTAATGATTTTTTAGTTATTTTTTTAATGCAGTGACTTTCTTCATTTTTCGTTTAGAAGACTTTTTCACTTAAAAACAATGCATAATGTTTGTATGCATGTACTTTTCCCTCTGGATAGCTGTTTGGATTTAGTTCATCGCTGACTACAAAGCATATAATGAAAGAAATATTTTCCGCATTCTAAAGAATAATAAAATTTAATTGCAATGAAAAGTAAAAAGAAACCGTGCACTTAAAAAAACGTCCCTATATTTTAACCAGCTTTTATTTCACCAGGAAACATTCAGAACGTCTATCAACACAGAGTTATTAAGAAAAATCCAAAAAATGCCGAATAAGTTTAAAAATAATAGTTGAATTAATACATGCTTATCGTTTTTGTGTGACACAAATTCAGTGTGAGAAATATGTTCTAATTTGATTCTACGGATTATAAAATAAAATAAGTCAACTTTTTATTGAAAAAGTTTTTACAAGAAATTGTTTTACGGAAAAATGTAGTTTAATGTAATTGTCTCTTTTTGGAATATATGAAATTTATTATTTTTCAAAAATGCCTAATTATAGGTAAACATAAAATTTAAACGCATGTTTGTCTAATTCAGGTTTTGTTTGTTAAATAATTATGTTTTATTTTCGATTTCAGGAAATTTATACAGCAGTTTATAAATAGCGTAATTTATTTCTGTCAGAAATAAACTGGGCTTTCTTTAATTTTTTTGACCATTTTCTGCCATTCGACTAGTGAAATTTTAATGCAAAACTTATGAGAGAGTTAATCAACAAATAATATGTTATAATATTAGAACTATTTCAGATAAAAGGCATTCAAAATATTTTTGAAAATATAAATAAGAAAAAGAAAAGAAGGGAAAAGAAAATTAATAAAATAAAATAAAATAAAAACGTTTGCAAAACATTGAATTCTATTTCTTCTATGTTATAATAAAAAGAAATTTCTAGATGATTGAATAAACAGTTTTGTAGAAAATTAAATTAGATTAGGTAAAACTATGATTTCTGTTTTAAAATAAAACACTAAAATTTATTTATAAGAGAGGAAATGTAATTTCATTCTCAGCTTTATTAATTATTTTACTGTATTCTTATTATTATACTGTATTTTACTGTAACTTAATCACTGCTTAAATCACTGTTTCACAAAATAATCATTGTTATGTAACGTTAATGTGTCCAAATATCAAAGTTAAGTTTTCCTTTATAATTATTTTTTTAAACTATTTTTAAGAAATTTTAACATACTTCACAGCAATTTCCCTATTAAGCAAATATTTCGTTCTTTATTTTATACAAGACAGAAATCTGAAGGCACTTTTCAAACAATTTGTCATCACTGACCTTTTACACTAACCTTTTAAAACAAAGTCATATTTCATAGCACAAACTTAAAATCAATACGTGAATATTTCCGAACTTTAGTCCTGTTTCAGGAAATAAATTGCTAAGGTGAGAATCGTAAGAGGCATAAATAATCATTGAAAGATTTTAAAATTCAAACAGATGAAACACAAACAGAGAAATCATAGGTTTATTTTGATCAAGTGATTCAACAGCCGAAATATCGCGGTACAAAAATAAAATATTCCTACTGGGTGTTTTAAGGGACAGAGATGAATATTTTCAGAAGTACCTTTGATGTAACTCTTGTTAGAAAAAACTTTCTAACACTATTTTAAATTAAGAATATTATTCAAATATTTATGTGAAAAAAAACTAAGCTTTTATAATATTTTCAGGTAGAAGGTATTCACTAATTTATACATTTTTGTAATATTCATCTGCATTTATTTTATCTGTGTTATGTAATATTTTGCATTGGTATGTAGGATAAAAGGAAAAGGTGGGATTCGTATGCTAATACATTTTAAAATGTATTTTTAATGTAAGCCACAGTTTATTACATAGTCAATTTTGTCATTTAATATTCATTTCTTGTTGATATGAATTATTTGATCCATAAAAAATTAATCATATGATAATCTACATGTATAAGGAAAATGTCTTATAAACAAAAGAATTTATTATAAATTTTTACACAAACTCGCAATTCATAATTATGTATATGTTCTCCTTATAAATATTATAATTATCCTCTAAATAATATTTCATTATTTATTCATCAGCTTTGTGTAGCATTTAGTAAGCACAGCGTTTATTGGGCAATTTTCGAAAACCAAAAAATAAAAATAAAACATAAAGAAAGCATTTCTTTGTTCTGAGAAATGGCAACTCAGCATTTTTAATTTCTTTCAATATACTAAGTCTTTCGTTCACAATTAAAGAATAAAATGTGTTGTCCATGCTTAAACTTGCAACATGCTCATTACAATTTGAATTGCTAACGTTTGTTGCTAATGAAGTGCCCAAATGGGTGACTCTGCATACACCGCGAAATTAATTTTATTTCATTAATTCTTCAGAGACCATAAATGACTCGTTGGCAATTCAAAACTACAACTTTGAATCAACATAGTTTAGATTGCTAAATATTATGCAGAAAAAGAAATGGTAGTTTCTGGAAACACGGTATAAAGTTAATTAATTATTTTGTACTTCGTAATAATAAATTATTTAGGTTAAAGACTTGTGAGAAAGAATTATGTATCCAGAAACCTTATATAGTTAAATTTGATAAATATTAAATTTCAGTTTAATTATACAATTTAATATCTTTATTTGTTACAATTAATTAGTTGAAATCAAGTAATCTTCTGATTACTAATCCTACTACAGATAACTAAGTCGATTCGAAAAAATGTGGAAAATTATTTCATCACTTCAATTACTAAGTTAATTACATTATGCAAATAAGAGGCTTAATATACTCTTGTATTTACATGTATTATCAAAATAAAACAATCAGATATAATTTTATGCTATGTTTTTAAAATTTCTAAGTAAACTTACTTATATTTTATTACGGAAAATTTTAATTCGAAAAATGTCAGCGGCATTTATTTATTTTATATTTTAAATCATTCCAGAAGAATAACAGCGACGTGATAATTCTCAAATAAATTAAAACTCTTATTACTAGAAGAAGAATCAGCAACAGGAAAGCAAATTATTTTAATATATTTAGCATAATATTATACATGAGCTTTTCTTCAAAGAAAATTATGGTCGCTGAAATACGAATGTGAGGAAAATGTTCTGATGATATCGAGAAATGAATTCGATTGTTTTATAAAACTGCAAGTAGAACATTACGTAAATATTTTTAAATTTCATTAAAAGTAAGTCTTTTGCACTAGTAATTATTGCAATTGTTGATCTTATTGTGATTATATTAAAACTCAAAAAAGATGTATATTGATTTACATGTAATGCGTTGTTATTATATAACAATATAGGCACAATATATGCATTACATAACGTCTTATAAAAGAAAAAAGTTAAATTATATGAGTGAAAGTGAAAAACTACTATTTTTACTGCAACTTTAAGGAAGAATTAACATTAACATTAGAATTTAATTGGCATTCGAAGTATAATTTAACTAATAAGTATGAATTTTAATTAACATTTGTAGAAAACCCACATTTATTTAATGTTTAACAAATTCCGTTTATTTCATCAATTTTACAAAAAATAATAACTATTGACTTCAATAGCTTATTGTAGCTTATTTATGAATTTTTATAAGAATGTTAATTATTATTGATCTTAATTAACTTAATAATTATTTAATTTAATTATCACATTTTTTATTTACAATTTATTACTTCAAAATTTTATTCGTTTTAATCTCTAATTTAAAAAAATTCAAATTATACAAAAAATGTGTTTTTATTAAAACAATAAAAGTTTGTTACAAAAATTGACTAATTGATATAAAGTCAAACTTTAAGAACACTATATAGATGAGAACAGGAATTATTGCTCTACAAATATATTTCATTAGTAGTGATTTAGCTAGTTACACAGAAAAAAGGATTGCCTGCGTCTTATTTTAGGGACTTGTATCCCATTACACTCATCATTTTATTAATCAAGCAATCCTCTTCCAGTATCCTAGGTAATATGTCTAGGAAAGAGCTTACCGCAAATGTATCGTACCCTAAGCCCGAAACCGAAAACGGAGGTTAGAATATAGCCGGGGTCACAATTAAATAATTAACGAGCATTATGTACGTATCACAAGCACAAGTTTGAAGGTTTTCTGGAGTCTTTCTTTTTGCTTAGCGCTTAACGATTACAAAGGGGTTCACAACAAAATGCATTAAGCGTAAAGCAATTGAAGCTATATATAGCACTTTTGGGAAATAAATATTTATAAATATCCTATAATTATGAGGTTTTCCTAGCTTGATTAGATAGTAATATTCTCAGATTTCTTCAGATTATATTATTTTTAAGAATTACAAATATGATCAAATAAATGTTTTTATCATAATTTAATTAATAGCATAGTTAAATAATAATTTAAATAACTATGATAAAATAATTCTTTTTATCATAGTTAAATAAGTTTAACAGATGAAATTTTAATTTTATTTAATTAATCACAAATCAAATAATTGAACACTTTTACTTTGCTTGATTTTTATTGCTTTAGAAGCACCATTTCCTTTCTTTTTTTAACTTATGCTCTTTTGCAAGGAGCAGTTTTCATATTTATACAACGATGTAATGCATGTGTGATATTCCATAGTGCCTCTCTCTTGATTATTTATTCATGAATTAATTTTTAAAGAGGAATCCATTATGAAATCTTAATTCTATAATTAAAATTATTTTTGTCCTCACCCTAAAACTTTCAAATTATTTTAAATCTTTTTGCATAAGTAATTTTTTTAATGAGGCACTTCTTATTAAGTGCGTAACTTGTATATCTACTTGTATATTAATCAAAATAAATTACATAGAAATGAATATTAAATACTTAATTGAAATTTATATTTTATCATTTGTATAAGCTAAAAATTTTATAAAATAAAATTTCAATTTAAAAAGACTAAACAGCTAAAATCTAAATCTATACTCTTTATCAGCCTCAGCCTAAACATTTAACATTCTGAGTAACGTTTTGTTGAAACAAAATAACCATTATCTGTATTCAAATGATGTAACAGTAAGAGAGAATTATTTTACTTATTTCAAAATCTTACTACTAATTTACGAACTTATATATTCATGCTCTTATAGAGTCGCAAAAAATAATTTAACCATAAATTTAAATAGGACTTTTGGCAAAGTCACTTCCTTAGTTTAGAAAAATTCGATGTCATTCAGAGATTTTAATTTGAATGGCATCAAATTCATATTAAAGTTAGACGAAAACAATAAATTTGGCTAAGTAAAATGAAAATATATGTATTTGTTATCCTTATGAATACATAATTACTTGAAGGCTTTAAAATACTAAATGAATTTCCAAATAATCTTATTTGATTTTAATGTTTGCTATGTGCAATTGAATACATACATTTCATATATCATTAGGAATATTATAAAGATACTACAAAAAAGTTTTTAACAAAATAAGCTCTCACAAATATATTTTATATTTGTCTCACAAAAATATTTATTATTACTCTATTTAAAACTTTCACTGAAGCAAATTAATTGTATACTTGGGGGTACACATAAAAGTAATTTCTAGATCATTGTATGTAAAAAAATATTCAGTTGTAAATAATATTTGCTTACATAAATGCTTTATTTTATATTTAATATTTAAATATTTTTGCAAATATAAAGGGATAGTTTATAAAAATAAAATAATTATTTTTAATGAATGGTGCATTCTTTAAAATCTTTAAAATTAGATCAAATCTTTAAAATTAGATTTTTATCATGAAATTAAAGAAAAATTGTTAAATACATTTTCACTTATCTGAAACTTATTTTTTCATGAATTTAATTTTTAATAAATAGTTTTTTGTTATTCTAGCATTTAAGCCCTTATTACATTAATTTCAAAAATGAAATTGTTCAATTTTTGAATATATATTTTTTATGTATGTGGTAAGTATATATGAAGGAGGTATGTGGTACAAATATATGAATGTGGTAAAATTATGTATGTGGTAAAAATATATGAATATCTAAGTTTATATAGAATTATATTATTTTTATTATCTTATTAAATTGACGTTCAAATATTTATCAATATTATTAAAGAAAACAACATATGTAAATTATTTTATTATGCTTTTTAAAGCACAAATTGAAAAAATTTAAATTGGTGAAATTCCAGTAGTTATTAATCATTTCTTAATTAGATTAAGAAATAAATTTTTGAAAAGTTGTTTTTTCAAAAATTAACTATTTAGTATGATTTTGCTTAAAAAATAAATCATTTTCGAACATTTCAAGAGAAGAAAACTCAATAGCCTAAGAAAAATATACTAATAAGAAATCTTGTATGAACGCTTTATGGGTGACGAATAACTATTCTCCTATTTTGTAAACTGAAGTCAGTAGTATTAAAAAGGAAAAAATATTTAGAAATTTCTTTTACATTTTATACAGATATTGAACTCTTCAAACATGATGAGACGGTTGGTGGTGTGCAGGAAGTAAGTACATGAATTTCATAACAAATTTAAGAAACAATAAAATCAAAAAAAATCACTTTATATATCAAATAGGTAAAAACATAAACACATTCTTTAGGAAAAAAATTATATTGAAGTCCTACAAAGATATACTTTATAAAAGTCCATATTTATAAAATGAAGGAAATACTATTGTGTTTTTACAATCAACATATACATTTAATTCTTACATACATAAAGCTGCAAGAATTTCTCCAATTATCCCAATTAAACGTCGATGAGAAATAAACTAAAAATAGAGATGTTAAAAATTTTGTGAATTTATAGTATTCCTAGCTAATTTATCAAATAGACCTTTTGATAAAACCATGGTTTATTAATCTAATCAATTATCTAATTCAGCCCCGAGTTTAATAGCCACTAGCTTTAATAGCAGTATTCAATTTATGATATGAATCAATGGTATCTTATTTGGGTTAGACAATCTGAAGGCAACAAAATGGCTTATATAATAGGCATTTAATTCGCGCAGTTCCCTCAAATTAAATGCCTTATTTCCATCACCCATCAAAATAAATCTTCTTACTGTTGCACTCTATGTGCTTGCAAAATAATTTTTGATACATTTCTATGTTTAATCAAATGTTAATAACTTACTTCCAAACTTTTTTCACTTTTTCTAACTTTTAATAAAATTGACATGAATGAAATTGTGCATAGCATTAAATACTTTTGTACGATAGCATTAAACTTTCATACGTCCAAGTTGATTTTACAAGCTATCCTTTCTTTAGATTTAAATTTAAATAAGTGAATAAAAAATGAAATGAACCCCATTTCATTTCAGGAAAATCCTTATGTCGTACATCAAATTCATTCAAAAGTCTTGATATGTAATACGAAGGCGGAGCAACATCTGCATGTTTAATGCTAGTCTGAAATCCGCATTTTCAAAGCTTTCGTGTAACGAATGCATACGTTAAAACTGATATGCTACTTAAATATTTATGGGATATTCTTTCATGATTTCATATGACTGATAGACTGTGTTGTGACTTATTTTCTTTTTCATTTAAAAACTTCTGTCTTTCTCCAAATTAGATTATCTCCGGAGTAATACGCTTAGGAATAATTATTCTCTGATCGTAGAATGCCAAATTAACGTTCTTCTTCTGGGAGTGTAAAAATTGTAAAGCATATGCCATTATTTATTGCTTAGTATTTGAATAAAAAGAAGTTAATTAAAAAGTACGATTTGGCTCATTTTCAGAGCATTAAATTAGCCTATAAGTAGAGTAATACTAATTACAGATTTATATATTAGATCTTTAGCGTTACAATAATTTATTGTCAAATATTCTTCATCTTAGTGCTCCTGTTTTAAAAATTATAATCCATCTGTTTTTCATGTGAATCATTGAACACAGGAAATTTATTTATATTTCTTCTTTTTAATTTTTTAATTTTCTTAATCTTATTACAAAAGCTTCTGAGCAAAGGAGGGGATATGATTTGGTTTCTCACTAGAATTATTCAAAATTTATTTTGCCGAAGAAATGAACTAAAACAGATCCATGTATTCAAATAAGCTAAATTCAAATTAACCAACCTCGGAAGCTACTGACATAATTTAACATAGTATTTAACTATACTATTGGTATCTTTTTGCCTTAGTAAACATTGATTTAACATGATTAATAATTATTTGTACATCAAAATGCATTGCAAGTTATCAACTTTAAAATAAGAGAAATGAGTATCAATTTATCAGCCGATATATTAAGAAATCATATATTACTATAATTAATATCTATGAGATGTCTTTTGATAATTAATTAAATATAAATATTAACGCTTTTGAATATAATATTAAGGAATTTTGAATTTTACATTGATTAAACTTCTTAAATTAGATTTAAATTAGCTAAAGAAATGTTTTTCTGTCACAACAATTTAGAAATTAAGCAAATGACATATATATATATATATATATATATATATATATATATATATATATATATATATATATATATATATATATATATATATATATATATATATATATATATATATAAGAAGATCAAACAGTTCTAAGTAAAATGTAGAATAAAAGTTCGGCCATACTGTAATTTGAGCTGAATGAATTTACATATTTGACTAAATTTTAAATATTTTTCAACTCATTTATATATATATATATATATATATATATAGTAAACAAAGTAAAACAAAAGCAATTTACTCTGTAAAACTTTTCATTCACATAAAATTAGAATATATTGCTATTATCACACGTATATTCCCAGTTATATCAAAAAACATATAGTGAAATAAATGGCTTATTAGAATACGTTATTTCAACATTTGTTGTTAAAGGTTAATTATTAAGGGTCATTTTCCATGTGTTCAAAAATGTTAAGTTACTGAAATAAATACAAATACACAAATGTGTTGAAAACTATTTAAGCTTCAGTTTGTTATTACTAATATTCAAAGTGATGTAATAAAAGTTACTTATATCTTTATCACTGTCGTGGATATATAAGATTTCATATAGTTAAAAAGCAGAGAGAATTCAGCTGCTGTTTTCAATTCACTAATTTGAAGTTTCAAACTGGAAATGTAATAGACATCTGCTAATGTGGCTTAGTGTCATATAATCTCCAAGATAAATCAAATTATTTAAGTGACCAAAAATAAACAATTATATCTAATACAATCTGGAAAATATGTCATCCACATAGTTAAAGAAACTGCAAATGATACGCTTATTCGTATAGTACTGAAACATGTTTTGTAATACAGAGAAAGGACTATGAAGGACTTGTATAAAAATGATCGATGTTAGTCACTATTTTACAATTTCGTAACAATTCTCTGTCGCTTATTACTATACCGACGTGTTGAAGTACAACAGTTAACAGAACAAATCGAATTTTCATTTGAAGGAAAAATTCAACAATTTAAATGTCACTATGAATCAACACCGAAGAATAATTTTCATGATTTTAAAGCAATTTTGTTACTCATTCATGAAATTTCCTAAGCCTAAAGCATCCGTTCGAGATCTTGATTGACCCAACTCGAATAGAAATGAGTATAACCAATCCACAAGCTGTTCTTTAGCAATGAAAACAGCCAATCTATTGAAAAGAAGAATTGAGAATGTGAACTATTTTATTGCGTTTGCATCAAACATCTGCTAAATATGATGGATCTTGAAAAAGTATAAATGCAATAATTTCTGAATAAACTTGTAAGTGACTCTGGGATGAACAGATAGTAGAAATGAAAATGCCCTAATGCTTTCAAAGCAAGAATTCCAAGTATGTGTTACGACAATAATCCGAACATTCTCAATAATTTTCTAAAAACTACTACAGTTCAAAAATCTTATTCGAATTCAACTGCTAATTTTCCAAAAAGCAAATACAAAAAATCATATATGACAGATGAATACAGACTAAAAATGTATACATATATGGATAAATAGATGTGTATATTCTTATATATGTTTGAAAATTTATCATATATTCATCAGATATATTAAAAAAGATAAACAAATGTTAAAAAATTCCATTCACACTAATTAGATTCTTTAAAACAGTAATATACTTGAATAATAACCTTTGCCTACACTTCAGCATACAGCAAAAATTTTCAAAATTTTAAGTAATAGTAATTGTTGTAAGGAAAAGAATTTGTTTCAAACAATTATATTTATTTTATCTCCTAAAAATGAGTCCTACTTTAAATCACTTTTACAGAAATATGTGGAAATGATTAATACATAAACAGAATTGCTTAAGAAAAATAATGCTGAAAACTACAAGAAGGTAAATTTACTTTTTTATGAGTATTTCAACATAAATTTCTTTTCAGATTAAGAAAAATAAATTCATAAAATATTTCATTTTATTCTAAATGTATGTTCAAAAATAATGCGTAATTTATTTTTACCTAATTAGATTGATTCGCTAATATTATAAATGTAATCTACTATTTCAGCAAATTAAATCGCTTTTAGAATTTAAGTTTTTGTTTTAATTTTTAGAATTTTGTTTTATTTTTCGTAATATTTCGTTTGAATATCTCTTTATCGTAAGTATTTAGCATCATAAATATTTGATTATATCATTTTGAGAAAAATCTATTTTAATGAGTAATAAAAATAAATTTCCTTAAGCAAATTAAAATACAAAATTTAAAGTTATTGAAAATGGGAAAGTACTTATTTTAAAAAATATCGTTTAAAATATCTTTTTCTGTGCAAGTTAATCTGAGAATTTAAATTACTTCTATTTGTTTATTATATTTAATAATATAATTTTATATTAAGAAACATACAAATTAAAAGTATTACAGGTTTATTTGAAAATAACAATATCGTATTATTTTAAATTTAATATAATACATTACATTGTTATAGACCATTGAATGAATTTAAAGTTTTGAAAAATTAGCTATGAACATGTTACGTTTTTATACAGTTAATTAAATTTATCGGTATTTTACATAACTTTGTGAGTAAGCAAATCACTAAATTATTCATCACTAAATTTTTAAAATTGTTACATAATGGCATAATTTACAAATTCCATTCATTGAAAAGCTTAACTTATTGAATCGTTTTTCTGTTTTCTTTTTTAATACTCGAAAATTAATGTAAATAAAAAAGCCAATTAATTCACTGAAACTTTAATTTTCAAACTGTAATGCAATACAAGAATATCAAAAGTATAAAATGTCAAAAAAAAATTAACTGTAGCATTTCATTTTTTATGCTTGAAAACGGTGTATTTCCTATTAAATGCAACCTATATGAAATCAATTACTTTTCTTACCACTATGCAATACAATAAGAAAACTAATATATTTTTGATCGCATGATAAATGAAAAAATAGTAACAAAGTAAGAATATTTTAGGGAATGTCTGCGTTTTTCTAAAGTGCATTCTTTATTCATAGTAAATGATCACAAATCCAATTTTATCAGTACAAGCAAAGAAAATTAAGTCTCCGACGATATGAAACTAACCCTTTTCATGAAGCCCAGAGTAACAGGACCGAGTGATCATAAAATTAAGATTTTATCTAATGTGTACAAAGAATTTCATAAATGTGAATATTGAAGGATGGAAATTTAGCTATTGAAGGGCATATTCAAATAGTTTAATTTTCATCTAGTTTTCCAAAACATATATTTTGTTAAATTCAATCTAATATATTAATTTAATTAATAAGCTCAAGAACCTGTATTAATTCCAAATTCAAAAATAAATAACCAAAATATTTGGTCTTTTTCACTAATGAATGCTTATGTAAAAGAAGTAACCGGGGTTTTCATATATTTTAATTCACTTGAATTAAGGTATTAAATAAATAAATCAATTTCCATTTATATCATTTGAATTTAATGAATGCATTATGAAATGAAATCCTCTGAGGTCTGACGCCAAACAGAAATGTCTTTTTTTGCAAACAAAGTGATTCCCGGAGGAAATATGTAATTTACTGAATATTTTTTATTATGTCGGTATGTTTATGCATTCATTAAATAGTAAAACTTTTATTAATGAAAATGAACTTAATATACTGCGAAATTATATTTTTGTTTTATTCACTTAGGTCTCGAGAAATTTGAAGGCATATATTATAAACCAAATTGATTTCTGCTCATTATTGAGGAATTTTTAAGCTGATATTAACTTTATAGTTAACTGAAGTAAATTTTCAAATTTCTTATTGCAAGTAAATTTTGTAAATTAAAAACAATTTGAAGACTCTCAAAGCTGGAAGTATTGTTCATAATTAAAATGTAAATTTTAATAAAAACTACAGTTTTTAAATTTATCGTCCAATAAAAAGTTGCTATATACAGGCAATTTTTCAGCAAATTTAATAAGTAGTTAAATAAAAATATAATATTATGAAATTATTTACTTAACACATTACAATGGAAAAAAGATTAGATTAGAAAGTTAGAGACAGAAGAGGGTTAAAGAAAGTATGTTAACCATTTTTACGGTACATAAAACTTGGATTGAAGGTAAATGAAGACAATCACTAACGTAGCCTTTAAAGAGGGTTAAATAAAAATCAATCATGCTGAATTCAACTGAAAAGATGTTAATTTCTTAACAGCTTCTTTTAATTTCAAAGTAAATGCTATGAGTTTTTCAAAAATGTGTTCAGAAAATAAATGCATTCTATTTTGGAAATATCATTTTCTAAGACTAAATTCATAATCTCCTGCGGTAAGGATTTAGTTTCTTTAAATCCAATAAAAGTAACTTTATTTGAAAAATTGCTCTTGTTAGAAACTGTTTAGTTTGAAAAAAAATGTAATTATATATAATTTCAAATGTTAATATTATATCAGAAACAAAAAGTATTTTCCTGATATCTGCTAAGTGTAGCTCGCTTATTTATTTACTGATAATATAAATTTCTCATAGTTTATTTTAGGAGTGAGTACAGTACTTAACTAAATAAATTTCTTTTAATAAAATCATGCAATGATATTTAATTTACACGTATGAGTATTCCTTAGTGTATCCCAAAGAGTTCGTAATATCATTTTGAAGTTTAAGTAAATAATATTTTCAGATCACCATAAAATTTTTATGTTAATTTAAATATGCATACATGAAATGGCAAATGGCATAAAAAGACAAAGAGTGTGTAAATATTTGGGTAAATATGGATAAACAAATAATTTGATAGATTGATAAGTAAACAGATTTTTATAAAATGTCGTCTTTTCATTGGGTAGGAAAGACAAAATATTATCCGCTGATTATCAAAAATTGTATACTTTAATAATATAACTCATATAATATTAAATTACTGAAATTTCATATTGAGCCATTCATTTTACATATTTTTCGTATAACATCTCAAAATTAGAGAAGAGTCATTTAAGAGCAATTAGCTAGATTAAACTTCACCCGTTGGGGTCAAAAGAAGCCAAGGTCTGAATGAAACGAAGAGCATTTGCTACTTTATCCCCCACGATTGTCCCATTAATCATTAATACGCCTGGAAATCAGGTATTTCGGAAACATACCCCATTTAGAAAGCGACACGAAACTACACAGTTTACTCCTATTTTTTTATTTATTCTTTCATTTTATTTATTTATTTATTTCTGTACGTGAAGCAAGGAATACTTCTTTAGATCAAAAAGAATTGCATTATTTCCCTCACTAATTGGACGCTATATCTGAGTTAAATTGAAAACACGAATAACTACTTTTAAGGCGAATCCTCATTGGTACATACAATACATTAAGTAAAAGAATCCAGATGACACTTCTCAAGTGCCGACTTGACATTTTTTTTTACCTGCCCATTACACCTATCTTCTATAAGATAATGAAGTATTTGATTATGAGAGCAACACAAATAATTTAGTACCTTAGAATATCCTTTGATCTGTGGAGCTTATTTCTTAATATGATTCTCTAGGTGCCTTTTTTATCCACTTTAGATCCATTTTCTTCAGATAATATTATTAAGAAAGATTTTAGAATAAAAGCTTGTTATTCATATAAATATTTTATTTAATATTATTAACAAGTATCTTGAATCTGCATTTAAATATTTTTGGGTCAGTAAATTTAATGCAGTAAAAGTCGAAATAAATAGAAATCTTTGCTGAAACAAAACACCCGACAGAAAAATATAAGACAGAGTTATTTAATGAGTGATTCTTTTTAAATTGCTATTTTATTTTTTCTCATCCATTTTCTTTGTTAAAAAGTAAAAATATTAATATTTTAATAACTATTAATTTAAGAACAATAAAGGAAAAAGTTTTTAAATGTTGATTAAATACATACAAGTTTTTATCAATGATTAACAGTATCCGCTAACATTCAACAGTTGACAACAAAAAGAGTTTTTTTAATAATAAAAAAATATTTAGTATTTAGGTAATAAAACTTTCAGAGTAAGTAAAATGAAGAGGAGTGTTTAATTTTTTTTTCATTTTCTAAAAGAGATATTTCGAAAATATAACATTATTATTATTTATATAATAATTAATAAAATATAAATTCATAAGCATTACCCACAATTTTTTTTTTATATTTTGTAAATATTTTTCCTCTCAAATTTTAATCAATAACGAATATTTTACATTTACAAATTATGTGTCTGATAAATACGCATTTTTTTAACTTCCCTTATACAAAAATGGGATAAAAAAAGTATGTATTGAACTGATTCAAAACATAATGAACTAAAACTCTAAAATTACAAGCTTAAATATCCTATATTTAAATCTTATGTGTTTATAGAAATACAAATGATGTCCCGAAAATCTACATATAAACCTGAATGATGATAGTGAACATCATTTAAAGTGATAGTCACATAGGAAAGTATACTTTTGAATCCATACGTGGCAATGCTTTATGCTTTATAGTCACACTTAGGTTGACTCTTGGGTTTTTTTTATAAAAAACATTAAAACAAGTAGTTTAAATTTATCGTTTTATCATTAATAAGTTAGGAATAATTTACTTCATAATATTGCTTAACTAATGAGAATGAACACATCATAGTATTATTGCATCACTAAAGAATTTAAATACAGGTATCAAATCATAAATATGCGTTCATGTACATGAATACTGGGCAAATGAGAATAATTCATAATACTGAAGCAAGAAACTGAATGGTCTTGTACACCCGTATTGGAAAAAAGAATCTATTTTTAATGAATAATATAGCACTGAACCTTCTTTCTTGTAGTTTATTGCCGAACTATTCTTAATGTCATCTTATCGCTTACTAATATATTTCTCGTTTTAATTTCCCCTCATAGATTCAGTTTTTATCTTATTTTCAAGATTTCTGCATGGAATTCAGAAATAAACTTTATATATCTGGAACAGAATTTGAAACTGTTATTGTAATAAAGTAGGTAAAGTAGGAATGCATCAAATGGAAGCAAAAAAATATATATTTACTTCTAATTTCAGTGCATGTTTTATGATTTACTTACATATTACACTGAGCGAACAAGACTGCGAATAAATGCATTGTAAAGCATTTCCTTATAATACTGTAATTAAATAACTAAATAGTTCAAATAACAATAAATAGTAAAAACAACAAATAGAGTTGAATAAACATCGAAATTTTAAGCACTTGTTTATCATTTTAATTTCCATTATCATAATAAATATTCAACAAGTCTTTTTAAGTTGCATAATATATCAAATAAATATTTACTTACATCATTCCCGAAAATATTCACTGCTAAAAATTAGTTTATATAATTTGATTTATATTCTAGTTTTATTACTAAGGAAAGTAAACAATATGGTAAAAATATTAATAATTAAAGAAACATGATACTTTTTGCTATAAAATTTTTTCCTTCTTTCGAACCTGCAAAACAAATAAATATACAAATGATTTTTTTAAGTTAATTTTATTTCAAAATATAATATTCCTCTTTAAAATTTGTTCATTTTTTACTAATAAAACAATATTTTCTATTTTGAAAAAATATTTTGGCATAAAACAATTTATTACTACTGTTGGGTGAGTAATTTACAAGCCAAACGAGTACAAAGTCTCCTCTTGCGCCAAAACAAAAATAATCAATAGAGAAAACAATACGAATGAATTGCTTGTGTAACCACAGGTTTTCCCGTTGGGAGAAAAAATCCAAGGAAAATAATCTGTCGTATTATTTCTTTTCTTGAGGTTGCAAGGTTTTTACGGCAATGCGTGAGAGAACTTTTGTATTGGTCTGAAATTGAACAGTTTACTGAAAGCAATTTTTTTTTCTATTTTTTTTTTCTTAACTGTAGTGAAGTTTAGGATATTTTTTTTTTACTTTTAGGAATTCTGATTACACTCGTGTACTAAAGTTTTCATAAGTAAGCATGAAAAAGGGAATACGATGGCGTATGGAATGAAATAAGTTATTCATTGATAAACTTGCTAGATATTTCAAAAAAAGAATTTAATACGTACGTTTTAACACACAAGATTAATATTTTACAGCAGCAACTAGTGTAATAATAAGCAAAAAACTCTAAAAAAACTTAAAATTAAGAAAATAGTTTAAACATTTAATGAATTAAAAATGTACGTTTATTATTATATCGATAAAAAGATTTGAATTATTATTGTTTTAGCAAATATTATGTTAGACCAATAATAAAATGATTGCGATATATAATTACACCTTAAAGTAGAGGATTTCTTGTAGCTTTTCAAATCTGTCAAAAACTAGCAATAAACCTCAATAAAAAATAAAAAAATATTTAGAAAACATTTAATACTTGTAAAACTTTTTATAAATTCTGTAAATCACTCTGTTACATATAGAAATATAACGAAAAAAATCGAATTGAAATAATTTTTATTTAATATTTTTGATTTAAAATCGTTGTTTCTTTCAAAGTTCCTTGAATAAACAGATGTACGCATCTATTCACGCGTATGAAATTAAATAGTATATGTGTACCTAAAATGAAAGCACTATTAAGAGTAACAAATCAAGAGCTGAATATTATTGCATAATTATTTTCATTATATAACCTGTTTCGGCCTTTAAAATGACTTTTTAAACATAAAGAGTCGTATTTATATTTCGCAAGAAAGAAAACCCGAATCATTGATGTCTCTTTTTCAAAAGGAACTGGAATCAAACTTGGCTCCATTTATTTCTGACTGAGCTGTCCTACCTAGGTAGGAGAAAGCTAGATAGGTATGCACATAAATGCTGTGCTTTAAAAAAAACATTTATCGCTTCTCTTAAATTTATTCTTATTTTAAGTAGTCGTAAAATTTATTACTACTTTATATGTAACTCATAGTTACAAACCTTTCGCATTTTTTTAGAGAAATTACTTAATACTATTAACCTTTATACGCTTGCAGTTCTTTCAGTAGTGTATTTTTAATTTGATTATAATAGTTTCCTATGTAAACAATGTTTCAAAATTGATATCAGAGTAAATGTATTTTAAATAAAATTAATGCCGTATATATTTTAATCAAATACACATGATTTGTCAAATAAAATTAAATAGTAAAAAATTAAAACTTTCTCTCTCTATGTCTCTTGTACATTAAGGTACGTAAGGTAACATTATAACTGTACAAGGTAAAAAAAAACAATTTTATCATCAGAAAAATCTTTTTAGATATTGAACCAAGAAGCACTTGCGAACATGATAGGATTGTCAAAAAATACTCAATCACATGATAACTTTATTAAAGAGCGTAACTGAAAGAGAGTCATAGTGTATTTAAAAATCAATGTCTGATTTGCAAAATAGCTGTAAGAGCACTTACAATGAAAGTAAATGTATTAGAATATAGTAGAAAAATGTAATATTTTGTGATGAATATTAATTTCCATCAAATTAGTGAATTCATTATTTGATGGAAATTAATAATTATAATAAAAAGTGGTGAATCATACACACATACACACTATATTTCTCATTTACTTGTTTATAAAATAAAAAATGAAAATAAAATGCCCAATATTATTATTAAACTTGCAAGTAACTTTATTAATTTTCAGAAGTAGCTTGAATAATAATATGTGTAGAAATGTAACTATTATAAAATAAGAGTTATAAAATAAGAATTAAAGATATTTAATCACAGAATAAGTTAATTATGAAATAAAAAAAGAGTGATAACAAGTAATATTACAATAAAAACAATATAATAACAATATAACAAAATAAACAATATAATAAAACAATAAAAACAATATAACAATTTTCAAGAAGAATCAACTTCTGAGTGAATATTTATTGAAAATAAAACTCTATTGAAATCAAAGCTGATTGCAGTAACTACCTAACCTGAATATCAAAGTTTCGTTCGAGATACTTTCTTCATTAAAAATACAAATCAATCTGAAACTCCCAGTAAAAAACTCATTCCATTTGTCTATCAATCTGCTGAATCAGTTGACACAAAAAACTTAATAGTTTATTTTTAGGAACTACTGTAAGTGAATAATATATAGGGCAACCCCAAAATTTCTTAAGTAAATTATGAGTTTATGTAACTAATGTATCAAATATTTAATGTAGAAAATATTAAAAATTTTATAATGTTTTTCATTTTTAGGTTATGTGAAAAAGTCACTTTTATTACAATTGCAATTGGTTTCATAGTCATTAACAATTATAAAATTACAATAAAACATTTATTGTTTTATCTGTATCCTTAATCAATCAGACTAAGTTTCAAAACCAAATGTAATCGATACAATAGTACTACGTCAAACTTTTTCATAAAAAAGTTGTATTTAGTATAGTAATTGAAAATTACTTTATACAAGAACTATGTCAAAATTTACAAGTAAAATAACAATAAATATTTCAGATTTATTTTAGACATTTAACATGGTTTAGTTCAAAAGTTAGACTGTTTTAATCCAATTAATGTTTAAAAGACTCAAAAATATTTTTTCATGTATTAATTGAGAATAAATTAATGTTAACATTTCGTATTTATTTAATTAATTCTTTTGTTTTAGAACAGCCAAAATATTAAACAAGTGATTTTTTTATGTGAAATCAGTTTGCTTGAGGACAAGTGCAAAAAATTACATTTCACAAATCATTTCTCTAATTTTAATTTAAATAAAATGTCGTTAGCTTTAAAAAAAATAATCTGCGTTATTTAAAAAAATCAACTGTCATGGGAATGTTAATAATTAACGAGAATTTATTATTTAAATTAGTGTAGCAAGTAAAAAGAACTAATAAAAATAAATTAATTTATCAAAATAAAAACAACATATTGAATCATAGAAATGATAATATAATTCAAGTGATGTTATTTATAACATAAAAATAACTGATATTATATAAATAATATAGCAAATAAATTGGTTTGTAATTTGTAATTTAATACAGCATAATTATGTAAAAAGAGGATAATTATATAATCATACTGCAGATATATTTTTTATTCATCTATTGTATATAACTACATGCATACATCATTTGATTACATTTTGTAGATATTTTTTAAATAAAACAGCTCTATTAAAAACAACATAAATTTCGACTTTTTAGATTATCTACAATTTATAGAGGATATTGGGTGCAATTCAGTCACTTTTGTACTACCGAAGATAAAGGATTCGGTCTCAGGCATGATTGTCTGTTAAAGTGGGTACTTGGAAGTATTTCAGGTTTTTTTCTTGGGACAGATGAGTACAGCCTATTATCTATGAAAAATCATCAGGAAAGACAATGTTTTGGTTGTTATTCATTACTAAAAGTGCCCTCTTCTCTTAAGCTATCTGTTACACGATTTTAAACAATCTACAACACAAATACAAATTGTTTTAATCAATATTTATTCATAAAAATTCCTCTTACAATGTAATTAAAATAAATTACATAAATTGCGTCAAAAAATCTAGAAAGAGGAATTACTAAGCAAATTTTACTAAATGCGTGCTTAACTTCTTACACGAGAATATAGTTTTTTTCTTAAATATTTTGCTTTTAAATTAACACTGATGCTTTATTTCCCATAAAATTTGTAATACCTATATGGTAATAAGTACAAATTACTTAGTGTCTTATAAATATCAGCTAAAGTAACGTTTTTATGATGATTATATGCCAAGTGCTAGAAAAATTAGAAAAACATCTTATTATAATTTCAAAAATAATGCGTCAATGATTCGGTATACTTTGTGGGGAAATTTATTAGATTGCAAAATCATATTATAACAAACATTAAATTATCATTATATCTTCAACAGATATTTAAATTCGCATGTATTCAAGTTTTATAATTGTAAGATATATTGCGAATGCAAGAACTTATTTATGTAAAAATTATAACCATTGAAAAGATATATTACCTTAATGATTTAAGCAAAACAGGCCACAGTATAATAATTATTATATTTCAAACTTTAAACAAAATTGGGGATATCTTCTTTAACTAAAAAAGAAAGAAATTCAAGATTTTTCAGAATTCCATTTATTTTTTTTTATCATTCTGGTTTGAGTGGCATTTGATATTAAGAATTCCTTTTGCTTGTGTTGTATTAAATTATCTGTTTTGCATTTGATGGATTGAGTAGATCTGTATAGGCTTTTACGTTTTTAGTATGAATTTTATTGTGAAACATTTTAAAGAAATTCATTTTTCAGATTTGTTATGCTGTCAGCTACTTTAAATTCTACTATACTTTCTTCACAACGTCTCCGAAAATGTTGAAGTAAGAATAGATGAAATAGTGTTACTATCTCGTAAGAGAGTCTGGAAATTCTACCATTTGAGCAAGTTTGATTTTCTTTTTGAATATTTCGAATGTATGTCAGAATTTTGTTATAAGACTGAATTTCAATTTTATAATAAATAGAGTTTCACTAAACATTGAATTATTTCGTTACTAAATCCAGAATAAATTCAGTGGTGATATGTTCCGATATTTTACTGTTGATTTTAGTCAGTTTGTAGTTTTTATTACAATAATTATTTACTTATTTTCTTTTAGAATTTCTGTATTGAAAATCAAGTTACAGATATAAGTAGTTTTGCTACATGTTTTTGATTGAAGAGTCATTCAAGATATAACGCATATTATATCTAGAAACAAGAAGTACAAAGTTTATCTAATTGACAACTGGAAACATTTTCTTGGAACAGATGAATTCAATGATTCACATTTTTAAGTTATTAACAATCATAGAAATTTCTAATCATAATCATTTCCAGTTAATCATTATGTCTACATTTGTGTGGATTCTAAAATTTTTAAGCAGCCTTCAGGAAATCTTCTGCAATTTGATTTTCATTTCGATAATTTTTCTAAAATAAATTAACATCCAGGATTATAAACTTACTAGATAGCTTAAATGTAGTGTGAGACCTTATAACTAGCCCAGATGATTATTTTACGTAAGAATTTTGGCACAGAGTGAACCTTCAAGAAGATAGTGCGTCAATAAAACAGAAATGAAATATCTATCCTCACCAGTTCAATAATTGTTAGAAATGAATCTCAACTGACTGCTTTGAAAAATGTGGTTCTACAATTAAATCGGAATGAATAATCACAAAACTTCTTTCACGCTACTTAGTATATAGCCTACCAGAACAGTTTTCAGGATTGCTTATTTTCTTTTCCTTCTATTTATGACAGTTTCTACTTCATTGCTCTCATTAAGTATTGAGCTTCAACTACCAGGTTTTTTTTTTCATTAAGTGCGAGTGCAATTTAACAGTTTTTCTTGTATTTGATCATTAATATTACCACATTACAAATTATTTCCTTGAGAAGTTGAAAATAAACACAGTCTTAAGTTAAAACTTCATGACTATTTATTATAAAAATGGGAGTGTTCTGAAAATTGAATTGAGTGAATAAAAATTGTATTTGTTTTAATGTGTTCAGGTACACTTGCACAAAACAGTCTTTGAAAATTAAGAAAGTTTGCTTTATTCATTTTATCCATAGTCCTAGACTATATCACTAAGCCGTAAGTTATAATGAAATATGTAGCTAATCATAATACGAATACAAAAAAGAACTTTGAAATTTGGATCCTAAATTTTTATAAATATATATTAGAAGGGTTGAAATGTTTCCTTAATTTTTGAATCAAAAATGCATAAATGTTTATTTGAATTTTGTTTTTTTTTATGTCAAAATAAATTTAACTCCTTCAAAGCAAATTAATTCTTGAAAAAAAACACAAAATTTATTTGAAAATTTTTTTTCTCTCTGTAAGAAAATCAAATAAATTGTTCGAGGATTATTTTGGCAGAAACCATCTGTGTAATCAAGTCTCAAACTGTTCAAGCATTCTGAACTCGATACTAGAGATCGAAACGAATATTTTACTTTTTACAGTAGTGAACTAATTATCTATACATTTAAAGAAAATTATATGACATTTTTCTGGTGAGATTCGACTATCAAACACTGGTGTTTGCAATGCATGTGATAAACATATCTTCGAAAGCATCGAACTTGTATATATAAGTTTAGTTTAAATTTTTATTTGTTTTATTAGTTTAAATTTTTATTTCCTCCTCAACAAATAGTCATTGATAAATCTGTTTCTAAGGAGAATTTTTTCCACAAACAGATGAGAAAGACACCGCAAATACTTTTTTAAACAAGAATGTGCCTGTTGATTAGAATTTGTATTTTTTCAGACTCATTTAATATCAAGAAAACTATTACAGCTGAATCAGTTGTCTTAAAATTATTTTAAATATTGAAAAATATAATGTAAAATGCGCTATTTTGTGATGCATTTGAGTGATAAACAAGCTATATTTATTTATGATTCTATCCTCTCTGATATTCTTCTCTATACTTTTTGAAATCATTTTAATATACAGATTATTAAGCTGATGTACTTAAGCATTTAGCCTAATATTAGTTACCTTCTCCATTTTCTAGGAACAAAAATTACTTTTGAAAAACACAAATACATTCATAAGTAATATATTCCATGAAAAGTATTTACAAAAACCGAGAAATGGACAAGTCTTTTTAAATAAAGTAATGCATCCATGTCTAGGGATATTATTAAAGATGTGGTTTTGTTAAAATGTCATTATCTTTCTCAATGTCTCAGTTACTAATACTTCAGTTATATGGGGACAATTTATATGAAGAAGTTTCATTTGCTTGTGTGTGTTCAGAACTCTAAAAACCATATTTGAAATATTTAGCATCAGATTTTCTTCCAGATCACAATACTTTGAATACTTACTATTTGGCAACTTGAGTATATCTGCGATACTTTCTGTCTTCTGACGAGTCTGGTATTAAGAGAAACACTATTAATAGGAAATTTTTCCAGACACAGACTTTGTCACACTAATAAGTTATAGCAATGGCTTTGTTATAAATTTTTAGTGTGAATCTGTACTTCTTAAACTTACGATATTAAATTATATACAATGTCTATGTTATTTGCTTAGCTCTTTATGTCACCAAGAAACTGACCCTTGGTATTTAACATTTTTTGAATTTCTATTTAAGACATTTATTATATTTATTCATCAAATATTAAAATCGATTAGTCAATGGTCAAGTAAATTAATTTAGCATATTGTTTTCTAATCTTTACTGAGTTTAGTGCCAATTCTATTACTTATGAGTAAATAAATGACTTCCTATTCTATTAACAATAATAGAAATAAATTTCTTTCAATATTAGAAACAAATAAGGTAAAACTGTATGATGTATTATAAAGTATTTCATTTCTTGCATTTTCTGCTATCCTACATATCGTGTGAGCTCACGCATTTCAGCCAAAGATATTATTGTCAAATCATACTACGAAATATTAAAATTTAAATACGACAACAGCATTTATCTTTAATAAATACGATAGAAACATCTACCTTTTACAAATATAATAGAAACACTTTTTTTCACAAATATGATACAAAAACATTTAATCAAATTACTGCAGAATATTTTAAACCACATAACGAGTAGCCTTGCAACTAAAAGTTGTTATTAATCTTTTAAAAAACCCACTTGAGATCTTCTGGAAATTGTTCATTTATATTGGATTCTGTTCATTAGCCATAAAGAAATAAGCATGAGAAATATTCGAACCCTTACTCTAAACAGATGTCGACATAGAAAGTAAAAACACAACACCCATTTCCTATTTTTAAACTATGTATAGAATTGAACATGGAAAATATTCAATTGAAATGTGCCTTATTCTACAAATAGTTGATTCTAAGTTTAATTTTTACAATTTTCTAGATATTTATTAATTAATCAGTGTAAACTATTACAAATCCTCATTCTTTCACTTAAACGTGTAGGTGTTTTTCTTGTTTATTAATAAATTAGAATTTACTGTGATAAAAAATGTGTGACTGAAAATATGCGGGGATTCTAATGAAAATGGACAGATTCTGAGGCAAAATAAACAAGGATATAAAGCAATGAAATGTTTAGAGCTCTATCCTTTGTTTCAATAATTTTCATGTCTAGCATGAATGTTTGTTGTGGTTCAAAATTCACTTTAATTTACAGCTCCCATTCTAATTATATCCCAGCTGGCAAAAAGTGACTGTTGAAGAATAAAGAAACATAAGCGAGTAAGATAAACATATTTATTTTAAATTATCTACAATTACCTGTCAAAAATTATCAAATTCACAGTTTAAAATGACAAAACTGATTTTTAGAATATTATCAAATAACAAAATTAGGGAAATTACAGGCTGAGCAGAATCTAGAACTGCATTCTTTCATGGTTGATGACTGAATTGAAATAAAGCGAAAATGCTCAAATCTGTAAAACTTACACTCCTTTGCTTTCCCATATTCATAAATCAAATTTTAGAAAGTTAATTCACCAACAAGAAGGAAAATGAGAATACTTTTCTGATATTACATTTACATACTGTATATGTGTGGATGCAAATTAAAACATCTTTCACTTTAAGGAAACAGATTTCTTTAATAGTAGTCTAAATGTTACAATTTTACGGTTATACTACGTTATTGAAAATGAAATTTAATTTGTGTAATATTTAGTTTCGAATTAAATTACTAAAGCTAATTCAAAATTTCACAAGCATATTATTTTATTCCAAATGTACTTATTATCTTGTAAGATATATATAGTATTCTTTAGAATGCCTTCAGTCATTATAAATTAGGTAATACTTTAAATTATTTATATCTCTTTTAAATTTAATTTGTAACAACTTACTATAAATACTGCTAAGAATATTGTTTGGCAATATAAATACCGTAACTAAAATTACTCGATAATACAATTGGATACACTTAAAATGTTATATATCTAGTATTTATAAATAATAATAGGTATTTAAACCATTATATATATTTATGGTTAAAAGCATACATAAAATAAGCTTACAACAAGCTATATAACTTTCAAATTAATTGAAAGTCTTTTATTTGAATACAATAAATATGAAAAACAGGTTTAGATTGATATCAATAATTTATCAATAAGTGATTCAATTATTCTTTATAAATAAGAACTTATTGCATATTTTCCACAAAAAAATTATATTTTTTGTATTACTGTTTAATATAATATATTTCAAAGAAAAAGAGCAATGAGCCTTATGAGATTCAATACTTTCATAAAATTATAAAATATCATTTTAAATATACATTTTTGAAACAAATAAAATTTTCTTTTTTCTTAGCAGCTTAAAATTGATGCACTCAATTTACTTTGTATCAAACTATATTCACTCCAACTTTTAAATTTATCATAATAGTTTGGTAATTTTTTATGTTTAATGATAGTTATGTAATTTTTTCATTAAACATTTTTCCTGTTCAATTTATTTTTTAAATGGTAAGGGAATTTATGATGGAAAAAATATTTAAAGACATTTAAGCAATTCTTAATTAAAATCTTAATCCTCTTCTCATAGATCAAACAAAATGATCCCTGATATTAATCACATGAGCGGCTTTAATTAATGAAAAACAGACAGTTAATTAAATTTTTACATGAAAGAAGGTATGTACATAAAACTAACATATTTAAGAAGGGATTTTTTTTAAATTAAATACTTTTAGCCGTGACACTTATGAATAAGAATTTTTAATCTAATAATTATAAAATATTAATGCAATGCTATTAAATTTCAAATAATTTAATTAACAGGTGAGGAAAAAATAATGAACTGTAAACATTCACAAAGTAATCTAATTATACACTGTTATATTATAAAGTGGATGGCATTAAAAAATTTAACAAATATGTGTATTTTACTCAAGAATTTTCTTTCTTTTATGTACATAGCACTTAAAGTTAACAAACAGAGATTTTTTTTTCTTCCAATGCTTCGCTTTTCAAATCTCTTTAAATCTCTATTAAACATATATTAACTAGTTCATGTTTTTTTCATGTTTTTCTTTTCAGAAAAATTATTTTACTACTTATCTAAGAAGTTGCTATTTTAATTGTTATTAAGAAAGTTCTTTCTTAAAGTTATTAGGATAATAAAAATAAATATCTAGTTAAAAATCCCAATTTTAATAAAATTAAAAAAGATTTCATATGAATATGTTCATTAAAAAACAAAAATCCTCCTTACACGTATTTGTAGATGTAATTTTAAAAAAGATTTGATTACAACTAAATATTTACTATACAAAACTTAAACTATGTATATATTTATAATTTACAGATTTATTCTTCATAAAAATTTTAAAATTACGCTTAGTTCTTATTCTCTTATATTTAAAGTTATTTTAAAGTATGTTTATTCATTAAATTAATAAATTATTTTACCTAAAAAAAGATGCACTACTTTACCAAATGCACACACATATATATCGTCA